>JBBDHG010000375.1:0-248768 GCA_037951165.1 Lophius americanus
GAGATAATGTCACGGATGTTGTTGGGGGGGAAGAGAGAGAGAGAGAGAGAGAGAGAGAGAGAGAGAGAGAGAGAGGAGAGAGAGAGAGAGAGAGAGAGAGAGAGAGAGAGAGAGAGAGAGAGAGAGAGAGAGAGAGAGAGAGAGAGAGAGAGAGAGAGAGAGAGAGAGAGAGAGGAGAGAGAGAGAGAGAGAGAGAGAGAGAGAGAGAGAGAGAGAGAGAGAGAGAGACCAGCACTCCTGTGTGAGGCAAAAAACTACAATTAACCATAAAGAAGAAAACGCTGCTGATGCAGGTGAGTCAAACCAGCTACACTGAGCCTCTACAGATAAAAAACGTCCTGAACTTTTTCCTCTGGGTCTTTTATGTTTGTATTATATCTTTCTGCCACTTATCTCACTGTGGTATTTAGAGGCCTCCTAATCTCTCTCCCTCTCTCTCTTAGGGAAGTCTGCTGCTACAGGTAGTCTCCAGTAGAACAACAGGAAGTCAGTGCACACAGCCATCTATCTTGTTCACACACAGAATCATAAACGGCTGAAGGACTCAGTATCTCAGTGGAACATGAAGTGAATTCATCATGCTTGATGTTCTGGTTCTATAGAGTTCACATTTTTGATAAGTATTGTACTATCATGTATTCTGTCCGTCTTGTTGACGGACAGAGTTGAGTTGTTGTTCAACTCAACTCAAAATACTGAATCTACGTTTAGCCATAAACATCCAGCTCAGTCACGCAGCAGAGGAAGTGCTCCTTCAGCAACATCTGCAATGTCAGAGCAAATGAGCCGTGGTTGATCTCTGTGCATTTGTCTCGAGACAGCAACTCTTCAACTTTGGCGGTGGGATTATTTTGTGATTAAGCAAACTTGTATTACTTGTGGGTGTGGAAATCTTTTTTCTGCCGTCTTTGCCTCCCACTTCCTTCCGTTATGTGCTGAAGAGAGCAGGCCTTCCCTCTGCTACCCCCAACATCTTCTACAGAGGAAACATCGAAAGCCTACTCACTAACTGCGTCAATTCTTGGTCTGGCAACAGCACAGCCGAAAAAAACAAACATAAACTAAACAGGATGGTGAGAATGGCTGGAGAAATAGTTGCCATTCCAGCTGGATATCTACCACCAGCGCTGCACAAGCAGAGCCTCCAACATCATTAGTGACCCTGCCCATCCCTCCCACAGACTGTTTTTGTCCTGCGCGGTCTGGAAGGAGATACAGGAGCATTCGCATCAGAACAACCAGACCGCTTAACAGCTTTTTCCCCCCAGGCTGTGAGACTTCTCAGACACAAGCACACATGTCCGGTCCACATCTGTTCGACAATTACCTTGCACTCGTTAACAAAGAACAGCATCAGTATTTGTACAAATATAAAGGCTGCTGATGGATTTAAAAACAAATGCACGCACAAATAAACCTCATGGACGTATGTAGTTTATGGACCTTCATAGACTTCCTTCATACCACTGCAACAATGCACTTTATAAAGTTCATCAAAGTCCATTTATAATTTTGATGTCTCCGTTTTTGGTTTTTATTTTATTGTATCCATTTCTCTCTATTTTATTGTTAATTATTGCTCTGCACTGTTCTGATATGGGTCTGGAGAAACTTTGATTAGTTTTTTTTTTTTATGTATGGAAGTACATAGAAGGTGAAAAATAAAGGAAATCTGAATCTGAAACGCCACTAAACGTTCAACGTATGTTCATGTTTGCTAGGATGGCGAGGTTTGGTGCTCTGTTTCTTTTTTTTGTTGTTGCTCTAAATAACACCCATGACCCTCCCTTGGTCAGAACACAAAATCCAACTAAAAAGACCAAATCCCTCTCCAGACATCTGTACCAACATGATGGCCTCCTTATGAACCTCACCAGAGTGTGTGGAGAGTAAAATACACTCACCCTGCTCGCTGATTGGCACCAGGCGGTAGACCTTGTACGGCTCAGAGATGTCCAGCTGGGCTCTCTCCATCACTTCCATAAACTCCGGGCTCTTGTTCAGAGCGCAGCGCAGGCGGGTCTTCCAGGACGCCGGGTTTTCTTGACTCCCATCTGTCAGCTTACCTTTGAACTCTGCCCACGCCTGCAGAGGCCAGAAATGCTGGTTGACATCCACCTCGTTTTTGTAAATTCTAGGCATTCCTTGAGCTAATCTTAAAGCATGCCCACCTTGAAAATGGCGGCGTCCTCATCTTTACGGAAGTCCTGCTTCCCAGCGTGTTTCCAAGGGATGCGGAACATCGTTTTCGCATCGTCATCCCACATAAGACCGGGATATTTCCCACTGCTGACCTGAAACAGCGGGAAAACAACTTCAATATACTCACTACATGTTCTGTGTGTTCACCAGTGTTTAACCTGTGAGGAATGACTGAACAGACAGAACTCAGGGCTGACAAACTAGTCAATAATCAGGGAAGAGCAAATTTAATCAACATGTATACTAATATGTGATGTACTGTAGTCCTCAGACTCACCCAAATTAGGCCAAAAATGAATTTTGTCTTCTTTCACCACCACATTTTAAGAAAAACTCTGCCTTTAACTCCATTATGTGTTCCTAAAGCGTCAGTTACTTCAAAAGGTTTTTCAGATAAATTGATAGCACCAATTTCGTTGTACTTGTACAATGACAAGATATTCTAATCTATTCTAGCAAATTAACTCATTTTACATTTGACTTATTATACCAACCAGTTATTTTTGAGTTTATATTTCTAGCTTCAGAAACGTGAAGATGTACAGAGAGGGGGGGCGTGGATGGATGTATTTATTATTGCAAGATGAAGGTTTTCCATCGTTTCTGGCTATTGTGGCTCTGATGTCGGAATGATATCCAACCTTGACGCTGTTAATGTTTCGCGATATTTTGGGAATAGCGAGCTGCCTGGGCGTGGCTTCTTGTTATTTTACCTCATATTAGGGATCTTGAGTTGTAGATAACTACTGTGGGCCATTATCTCGTTTTACCATCCCTCCCTCCTTCCTTCCCTCAGTCACGGACACACAGGAACGAGTAGGCACAGACACACACGCACGCGCACACACACACAAACACACCTGTTCGATGATCCAGGTGCGCAGTCTGCGCGTGGAGCGCACTCTCCCTGCTGCCATAACCCTTTAGACAGTACCGACAAAACAGATTTAGACTGACACAAACAAACAACAACAAATAATAATAAAGAACCACAATCGGGGGCATGTCAAAACATGTCTCAAATGTTAATCGTTGATCATAATAAGCAAGTAAAATCACTAACGATAAAGAGAAATACAATTTTAAGATGTGAAATTTGATTTAAAAAATGATATAAAAACAATTCGTGCCTGTGATTTTAGCTTAAAGTCAGACAAACAACTAACGTCATCCTCAGGAACTAGATTTCTAAAATAAACACATTTTTGAAGGCCGTCCAGTTTCAGGGACAAACATACAAATGACCGTATCCTCTCACCTGTGTGGTCGTATTCATAGATTTATCAAATATACTCGCTAATGTGGTCAATTAAGGAAGCTTCTAAGTTTCGTTTACCTCGGTTGCGTTTCCTCCGGGTCTCTGTACGACTATTTGCTTTCTGCTATGGAGGTTGCTCAGCCGCTTCCCAGAAATCACGTGACAACATAGAAACGCTCTGTGGGCTGACCGCCAGGGGGTGACAGCGGACACACAACCTTTTTTTTATTTGACTTACTTCAGTTAAACGGATTAAAATAGACAAAATAACAACAAAGTAAAAACGTTCTACAAGGAATACCACATAAGAAATAATATGTATTAAAAGGAAAATATTTTGGCAAATTTCTAAGGTTTCTAGCTTTTGCCTTTTCAATATAAAGCTTTCAATATCTATTTTAAGTTGTTGTATGCAAATGTTTTTTTTAATCCATTTGCATTGTGAATACAGTATTTTCTATATAAAATGATTTAGAATTATACAGTTTGTAAAAGATAACAACTACAGAAAGATAACATCTCTATTTTTCTCAATGAATAACTTAATTCTGAAAGAAAAATGTGTTTTTTAATAAATAAAAATAATATTACGCATATGCATTGACACAAATAATTTTAAACACATACATTTTTCTCTGACTTACGGAACCAGAATGTTATGACTTCACCGAGATTTCCCCTTCTCTTGAAGTAATAAGCAAAACTTGAAGTAGTTTTAACTGTTTTATTAACTGTAAATTGTTGTAATGCATTTTGAATCATCACTTATTATATTCAACCATTGTAACATTATTATATTAAAACCATTGTAACTAAAGGGTTCCCCCCCCCCCCCCCCCTTAAAAAAAAATAATTATTGTTTATAATCAATTACATTCGTGTTTTTTTTTGTCATTTCTTTTTCATTTTATGTCCTCCAATACTTTTTTAATGTGAATTGGGCCATCCCAGTTAAAATGTTTGTGAGATTTACTCCCAGAAGCTTTACAATTTTAGAGAATTTTCACCTTTATATAGGATATTAATGTGCATAAAATATTTTTATCTGTTACATACACTTCTAAAAAACTATATTTAAGTATTTCTGGCAATCAAATATCCTTTATTATTTCTAATTAATTTAATATCTGAGTCTAGGAGCCTTGTATCCCATTAGAGGTTTTGCAGCTGATATATATTAACTACATTTTCTTTTGTTATATTTATCATTATTGTTGAGGATGCTAATAACTTTTTGTTGACCTTTTCAAGGTGTATCCAACCCAGGAAACTCTTGAAAATTGAGAGTTACAATATCTAATTTAGTGCAAATGAATCAATCAAAATGAGGAAAACTGCAGTATTTCAGGAAGGAAGGTAAATAAAGTGTCAGAAACCTTTTAACATAAATTTTTATCCAAAATTATATTCTGGTAAAGGAATTTAGAAGAGTATAAAGTATACTCCACTATAAATGGTGTGAGTGTTGTAGTATAAAGGAACAGGTGACTGAAGTACAAGAGCCGTGCACAAAAAATATTTAAGTAGAACTGTTTCAAACTGGATTAAAGTGATTTTACATTAAATTGTTCAAAGTAGAGCATCCACTTCTGATCACTACGTTGTCTCGTTTATTATTCAAGCTTCAAGTGTATGAGTTCATCCAGCTTTCAAAAATATTGAATGTTTGCATATATTGTGTGTTATAAATCCACCACATGTAAAGACAAACTCAGAAAATCAACATCCACTTCCTTAAAAGTGCAAAGAATAAATCATGTCATATTCAAGACCCAACTTCAGTTCCTTTTAGAGGTTGTAGTTTGTTTTGTTTGTTTTTTTACAAAAGTTTATGACAAAATTTGCAAACTGAGTCACAGAGACACGGGACAAGCTGTTCCAACCGACTCATTCCTCCATAACCCGTTAGGAGTTATGGAGGAATGAGCCGTTTTTTTCTGTTAGAACTCCAGAAACAGGAGCAGCATGATCTCTGGAGGCTGGGAAAGAACCTTTATTTGTTTCGGGGAACATTTTCTCCAAGAGGGACTTCCATCATTTTCTACAAGAGAAAAAACATGATCATGTATGAAACACTCAGATATTCACCGCTGGGTTTACACTTTAAGACAAACTTTTAAAACTCTATCACTTGTTAAAAGCTTAAAATACTCAAAAGAAAGCGATTTTTTTGTACCATCATCGCCATATTTTGTTTGTGGTTAGATTAAAAAAACACTTATGCTTTATTTCATTTGTACCTTTAGAAGAGATTTAAGAGATGCTATAAAGAACTTAGACTTTAGACTTTAGTCAAATGGACTGAACCAGATCCAAGTGACCATCTGCATCCAGATGTTTGGGTTCATCCATGTTGAAGGAGAAGAGACGTATCTCACCTTGAGCAGCCGAGCATGGTAAGCGTTGTCCTCCTCGTTCTCTCCTCTCTGTGTGTCCACCTGGTATCTCCTACAAGCCAGAATCAGCCCCTGGGTCTCGTAGAGCAGAGCCGGGTCCAGCGTGTGAGCGTTTATCAGACTCACCAGGTACTCCTTGTAGTGTTTACTGCAGAGACACAGACCTTTGACATTCTAGAAAAGGAGGGGCTTCAATCTCAGATGATACCTTCATCAAAGCGGAGGTATTTTTAATCAAGAAGGGGGGAGGGGAGTAAATGTTATTGTAAGAACGGCCCCTTTAACTGGAGCCACACCAAAATTGAATGGATTCTGCAGTTATATCTACACTATCCTCCCAGCAGATGTTCGGAAGACCTTTCCAGTACTCATACTTATCTCTAGTAAACGCATCTGCTGCTTAATTCTTTCTCTCCAATATATTTTAGAGGCAAAGATTGTACATTTAATTTCTCTCATTAGATTTACACGGATTAACGGATGTCAATTTACAAATTTTTTTTTATTATTAATGCAAAATATACATTTAAAATAAAATAAAGAAATTCTAGAATGTATTTATTTAATTACCAACTGTACAAAAATAACCCACATATACATATGACAGGAAAAAGTAAAAATTTCTTTGCTTTGATGGCAGTTTAAGTTCAGACACAAATTAATAAAAAATTACCAACATGAGACATAAAATTGGTGAAACAAGAGACTGTATGATTAAATTACTCTACTAGATTATACTTACTGTATGTTATAACACTATTATAACTCTGAACCTTCTCCAACAAGCTGATTTCACCTGCGTTTTATAAATCCTCTTACATTAACAATACAGTATTTCCTTCAAACCTCGAACAAACTCAACTAACTCTTGAAGCGTAAGCTTTTCAATTGTAGATTTTTTTTCCATAAATGCCAGAATGAAGAGGATTTCACTGTTTGAGTAGCTGGTGGAGACAGAACCTCATCAGATCTGCTGTCTGGTGCTGAACTGCCTACGTGTATAATGAACTCAGAAACTTACTCGCAGAGTCCAGCTTGTCCCGGCTGAATTTGGTTGCCGCACGGTGAGTCGATCTGCAGGCCTGCTTCATCTTTCTGCTCCATCACACAACAAGTTTCTGTTTCGAAGAGGGAGGAAGGAAATCAGTGACAAACATTCTTCTGCATTCATACTTAAATTGAAGCTTTAGCTCAGTTGGTAGAGCATCATTTTTGATTATTATTATTATCCTATTATTATTTTGTACATCAATACAATCAAAAGGTTTCAGTTGAAAACGAAATGTATTTTACCCGTTTGAGCTCCACTGGGAGGATCTGTGTTGAACTCCACACCATTTCTCTGGTGACAGAAAAAAAAAAAAAGGTCAGGAAGATGCTATGGGTTCACATTTCAACTATTTCAATCAACAAAAGTTGCCACCCCATTATATAATTATTTCTTTAAACATTACATTATGTCGTTTTCAGAACGTGGAGGAAAGATCAGGAGCTCATCCACCTGCTTTCAGGTAGAGCTGGATAATCCATGTTGTCCTGACTTCAAATGTTATAAGGTTATAATGTTATGGCTGATCAGTGTTTTTTTCACACCATCACAAACCACATAGATGATATAGCAAAGAGAGAGTCAATCCACAGCAGACTCTGAGTGGCAGAAATGTTTGGTCATAAAGGAATGGAATTTTTGACAGGTTATGGAACTGAGAATAGACCGAGCCTCAGTGTCCGTCACACTCCTAAGGTTTTATGTTGAGAGACCCCCACCTGTCTGGAGATAACAATAAGGGCCCACCTTAGTGAAAAGACCCGAGTAATTTACATAAAGGACATGAGTCCTCTCTGGACCGCTGATGATAAGGGATTTTAAATGTTTTAGCACATACTGTACAAAGTGGAGTGACCATAAAGGTAAATTAACCCTCTCCAGCCCACATGAAGTCAGGTTCTGCACAACCTCAGCCGAGTATATTTGCAACTCAATAAAAATGTTATACATTACAGGGAGGAGAGTAATTAATAGTCATGTAAAGTCATGACCCCCCAATGCGACATCATAATAATGTATTCTTAACCTTTGTGAGTTCGGGCACTTTTGGAGTTGTTTTTGGCAATAATTCAGAACTGTAGAAGTCTACTTGAAACTTTACCTAGAGATGTTGCCTTGGTGGAAGGTTTGAGTGCCTTCTGGTTGTCATATACTCCCAATCAGAAAATATCTCTCTATAGGATATGCATTAAATGTTAAAACCTCTGAATCAGACACTCTGATCGGCTGTGATGGCGCCTACTGTAGCCAATAGGGTTGGATTGGAATAAGTTATGCGGCAGGTAGGACTATCCAGATCTTAAACCGCATTAGCTTATAAAAGGTAATCAATGACTCAAATGGACGATGAGGGGCTCCTTAGCAAGCCCCGATTCTGTAGTTTAAGTAGAAAAAAGCATCTCATGTCTGGCTCAAACCATACTGGGGTAACTAAGTTAAACACATAGTGAAACCTGGGAGTATATTAAGCCTTTTGGTTGAAAAAAGTCAGTATTAAAGATAATCTCGTTTGCATCAGTTATGGAGGAAAAAACAATTGCCAATTCATTATGAAGGTTTTTCGGCTCATGTTTTCTTTTATCTTTGAGCTGAATTGAACACCTTTAGTCATTCAGACTATAGCAGAAGTATTTGAAAACTAGCAGTATCTGCACCTGCAGCAGCGCCTGTAGTCGGGCCGGCTCCCAGTCTCTGAGATAGAAGAGACAGTCGCGGGGGTGATGAGCATGCAGACCGTTGTACGTACACTGGACCGTCTTACACACCGTCTGCAAGAAATAAGAACACAAACACAGTCTAAACACAGGAAGAAGTATTTCCATTCTCATTGAAATCTCCCCAGAGGTATTTTGTTTACACGTCAGACGATAAGAAACCAATAAAACCAGCTCTGCCTGTGCTGAAACTTGTCTCCTGTATAAACATGGACAGTATTTTCCTAATTCAGATGGACAAACTGTGACTTCTGTTTGTTTTGTAGCTCAATCTCACCTTGTGGAATGGGTTGTTGCACCCGCTGCAGAACTGATACCTGCACTGGGTGCAGCTGAAGTGCATGCAGCCGCCTTTCGTCAGAGCGTACTGGAACCTGCATTGAGGACAGGCTGCGAGAGGAGAGAGAATACTGAGGTAGTTTATACATGTATGTGTATCTGTATCAACCTAAACAACCAAGAGTTGATGAAGTTTGTAGAAAAAGTACAAACAATACAGCCCAACACCAGTAGGTGCTTTTTTTAGACAAGAAGCAGCAAATGCTCTGCATTCAAAATGTGATTAAATTATGAAAAACATCATGAACCATTACGTACAATGAGTATTCAGAGTAATATCCAAGTCGGTGTATAAACACTAACTGCCTATATCAATTCATTATCAATTATTTTCTGGAGTAATCAAAGAAAATGTTTAAAAAATTGTGTGTCTACCGTCTTCACTTTTTATTCCCTTTTTATATTCACTTCTATATTAACTTACTTCACTTTTTATTCCCTTTCTATATTCACTTCTATATTAACTTACTTCACCTTTCATTCCCTTTCTATATTTATAAAACCTTCTCTTCAGTTGACATTTTTGTTGGTTCTGAAAATAATCTTGACTGTACTTCCTGTTGTTGCTTGATATCATGTAGTGGTAGATATCATGTAGTGGTAGATATTATTGAATCATCTAACTCTATTAATATTTTACCATACATTTATAAGCGCTTTATTTCGGGTTATTCGTTGTTTCAATATAATTTTATTATTAGTTGTAGCAGTTTTCATATCATAACTTCACATTTTATTGTACAAACTTCCAAATTCATCTTTTTCGTTTTTATCAAATTTAATTTCCTCTACTTCATTTGAATTTTTTACTTCTCTGTTTGTCAATCACCTGTAAAGCACCTTGAATAGCATTCTATTTCTTTTGAAGTGTGCTATATAAATAAAGTTTGGTTTATGGACTGAAAGTAAAGGACGCCCGGAAGTGATGTGAGCTGATTGGACACAAAGTTTGAAGCTGCTGTTTCTATTTTTCCCGCATAGATGAAAAGATGTGAACCTTTATGGTCTGAAAGTTTAAAAAACTGAGGTAAGGATTTCGGCCTCACTTATGCCGTTGTCCCTCAGATATCCGGCGAGTCCCTGCCTCTGGTAGTCTGGGTCGTTTTCCTTCTTCCACAGCTGGAACTGCTCACAGGACAGATCCTGGTGCTGAGGCTCCCACTGAGACCAGAGAGAGTTAAAGGGTTTTAACTCCTCCGACACAGTGAGTTGACTCAACAGCAGCCATCTCAAGTCTCACGGCTGAATTATTCTAAACCGTGAC
Source organism: Lophius americanus (assembly GCA_037951165.1). Taxonomy (NCBI): domain Eukaryota; kingdom Metazoa; phylum Chordata; class Actinopteri; order Lophiiformes; family Lophiidae; genus Lophius; species Lophius americanus. The sequence goes on from JBBDHG010000375.1 coordinate 10,223, forward strand.
GATGTGTTGGGAATTATAGAACCAGTCGGTACTCACAGGTTTCTTACACTGGGAACAGAAACTCTTGCGACAAGACGGGCAGGTGATCTTCAGCTGGTCACCATCGTTGATAAACCCAATGGTGCACTGAGGAGGAACACTTCCATTATTTACATTTTCGTGTGCGTCAAGTCTGGTTAACTGTTTAATCACCTCTTATTTAAGTGTTTCAATTTGTGGATCTTGCAGCGATTCCCCTCCTGGGGGAGAATTAAATCTTAGACTGATGAAGCCTCCGAGGAGGACCAGCGGTTGGAAAGACTCACGTGACAACACCACAGGAACATTGGGTCTTTCATCAGTGCATGCTCAGTCAGCTTCTTATGAAATAAATCATACACTTCCACCTCCAGGCAGTCCCTCAGCTGGGAAAATAGAAAGAACATTATTAAATGCGAAATAGAAATTGAGGGCAATTCAGCGAATCAGCGCAGTAGCGTTTAGCAGCAGGTGTATGTTGTGATATTTGTTCCCCGTTGTTTTACATTTGAACTCATGCTTCCATATGAAATTATGAACGGCCTACAAAAATATAAGAGAAGCGTAACTCAAATGAAATATGCTGATGTTCACGCAAGTAAAAAGGATTTCATGAAATTAGAACCTTATGTCAAACATTTGGAGTGATTATTTTGTTATGTCATATTTCGAAGATTGTTAATTGAAACTTTCACTTCTGTGCTACTTTAATCTGATTAAGCAAATCAGGTATCTGTTATTCCTTGAATAAATTATAGGGAACTTTGCATGTAGTGGAAATCACTTGTGGTCGTTAAATTCATCGAGGATCTTCACCGAGGTCTGACTCTAAGATTTGGCGCGTACGTTTGCCTTCCCTCTCCGAGTACCTGAATGTCCAGCGTGGAAAAGTAGCTGTCCATTAATTCCTGGTCGTTGATGTCCGGCTCGCCACACATGGGACAGACCATGTCTCTGATGTGTTTGTCTCTCACAGCAACGGTGAAGTGCATCTTGAAGCACTCGTGGCAGACGGCGCACTGGCAGGAAGTCAGAGACTGCATCTGAAACACAGGGAGGAAAAGAAGAAATAAATGGCTGAGCACTAAACGTTACACTACAGCATGGATAGCGAGGTCGATTGTTTTGGAACACGGTTGAGTTCTTGGTCCACCTTGCTGCGCGGGAACATGTAAAAGCAGCAGGGGCATTCGTTTTTGAGGAGACGCCGGATGAAGTCTTTGTCGGGCGACTCCTTCACAGCTTGAACAACATCTTCTAGAGTGTAGGTGACATCAGGTTCTTGAAGCAACGAGAGGACGAGCTCGCAGCGCCCCCAGCTGGGGAGGTTGTACAGCGCCAGTAGACGTCTGCACGTTCTCTGCGGATGACAAAAAACACGTAATCAGAACAACACACTTCTAATAGACACTGGCAGGGTTCCTATGATAACATAAAGATGTTTGCACAGATACACAGGTACGCTTCATCGAGCAGTCTCACCTGTTTGTCCGGGTGTTTGGGATCAATTGGCGGCTCCGGCTGGTCGGTCCAGATCCGCTGGTGAAAGGGCTCCAAGAGGGGGCGCTGCAATAACGCCATAGCCCCCTTCACCTCTCCCCCACTGAGCCGCAAAGCCTCCTCACACTGAGACACTTCTCTGAAGCCTAGAGAGTGCAGCTCCTTCACCTGCACACAGAAACCCACAACAGGAAGGAGAAGGAAAGCTAAATTTTAACAGGAAATAAGAGATAAACTGGATATATGTGTGCAGTCTTAAGTGTGATCTATACTTGATTTCTAAGGGAGATCACAAATGGTCCCTGTGATCCCTTTGTGATCTCAGGTTTCATACTTAAACATCACATTTGATTCTGGTTTTGTAGGAGTGAAAAATGATTGTGTAATATTTCTTAACCACTTAGACAAACAATCGGCTTTTCGGTTTCTCATGGCGTTAGCAATATCCTTCAAGTGAACCTCTTGAAGGATCTCTTCTGACCTTGGTTTGAAAGTTTCTTCTTCTTCAAAGCATTTTCTACGTTATAATAATCAGCCAGAGTCAAATAAGTCTTAAGAACACCCCCGCGTGTCACTCCCTACACATCTAAGACCGCCTGTGTTCTGAGATATCCTTCAAGGTCAGAAAGCCGGAAGACATCTGAGAGACACAGTTTTTCCCACAAATGTACTTCTTCCTGAGAAAGCTGCTTATCTACTACAACAAAGATGTACAAATACTCCCCCTTCAGTGCTTCTTACCAATGAATAAACATTACAAATATATATATATATATATATATATATATGATATTGATACCAATATATCAATATCATGTTAACTCAAACACATGCCGCATTTGTTACCCATGTCATGTTTTTCTGGGATATTTATTTCTATACTTGTTTAAAATAGGGTTCTAAAGACCTTAGATCACTGCAATATAAAATTCTTGTGTTGAATTAACTCAGTTTGGAGAAATATTGGCACACATTCCTTAGTAAACAGCTGATGTGTGCTAGATTGTTCCAAAATATGCATGTTTCAATATATGCAGTGACTGCAAATTTGAATGGTTTTAGGGAAATGAGTAAATTGGTGAATAATTAAACATTGTAGACCCGAATGTCAACATTTTATTTGCAAATCAGAACATTAATTTCACTGTTCAAATGCAATTCTTGCCAGAAATGCGTCCTAATAACTACAGTGATGTTTTTGTGCCTTGTTCCTGATGATGCAGTGTTACTTTCTGGGGTCGGACCAATTTTCTATTTTATTTTTTGCCTGAACATAAATCACATTTTTGAGGGGAAAATATTGAGCCAACAAAAATCCATTCTCTACTCAAAAACACTGCATTTCCATGTTTGCTACTATGAACACACACAATCAATATCAACATCTCTCGCTCAGTTTTAGTCTCTCACTGTGATTCTTGCTCTCTCTCAACCTGGCACGGCGTTAAAATGCACCGGTAAGTGTCATTTGGACTGATTAAACATTCATCTTTCATCGTCCTACCCACCTTGAGCTGTCTGTCTCTCAGCAGTTGTCTAACTGCTTTGTGTGTGTCTCCTCCTGCTTCCAACCAGGCCAGCTTGGCCTCGGCTCTGGACAGCCTCACACCTTCACCCGGGACGTTAGTACTGCTCTGCTCTCTGTCCGCCATGGGTTGCATCCCAGAATCCCCTGCTTGGAAATTTAGCTTGACAGAGGCAGCCGTGGCGCAGATTTCATCCAACAGGTGGGGAAGCTCAGATTTGATCCAATCGCAGGGTTTAGTCGTGTTGCTGTTGCACAAGATGGCTGCGTAGACCTCCTCGGGACTGACTCCACTTTTTTCTGCTTCCTACAGAAAAGGAACAGGGTGAATCTTACATCCACTTTATGGTAACGTTGTTTACTTTAGGAGCAAAAAATGCAGAATATTTCCCATTTTGAGCTTTTTCATTCCAAGGATTCAATTCATATTGTCTTATTTCACTGTGAAAAGTAATACTTTTAGGATTTGGACTGTTGGTAAAATCCAATTCAGGACTTATGAGGATTTTGAGAGGAATTATTTTATTTTTTTTGCTATTTGTTGACATTTTATAAAGAAATCAACAAAATAAATGATAATAAAAATAATCATTAGCTGGATCTATACTTCAATGGTTTCAAATCATGCTGCTATTAAATTGAATTTTTTCCTTAGGAAGCTCTCTTAAGCACCTTAAAATTACCATTTTAGTTATCAATAATTTCTTAGTTAATTCATTGTTTATTGGATACAACTTCACTCAAACAATCAGTGCATCAATCCTCTAGGGTGCCAACAACAAATAAATAAATGTATTAATCTGATTCTTTTTTCCCCCCTTCAGATGAATATTTCGATTATTTCACCTATAAAAAATAGCATTAAAACAGTCAAAGCCCAAATGTATTGAACTGAGAGAAGAAGCACATTCTCATATTTGTGGAACTCAAACATATTAATTTTGGATCATTTAAGCAGCTTAAAGGACTATAACAAGTACAAACAAAGTTATGTTATTATCAACCTTAATGCTGTGAACATTTCTGCTGCTGAACTGCAGACGCACTGGGCTGAGCGACACTCCAGTCTCATTATATTTGATTTGTCTTTGTGTTCCTGATATTTTCTTGACATTAAAGTCCTCTTTTGTTTGCTTTGGCATTGACCTACTCTGATCTGATGGATGAGATTGAGGCCGTCTTCCTTCATCATCTTCTGTCTTTTCAGGTCCAGGTTGAGTCTGGGCTTCGGTTGGGGCCTGGTTCCTGGCTGTGGCTGGTCTTTAGTGCTAGACGGAGCCTGCTGGAGGGACTGGGGCAGAGAAGCTCCAGTGGAGTCTTTGGGTGACAGGTTGCACATCTCGCAAGTTAGAGACAGCTTGTTGTTTACAAAGGTGCAGAACTGACACACCCACTGTGAAAAGAAGGGGGGAAAGAGACAAAATATTACGTGTTGAAACCCCGAAAATAGACAAAATGTATGAGATGACTTTAGACAATATACCAAATTATTCAAGATTAGTCAATCTATTTTTAGCATGAGCATAAATCATAAAATGATCCATGTATCACTGGCATCTTACTTTAAAAATATACTGCAGGTGCTTAAAGCAAGTAATATTAGTAAAAACCCTTTGACATTGACTTGCTGCAACTCTAATAACTAGTAAAACGTTCACATCAGTTACGCTCATGGGGACCAGTTCAACAGTCACAGCAGTGTCTTCCAACCTTCTGGCTGCAGGAAGCACATCTCTGCTATATCCCCTTTTAGGTTTATCCCCACAAATGTTTTTTTTACAACCTTTTTTTACAACATTTTCATTAATCCACAGATAGACTTCACTTTTTCATGTCTTTCTTTGTTAAATAAAAAAAGAAGCCCCCTCTATTGAGTTAAATATTAGCTAATAGAGTACAATATGAAATATCAAGATGGAGCTACTGGAGCTGATTCATATGCACCGCATTTGTACTCAAGTTATAGATCAAAAACTTTTTGAGATAAAGCTCCCCCTAGTGTAAGAAATATACAAGCATACTTTCCAAAAATCAATCTAGCTCTTCTTTGCACTTAAGTCTCTAAGGGTATGGAATTTGAAAATGATCCATAAAATTGTTTTTGAGTTATTGTGTTAACACAAAGGATCTGCGGTGGCGGAGATGTCGATGATGATTCCATAATATCCCTGACTTTTCGGGGATATAGTACCAAAACAAAAATCAAGAAATTTGCAAGGAAGAAATACGCGCTTCCTCAGCATTCATGTGCAAAGCAGATTTGTGTTCAATATTGAATATGATTGCGAAAAGGTATGTTCTGTGTAATTACCTGCACAAAACTAAAACTGTATAAGCTAAAATAGACATTTTGTACAGTCATTCAGACATCAAAAGTTTGAATGATAAAGTGTATTTAAGAGCAAATATGTCCTTTCTTTACTCTAGAAACTGGCAAATGTGTTTGATTATAAAATGTTGCATGTATTTACAGAGACAGTTCAAAAGGTTATATGCGTATCATCATCATTGCGAGCGATACCTAATATTTGTTGTTACAAATCATTTATCAGCAACTATGAAACAAACCTTTGTTACACAGTCAGACAGAGATCCTGGACTGGATGTCACTGGGGCGACAGAGGGGCGAGTGGCCAGACGAGGGCGCTCACACACCTCACAGAGGACGCTACAGCCTTGATTGACAACTGTGCAGCTCTTACACTCCCACTCTGGGGGATCAAACACAAACATTCAAAATGCTGAAATCCTTGATCAGTTACTTTTTATTCCTTAAGTCAAAATAATTTTATTTCCTCATGAAAACTTTATTTCTCACAGAAAAAGTTTGGATGACAGAAGTTTCTTTGATTGTTATTTTTGGCAGTTTTTGTTCCATCATAGTACACATTTACACTGGGTTTCCATTTTCAAACACTTTGAATTTTGCAATAGAAAATGAATTTATAACTATTTATATATCTTACTCTCACCTGTGTTTGGCGATGTGGGAACTGACTCTTGAGCAGTGGATGCAGCCGTAGCGAGTCGCGGTCGCTCGCAGGTCAAGCAGAGGACGGCTCGCATCTCATTAACCGTCGTGCAATGAGCACAGTCCCAAGGTGACAGAGATGGACTGGGAGGAGGCAGAAAAGAAAAAAGAAAAAGCTTAAATTACATGACGGTAGAGTCATGCTGCCTAGCTATTTCTTTAAAAAGCACAAGAACGTGCAAGAGATCATTAATCACACATTTACATAAATCCTAGAACCCACTTTTGGATTTTAAATGTATAGTCTATAGAGAAAATAACCAAAATATCATAATTTTATCAAAGATAATGAGAAAAATAAAAAATAGGTATTGGTTGGGATACGGTAAGTGATGAACATCTCACTCACACACACCCCGACTGATAAATAGCTGCTTCAAAAGCAAGACACTGTGTAGTCTCAACAGTCATACACAAAGACAAGTGACCAAACTGTTCAATTGTCCATCCAGCATAATAAAATCAACGATAAACAACAATATGTAAAAACATTAAACTGGGATTCTAAATCGATGGAAGGAGTTTTCTGCAGTAATGGATAAAAAACAATGGAAGTTCGGGAAGTGGCCTTAAATTTGGATTTCCACCTTAAGTGGATGTAGTGAATAGCCTACCAGCCAGTTCGAAAACCAACTTAAATAAAGCTTTAAAACGTTTTGAGACTGAAAAACAGAGGGTAAAAAATGAGAGAATCAAAACAAGTGTGGCAAACCAGCATTTCATTTAAAAATGAAAATCTACCATCTTCACACGCATATCGACCCATTTGGCACAGAAGTCTGCAAATCAAAAAAGGTCCAGATTCTGACCTAAAGTGCAGTGAAACATCTGAAGGGCTGTGAATAATGGCTGCATTTCATCAGACAATTAATCTGTATAAAACAAGTTATTTTATATCCAGTTTTTTTATAGGTTCACACAACCTTTTTGTCAAGATTTGAGAATCTTGTTTACAATCTACTTTGTATGACACTATCCAACTACAATTATTTTCAAAAACCTGAAGGATTCACTATCACTAAACTTTAACAGAGAGGTGGGGTGGGGCTTTGGCCTCACGAAAACTTTGATTATTCAACCCCACTGCTGAGGAACTCGACGTTGAATTTTTTATTTCCCTGTTGTCCTCACCTGGATGTTTTAGCTGGTGTAATAACAGTCCTGTTATGTCCTTGACGGTCGGGGTGAGAGTGGAAAAGCATGTCACACTTGAGACACAACCTCTGGACACACGTGGAACACTGACAGTAAACTGACGAAATTCCACAGATGCCACATGTCTCTACAGACACACACATATTTTAAAAAATCAGTTTGAAGCAACATAAATAAAGGCTGCTGTTGATCTGTGATGAATTATATACAGATTGTGTTGTAATTTGACATACCCCATTTGTCTCTCTGTATCTTATCTCTCTTGTGACTGGCTCTGGAGGGGTGGCGGTGAAAAAGGTCATCACATGGGTCGCAGAGAGGTTTATTGTCACAGGACGGGCAAACCAGAGATGAAGGACCACCACACAGACTACAGTAACTCGATGTAGGTGAGCCTGGAAAAAAAGGATTTATACTTAGATGTCTTTGTGCATTTCTTTTATAAATCCATGTTAAATGTGACAGGACAAAAAGAAAAAGGGAATGAAAGATAAAAAAGGAACTTGCATTTTGCGGTGACACATAATGCAGAAATGCAAGACTGGTGGTGAAAATTAAATTTGTTTTCACAAACAATTTGATCATGTAGCAGCAGATGGACATATGGTAGCATATATGGCACTGGACATCACATTTCTCCTCTGTAAGTGCATCTTAGAGGGTATTTCTTAACCCCGTGGACCAAACTAGCGCACTTTCACATACTTTGTCCACTCTGTGGGATTTGAAAATAACACTTTCACACATCTGCTGTAGTAAAGGCACCAGAAAACAGCCTATCATTGTTTTTTTTTCCCCATTGAAAGGGCACCCTTAAAGTAACTTTATTATGTCTTATCTATCTTTGGGTATTCTTCACTGTGATGACACCTTCCTAAAGGCTTTCTCAAAAATAAGAATTAATGCAGGTTGTCGTTGAGTAGTGGCAGTTCACCTGTCGTTGGTTTCAGAGGTTGACCTCCAGGTACCTGAGTCGGTTTAGGTGGAGGACACAAAACCTGGAGTCTGTCTCCCTGCTGCTCCTCTCTTGGATGGGTAACCACAGCGTCAGTCACCAGATTATCCTGTGGAAACAAGCATGATGGTGAACATTTTTCAGCAGACAGAAAACACATCAAGAAAAGAGGATCATAATGCTTGAGTGCCGAAAGATTTAGAATTAAATATTTCCTTAGATTTTTTTCCCTCCCTGCAGTTCTTAATGCAACTATTTTTACTTTTCATGTTGTCCAGAGGACATGAACAAACCATTTTAGCTAGAGAGCATTCAGAAAGGGCACACCTCTGTCTGAGACATGACATTAAAATTCCAGGAATCAGGAAACAGATTCCAAACCCAGCCGCATCAAAAACTGTCAATAATTGTTCAGAAATGGATCATCAGTGTCTTAAAAGCAACTACGACACTTTTTAAATGAGTAATCACATAAAAAGAAATCCAGATCAAGAAACATAGGTGAATGAAAAACATACATAGGAATAGTTATCAATATTTGATCTACTTAAAATAAAAAAATAGAATAAAAATGCTTCATTTGATTCATTTACACCTGGCGTTAGATTTAGTTAGATTTATTGTTTAAGTCCAAAAAATGTCAAATAATGACACTTTCTTCCCATTAATTTCATTGTACTTTTGCCTGATCTTGTACATAAACAAAGAGTCATAATTGACCACCATAACTCGGTTGATGAATGTGATGACATTTTATTTAGAGAGAACATTCATCAACACAAACACTGACAGATGATTTACCTCACCTCAGGTTTCCCTTTCATTAGTAAGATTGTAGGCAATTTCAGTTATTCTTCAGTTAAAAAAAAAAAAAGAAGCCATCACTGAACAAGTTCAGTGTCCTTTTAGTTTAAGGATGAATTTTGACACAGATCTGAGGATACAGCTGCTAGATATGTTGGTACAGACCTCCTGGATGGTAAATGGGAGGACATCTTTGAAATACTCTGGGTGAGGATGGGAGCCCTGAACAAACACACATAAAAATGGAAAAAAAGTGACATTCTTAAAAAAAAATCCCGGGAATAAATAAAACTGCATCAGAACAAATACAAACCTTTATGAGCATATCGACCTCTGTGCGGAAGGTCATGACCTCCAGCGTAACTCCAGTAACCTTTTCTATGTCTGGTTCGGTGATGTCATCGGGGAAACTGAGACCATCTATCTGCTGAACTGTGTAACCGTAGAGGTACAGGACCCTCCGGCCTCCCTGTACAAGCCAATGAAGATTGTAATATCATTGAATATCATTATGAACCCTCATTCCCCAAGGTAATCATCATGTGTGTGAAAAGGGTCACTGTAGAGGTAGAATTACACTAAAAACACGCATCAAAAGTTTGGCTCTACATAAAATGAAAATCAAAAGCAGAACAATCAAACTGTCAGGTTTTTGCTCACTTTCACGGCATCCACCGTAGCTCTGAAGACGGGATTATTGTGCTTGACGCTCCTCCAGTATTTGGGTCTGGCAGGATTGGTCAGGTTACAACCGTATTTCTCCAGGATGCTCAATGCCTTGACCAGTTGACTCAAGGAATCCAGAAGCTGAAAGAGAAGTGCAGTTAGCTGTGAGAATACCATACCATTGCTTCACCTACACGCTGAAGTATAAAATGTATCTTGATATTCAATTTCCATAAACCAGTATTACATATTAATTAATAAGGGAAAATCAATGTCATGACATGTTTACGAAACATACATTTGAGTGTGGGAACAATTACTCAGTTTTAGTCAAACATACACAGATTTCCTTTTTTGTGTTTATATGTGAGAGCTTAGCGATAGTCTTTCTCTTTGGACAAATGTAGTTATTGACTCCTGCTGTATAGCACAAACTGATATTCTACCTCCTGTCTGTTGCGGCAAACCGTGTTCTCCCTCAACATGGCCTCCACCCCAAGGTGACAGTACTTCTCTGACAGAGGCAGAGCAATGCTGACCAGTGTCTGGACCTCATTCTTCACATCCTGGGCCGAGCCTGAGACAGAGAGGAGGGACTGGGATCTCCTCCTCACCTCGTCCATCTCAACAGAAGCAGGTCTGCCGCTCATTGCTATCAGAAGGAGGAAGTTAACAATTTTGATCAATTAAAAAATCACAGCACGTGTCACCTTTACATCCTGGGTTTCATTCAAAATCTATAAGTATACACCAATCAGTCAAAACATTAGAACCACTGAAAGGTGTCAGAATAGAATAGTTGATCTCATTACAATAATACTTGTCAGTCCTGATATCAGGTGGAATATATTAGGCAGCAATTGAACATTAAGCCCAAAGTTGATGTGTTGGAATCAAGAGAAATGGGCAAATTTAAGGGTCTAAGCAACTTTTCAAGGGTCAAATTGTGATGGCTAGACGACTGGTTGAGAGCATTTCCAGAACTGCAAATCTTGTTGCCTTCCCTGTCTTCGATGATTAGTGCCTTCCAAAGTGTTGAAGAGAGTGATAACTGGTGTACCAGCAACAGAGCCATGGGTACCAGAGGCTCTTTGATCCTGGCTGGAAGAGAATGCTTTCCCATGTTAACTGATCACACATGGCTAAACAGCAAACGGGGGAGTTATACAGTATTTGACAGAGGGTTTTAATGTTATGGCTGATTTGTTGCAGATTTTATATTCGAATTTCATCATTATTATATGACATTTATTATGACATTTACGGCCAAGCTATTTTTCTTTTATTTAATTTACCGACATAACCAGGATATGGTCAATGAGTCTGTGTTGTTGTCTTTCAAGCCAATCACACTTGCCATAGCGACTGCATAACTGCATCATTTTATAATGAGCACAATCCACCAAAAACGAGAAGTATTGATACTATTGTTGTGTTTTTCAGCCACCGCTATTTAAATATGAAAAACAAGAATTTGACTCATATATAATGTGTTATAAGGACATTGTACCGATTTGATATGAATCAGGATTGCTTTAAAAAAGATAATTTTAAGCCTCCAGTATGATAATTATTAATAATACATGACAGATATGTTACATACTGTATTAATCTCGGCTTGCATGATGCATACATAACTTAGATTTCAGTTTTTTCAGACAAAGGTTTAAAGTCTTCTTGTTTGTATACATTTATATAGATAAATATAATTTTTTTTTAAGTCTGTTCAGAATTAACCATTTAGCCTACCGATAAATACTGATCACCATTTCCAGAGCTGAGGCAGGTGTCTTACCCTTAAATTCCTTATTTGTTCCATAAAATGACACACTCTAAGTGTTTTAATATTATAGGAAGTTTTGGATTAAATGCTATAATTACTGCATTAATGTTCAGAGCTATTGTATGTTACTGCTGTAGATGGTTAAGTTTGAAAAATTTCCAACTACTACATCTGCTATTAAGTAGGGGTTTTATTGCGATCAGTTTCTAAATACATTTATTATCTTGAGAAATTGGATAATTTTCTCTCGCTATAGAGAAAAACTTCAAAATCAACACAGCTGGAGATTCGACGTTTGACTGTATTGTAAAATTTGTAATAATTAACTACAGGAACTTCAGAAAAATGTAGTACAGTGTTAAAAACTATATTCCCCACTGAGGTATAGTGAAGTATAAATAGAAAGCAACATCAAAAGCAAATGATCACTTGAGCAGATGTGCTTTGTTAATTCCTGCCACCTAGAGACTACTACAGTAAATTGTACTTCCATTTGGGTGGAATACTGTTGTAGTAATCAGTGCTCAAACTCAACACGGGCTAAGGAGGTTTGAGGAAAGTACCTGAGGTTAAGCGAGCAGTAAACAAACAGAGTTTCGTAGGGATAAAGTGTCTCAATGTTTTCACTTTTAATGAACCATGACAACTTTGGAAAGTTACAGGTACAGGCTAATCATTGCTTCAAGTGATATAAACAACCGTCACTTGAATACGAGATCACAAAAACACGCAGACAAGTCTATTAACGATGGTATCTCACCTTTATATCCCATATAGGCTTAGTCGTAGGTGTCGTTTATTAGTTTTAAGGGTTAGAAAACGAAACCAGACAGTCATCTTAAAGTGAGAACGAAACTTTACTTAAAAACAGCGTCCCAACTAAATACATACCAGCGAAACTATGGTTCCGTCTTCACGAGATTTGACAGATATCCCGTCCTTCTCCCTGCGTTTGAAAGTCTTTAAGTTGACATGAATAAAAAAATGATTTATAACGACGGTTTAGAATAACAGTGGGTTCGTTTTGTAGTGTGTTGCTCTAAAGCTAGCCTCAAATGCGGAACTTTCATTTTGACGTGTTGACTTCCGGTTGTACTTCCTGTTGGACATTGTTTTTCAAAAAGGTATACAATTTAAGGGTTAAAACAGGCATTTAAAAACAAAGGTTCTGGCCCATTTCAGAGACCATCTTCTAAGAATGTAAAACTAGGTGTGTAATTATATTCCATAATGCTGTTTTTGTCATCATTATTACGATAATTGTTATTATTTTCATTCTTTTTCATCTAAATTATTATTCTTATTACTATTATTATAATTATTACTATTATTATTATTATTATCTTATAGTAAACTGAGGATTATCATCATCGTTGCTTTTAATTTTTTGGTTATTTTCATTCTTCTTCTCCTCAATTATTATTATTAAATAAAGTAAACTGAGGATTATCGTCCTTGTTGTTGTTTTTTTATTACTGTTGTTGTTCTTGTTCGGAATCATCGATATTTATTATTATTATTATCACCATCGTCATCGTTATTCTTTTTATTCTATCATTCATATTCTTTTCATTCACCCTCTCCATATTATTATCATTATTTACTTCTACCACGTTTACTTCTCTAATATTCACGATGTTGTTGATGTCGTCATAATTCTATTAATTATTTTTTTTTATTATCTTTGCTATTAGACTATTATCATTGTACTGTTTTGTTGTTATTATAACTACACATTTTAGTGTATATGTAGTTTTTGGATTTTTTTTAGTTTGACGACAGTGAACTCAGGGAACCTCCTACTAAGGGGAGAGAGGAGGAGGGGAGGAGGGAGACAGTGGGAGGCGCATCATCCGAAAACTGAAAGTAATTTTAATGAGGAAATAAAAACGCACACTAGAGTCACGTCGTCCTATTCTGCACCTGGTGACTTAATATCAAATAATTTTCTTTTATATATTGTCAACCATAAGCCTGCTAAGCCATGCCGAGGACGTCTACCCTGAAAATACAAGCGGACAGTGAAGTTAAGGTGAGTTGTTGCTCAGGTGCGCCCGATCGAACATTGCATTATACATTGCATTTAAATAACAGTTTAGTTTTAATTAAGATTGTTTAAAAATAAGTTCTGCGTGTGTTAGTTAGGTAGTTAGTTAGTTACTACTGCAGTCAAATGACGCGAAAGAATCCTTCTGTGGTGAAAACGAAAGTAAACCCAAAAATGAGTCAGCATATTCAACATTATGTTGTTTTCATTGAAAACCTATTTTCCACTTTGCTTAGGTGGAACACTTCCGTCAGTCCCTGCACAAGGAGGTATGAGAAGTTACTGAATGGCACATTTATTCAAAAACAAGCAGCTCCTACACTGATGTTTTTTTGTTTTGTTTTTTCAGGCTGGGAACTTGTTCTCCACCTACATCCCACAGAAGATTATGAAGCTGGATGCTCTTCTTAATGTCGGTATCTAGACATAGGAGCTCAGTGACCTTTAACCCGTGATATTCTCCTCCTCATCCTGGCCATGTGTTTTCAGGATGAAGCCCTCAGTATCGCCAACATGTCCAACCTCAGAGCTCCTCTGGACATCCCCATACCAGACCCTCCTTCACCTGAGGATGAGGTGAGAGACTCCATCCACAAACTCTTCTATCGTATTGGTAATTGTATCCAAACTGGAAATAGATAACATATTTTTACTAATTCAAATAGTGGTTGTGTAGAAATTGTTCTTCCACATCCATTTTCTTTAAAGAGGGCATACACAAACTTATCCTGCTTCTGTAGATTCACTTTGCATGATTATTCACTAATGCTTTACAGTGGTCATATACACATCTTATCAGCCATAAAATTAAAACCACCTGCTTAAAGTACCGGTTTTGCCACCGAAGCAGCTCCGTGATGCGCTACGTGTTCTGACACATATCTATCAGAGCCAGCGTGAACTTTTTTTTTTTTTAGCAATCTGTGCTATAGAGGCTCTTCTGTGGGATCAGACAACAGGGCTAGACTTTGTTTGCTATGGGCATCAGTGAGCGTTTGATGCTGCAATGACGCCGTTGCTGCACTGTAAAATTGAGAATTGTTGAGGAACTCAAAAAATTACTTCAACTGGGAACCATAAATTAAATGAGGTATTTACAACTTAAATTGATAAGTTAGACGCAAAAACTCTCAATTTAATTTTGCGTTACTGTCTGAGGTAATTTCTCAAGGTTCACCAACCTTTTTTACAGTGCATGTTAAGACCCCGAAGCATTAAAAAAAAAAAGAAAAAGTAATTCCAGCTTTGGAAATTTTTCAAATCTTTCCAAAAAAATTCACGTTTTACCTTCAAAATACCTAAAATATAAAACAGTAAATAAATGTCTATAATAATGGCAAAAAATCTGCCATTATTTTATTCCACCAGCATTTTAAGACAAATGCACTGTAAGAGGAGAATTGTAAAGGATATAAAAAAATATGACCTCCGCTTGTTACGCCAATAAATCATTTCCATCTTAAATTATAGACTGGATAAAACTTAATGGAACTGTCTCTTACCAGCGAAGAATGTTTTTATTCAAAGTGTGGTTCACCTGGTGTCTTTCCTCGGGCTACCTTGGTAGACTAACCCCTAAAGACCAGGAAAAATAAAACCTGCAGTTTAGGAAATGTTCTGATCCAGGTATGTAGCCATCACAATTCGGCTCTTATCAAAGTCACTCTGATCTTTAAATTTGCTAATTGTTCCTGCCTCCAACATATCAAGTTGAGCAAAATGTTCTAATATACCCCACCCACTGACAGGTGCCACTATAATGAGATAATTGATGATGTCCTGACCTCACCTGTCGGTGGTTATTATGTTATGAAAGATAACAAAAATCTCCAGAAAGACTTTGATCATGTCAAATTAACCTGACAGGAAATGGAGACGGATAAGAATGAAGACCAGAAGAAGAAAGGTAAAGTGTTGTTTTTTTCTTCTGTATCATCGGCGTATAACACATAAAGAGCAGTGAAGATGCTTAATTTCTTCTGTTTGTCCTTCAGCCCCTAAATGTGGCTTCATCCAGGGGAATGAGAAGATTATGAAGATTCTGGATAATGTGAAACCAGAGATCGTTGATTTTAGAGAGACCCTCATCACCGTAAGTGAATCGCTCTTACCGTAAATATGACTGATGAGACACTTTCTTCTGTAAAACACAGAACTGCGTTTGAAAGAAGTGTTTTATTTTGATATCCTGTTGTTGTAGGTCTCCTGCTGGATTCAGCACCTCATCCCAAAAATAGAAGACGGAAATGACTTTGGGGTTGCCGTCCAGGTACGTTTTCGTATGGGTCCTGTTCCTGCATGGAGACCGTTTGTATAAATGATACGAAATTTAAATCTGTTGCAAATTGACTTTTACCCCACAGGAAAAAATCTTGGAGAGAATCGTTGCAGTGCAGAAAAAAGTAGACACTTTTCAGACCAACATCAACAAGTAGGTTGGATAGAAATGTTATGTTGATGGGAATGATGGAAAACATACAATCGAACATCCAAATCTTAAATCACAATTCTGAAATGATTCGAAGATGTGCATAATATTTCTATTCTCTAAAAATCAGCAAATGTAGAATTTCTGATACAGTTTGTTTGAGAATCACAGATTTATGGGGACATTTCCCGAAAACTGTATTTTGCAGGTACTTTTCAGAGAGGGGAGAGGCTGTCGCAAAAGCTTCCAAAGACACTCATGTGGTGAGAGTTCATTATTTCTTTGACATTAATTTCTTTCTTTTCTGCAGAGTTTTAAAAAGTGCAATATGTGATCGGCTGAGTTTTCGGGTTGAAAATGCATTCAGTTGTTTGTGTTCAGGGTCTTAAATATGTTTAAGTTGCTTGTAAATATGTCAATGTTAATTTATCAATACTCCCACAATACTGATTTAAAGGCTTCCGGTGCGTTTTCTTTTTTTTAGGACACATGCGCAATTAGCAGAAACTACTCCAATATTCCTTCCTATATACTATACTTTTATATACTATACTTTTTTTGCTATAAATTTGGTATTTGTTTAACATAAAGCAAAGAAATTTTTATCAGCTATCAAGATTTTGTTCGAGAGCTCTAAGAAACAAAAACCTGTTTTTAACTGCCATTTTGACCCCACCTCACAACTTAATTTGAATCACAATAAAGTTCTAAGAAAGGAATCCCAATCCAGGAAGAGAATATCAATCACACAAACACGAACTATAGAATCAAAGGTGTTCTCACACTCAGCTGAAAATTGTTCCTGCCTACGCTCTCTTAAAGTTTGACTAATGAAGTCACATGATGGACTTTCATCATTTCATGGCATTTGTTGACGAGAGAGATAAAGACCAGCAGTCTTGTAGAGCCTCTATAAGAACTCTTCTAAACATATTTTCCTCCAGATGGACTACCGCTCGCTTGTCCATGGGAAGGACGAGGCCATCTACACCGATATCAGAGTTATAATTCTCGACATTCGCGGTTACTATGTGAGTCAGACTGATCCATAAGAAGTATTTAAAGCCATTCTGTCGGAGGAAAATTTTTACTTTCAACTTGTTTTCTGCAGGCTGAGCTTTATGACATTTTCAAGAAGAACCAGGACAAGGTGACCAACCCGAAAGGAGAGGAAAAACCTTCCATGTACTGAAGCCGGATAGATGAAGAGTTTGGGCAGATTCTACAATGCTGCAGCTTCCCCTCTGAATCTCTGCAACTACATCTGAAACATTTTTTCATTAAATCTTAAACATGAAAATCAAACAACTTGATCCAAATGTTGACACTGCAGTTTGTAAGAAGTTACTCTACTTTGTCTCAACAATAAAAAAAACTAAAACAAAGAAACGTTTTGTTTTTTCAAACTGTTGGATTCACATTTATTTAAAAAATGTTTCTTTGTAAAGTGTGAATTATGACATACTTCAAATGTATCTTTATTCTAAAACAAATACACAACTAGGAAACTTGTTACAAAAATATCTTCCTTCAAAAACAAGAAGGAATGATCCAATATTAACAATAATGTCTTAAACTAAGGCGTGAAACACAGGAAAATACTTGTATCCACAACGTAAAAGTGTCAGCGTTCAGTGATGAATCTCATACTTCGGGACCTTCTCCTCCAGGTATGAGCTGCAAAATAAAATTTGTTGCAAATAAATCATGCAAGTTAAGTTAAGATAAAATACATGTTAGCCGCTTATGTGGATAAAAAAACAAAGTGTGTAATCTTAGCATACCATGGTAATGTTGTTGCCGTTGAGGAGAATCTGGTCCAGTTTGGTTATCCTCCTTCCCTCTGGTGTGATCTCACTGAATCACAGGTGTAAAAATGACTTCATTTAAAATTTTAATCGGCAGCCGATTTAAAAACTAACGCGCAAAAAACAAGAAGTGTACTTACAACTCTGTCACGTCTTCTAGGACCATATCTAAAGAACTGGGTTAAGGATGAAGCAGCGCAAACAGGAAATCATACATGAAAATATTTTTATAATAGGACTAAAACTTGATAAGGATACTGACAAAGTCATCGAAACCCAGCAGGGTGCCGACAATTTCTTTATCGGTTTTCATGACGATGTGAATTCGCGAGCCAATGCACTTGTCCACAAGCTCTGTAAAGAAAAGCAAAGTCAGAAATAAAGATTTGTCTGTTTTCACCTTTTGTCAGGTGAAACTGGCAATATTAAATCTGAAACAACTACTATAGTTGAGAAGACTAAAATCGAATAGGCGACTGTTTTTAGTAATGATATCATATAATATTTTAAGAAGAAAAAACTAAAATATGAGAACTTGACACCTTTTTTTCATATATGATAATAGTTGTAGATACCCTCATCAGCCATAACATTATAACCACTGAATGGTGAAATCAGAATAACATTTATTTTCCTGTTATAATAACACCTGGTATTGTTTGGATATACTAGGAAGAATTGCAGATTTTGCGCTCAAAGTTGATGAAATTGAAGCAGGAAAAATGGGCAAGCATAAAATTCGGAGCAATTATGACAAGTGCTAAATGTAAGAAGTGACGGCTAGTCTGTGTTAATGTAGCACTTTCGGCAATTTTCAGCAATTGTGGCAATCTGGCAATTAATGATGGCAAACTCTGCAGTGCTATTGTATGCCGCTTGTGTTAGTTTCTAATTATGACTTTCGTAACTTTATAAAATCGCTCATTGCATGTACAAAACGCAGAAAAATATTTAAATGTAATTCCCATAAAATTAAATAAAATAAATAGCTTGTCCCATTTGACCCATGGTACAAATGACAGAGATATTCAATTAATTGCAATCTGTATAAAACGAAACGAAGCAAAATCTGTCCTTTAAAAATCAACGAAAATTGTTTTGTATCCATTAATTGGTTTAACACTTACATAATTCCATACAGACTATACGTAGGCTGTGCTATTATTATTATTGACAGCAGCTTGTTCATGAACATCATGTGCTTTTATCTGAGGGGATCGTGCTAAAGCTAACAAGCTAACGAAACATCACTAACAACTGAACTGAAGACACAAATAAGCACCGCTGCACACTAAATGTAAAATGTTAATTTATTATTAGCTAAGTCGAAAATTAACTGTACATTATTTAACATTTACGAACCAAGAGGGAGCAACTGAGACGGATTCGTTGCTGGAGTCGACGCCATGTTGAATCTATTTATTCCGGATGCAGGCAGAAGCAATCAATTGAACAAACTCAAAAGCCAGGCTACAGCAATCGAGAGTGCATCACTGAACGACAACCTGCGGAAAACTGCGGAAGAACGTCAGTAATCAGACTAAAGCCATCGAACAAGCATCATCGATCGACAATCTGCCGCTGAAATTGTCATGTATGTTCATATGAAGCTACGCACATTTAATGACGTATTATAACACAAGGATGAAAATAATGTAATAGAAAGAAGTGCAGTCGAATATTAAACTATGCTGTTCAATTTAATATTATATAATTATAATAAAATCAGCAAAACATTTTATATTAATTTTAAAAGAGATCATATGAGATTTCATGTTGTATTCAATTAACATCACATGATGAGCAGGTCTCGGGCTTAACATTTGACGTCATTATTTTTACTTCAGCAAAGAGATATTTCAAGTGGTCAAGATAATTCTCTACCCCAATTTCTGTAAAAAAATAAATAAAAAGGCGCCTATTCCTGTAATCTAACGGTCGAAGGGATACATAACCCGAATATTTTCATTTTATGTTTAGTTATATATGTGCACTATATTTTAGAAGGACATTTGCGCTTTTTAATGCTCTAGATATCCAAGACAGCCTTAGTCACCAGTTACTCTTTTGGTTGTATGTTACACACACAAAGCGTGTACATCTTATAAAATACAAGCTAATATTGATCAGGGGCTTGCTCTTGCCTAATAAATACTGTTGATACAACAGTACATTGTAAGAAATAGAAGTAGATTTTTAGTATCTCAATTAATATTATTTTTAATTAAGTAAAAACGAATTCTACCAAATGCCGGGTCATTACACTTTAACTGTCAATTTTCTTAAATTTGTCAAAGGAATAGAGAAAACAGAAATCAGCCGATATATATAAATTCCACTTACATTTTGTTAACAAGCCATTTTTAGAGGACTAATTACGTCTTCTGTATCATTTCTCTGGAAGATTTGAACCCCTAAATTGGGAAATTATAGTCTTGTTGAGAAATTGTTTTCATCTTTAAAAAAAACCTAAACCCCCCCCCCATCTCTGATAGAGCATTGAATCAATATTTTCAGGGACTAGCATCGCCTAATCAAATACAGGAGCCCAAGATGTCCACTTTCTCATCTCAAAAACGAATTTATGAGCTCCTCCTTTAACATCATGACATGAAACAATCAATAATATAGACATAACCTGGGCCTGAAACCCCCCACTGTTGAACGTTTTTGCTGGATTTGATATAATGCAGTATTTTAACTGCAGCAATTCAGTGCAATATAACGGTTTGTGCAATCCTGTTCCAAAGTTTGGAATGTTGTCCTTTACTGCGCAATATGTGTTTTACATGCTCTTTTAATGATATGGTTAATTGTGGAATGATATTTGATACATGAAGCGTGCATTTGATACAAAATTAGTAAAATTTTAAAATTTTATTTGTCTGTTTAGTGTATCATCTCAATTTTTCTTTATGATTTAATTCATTTGGGCTATTTATTTAATAGGGTTAGTTGCAGTTTCTCTTATTTTGTAACCGCTTATCAAATAACAATATGCAAACAATACATTTTCAAATTATTAACCTCGATATTTACAAAGTTTAATACGAATATTCAAATGTTTTATAAGTGTCTTTTCTTTCTTTTTTGCATAATGTACTCGTATGGATTAGAATAACTGCAACTTGTGCTCTGAGCAACTGAACCACCGTGTCCGCGCTAATGGCAAAGACGGAAGTACGCTGCAGTTAGTTCTCTTTCACGTAATTTCTCCTTTGGGAACAGTAGGACGAAGCGGAAGAGACCATTGCTGTTGTTGTGTTGGGTCGTTCCTAACTGCTGATCGATTCAGGGGGAACTCGGCTTTGGTCTGTGTTTACATCCGACCCCCGACACGGAACTGCGAACTTATCAGGCGGGAATGGAGTCTCAGGGTATAGACGACCCAAGGGGAACCGTTCTGCACATCGTAGTGGTTGGTTTTCATCATAAAAAGGGCTGTCAGGTACGTGAAAACCAGCTCCATGCTAGTGTGGCTAATTGCTAACAACCCCATTCTTCTGCTCTCATGCAATAACCATTTCCACTAGATTTTTATACAGTTTTTTCTGCTGGACAGCTGTAATCTAGCTGACTCACAATGCCTTTCCTTTAACAAGACCCCTCATACAAATAGAATCCTGTAGAGGATGACGACAGTCTGTCATGCAAGGAAGAGAGGTTGTAGTCAACGTCATCTGATGGCTCTGGGCTCACAGGGTTATACAACATGTGCTCTCCAGCCAACCTGGACATCTATTCACTTCACTTAATTCAACAGCTGCTTAGTTGTTGTATTACAGGGCACAGCTTGCCCCTTAGTGCACCTTGATATTTATTTCGGAACTAGTCTCATCCCTCTTAATTCATGTCAAATAGAGCTGCTTGATCTACTATCTGGATATCAACAATATGAGGATAAATTGGGGAATGGCCTATCCGTGAGAGAGAGATCCTATTTCTTTTCATTGTCTGAATATTATAGTTGTTGACAGTATTTTAATGTATCTCAAGAAGAACAGCCTGCTAGAATTATGTGGAGGAATGTGTTTTGTTGTTGTACTTACACACTTCTCTGTTTTACTTCTGATGTTATTTGAGATAACCTGAAAATATCAATTACATATTATTATCATTATTTGTGATGTCTTATCATTTATATTTCTTTAAATGAGATGTTGATCTCACTTTAAACTCTGGATTAAGTGTATCAAACTAACCGTTTAATAAATAACGCTGCATAACTGTTAATCAGCTCATCCTTGCAAGAAGACAAAGATTACCCCACAGATGATATTATTGAATAGGAATTTTCATTTTTGGGCAAACGCAAGAAAGCACAAAAAAAGCGAAAGTGTGAGAAGCGTGACAAGGACCAAATTGTGATAGCTAGATGACATGGTCAGAGCATTTCCAGAACTGCAGGGGTATGGAAAGACAAAGATTACCATTTGTTGTCTGATCCTACAGAGGAGCTATTGTTGCAGAAATTAATGAAAGAGTCAATGCTAGTTCTCATACTAAAGGGTCAGAACACACTGTAACATCACAGAGCTGTTTTGGTGGCAAAACAAATCCCTGCACAATATAAGGGGAGTGATTTTAATGTTATGGCTGATAGGGTTCATGCAAAATGTTTGAAAATATCAATTTAAGCTCTGGTATTTTATGGCAGGCAGTTTTCCAACAATTCATGATCTCCCATATTGACATATTATATAATCTATACATTAATGGATAATGAAATTAGACATCCCTAGTTTCATGGTGCTTTTGTTCATCCACAGTTAATTTTATGTGATCTTGTTTACAACACAGAACATCTTATTGAAGCTTCCTGTTTGTGAACTTATCAATTGAAAGCCTTGCGGCGCGTGACTGCCTGAAACAGATTTATCCCTGCCACCACTCGTTGTCACATGTTGTGCTTGAAAAATTTAGAGAAAGAGTATTTCCAATCTTGTTTGTCATCTTGTGATCCCTTTTTCTCATGTTACTCTTATCACTGTTACCAAAGTAATAAGTAATATGTCCTGAAAATGGTATCGATCCGCTGTGGAGGACAGACAAAGTTAATCCATCCCTCTTACTCTGTCAACCATCATATTATATTTTTGTCTCCTGCAAGGCCAAACCTGCAGCCAACATCTGCTTATTAATGAAAGTGCATGAGACGTATCTTCTTAAGTGCCTCTAGTACTCCTTCTGAATATTGCCTGCTCATCAGATTGATGAAGATGGACAGACTGCCTTCCTGTGGCGTGTTCAACTCCACTGGACTTGAAAGCAGCTGCTCTGTTGAGACAAAGTTTAAATGAATTAAAATTGGGCTGACAAAGAAAACGGTGCTCGCTCTTTGTGTCTGGCACGTTGTCTCCGTTGGTGGTGGTTATCTGATAGGGGTTCAGGGATCCCATGCTGGGTATCAGATTATCTAATCCATCTTCTCTTACAGTCTGATTGCCTCTCTTAACTCCCCACCTTGTCTTTATCTGCTGCCCATCTGTTTCATCAGCGGGAACCACACTGAAGAATGACGGGTGTGTTGACATATTTTCGGTAGTAGCGAATAGAAAGGAAAAACACGCTTTAGAAAAGTCTTCATAAAGAGTAAAGATTCATTGTTGTATAGGTGTGTTTTTGAGGCGTTCAGGACCAGCAGGTTTCAGGTTAATCGGGTCAGAAGCTATAAACTGTCACCACCTGCATGAGGCTGGCCTGTGTGGGAGAATTGCAGTGATAATTGTTGCATCATTAAAACCTAGGTGTAGCACACTCTTTGACGACACCGCTTTATTCCTTTAGTAAATGACTAACTTATTACTTTTCTAAACCTTTCACATAGCGCTGTGTTACTTTTGAATATTAAAGTGCGAAATAAAACTGGCAAGGGTTGTATTTGCGGTCGATGTAGTGATCCAAGAGGCTTCTTCAGTTCCAGAACTGAAGGAACTTCTTGGATGAGAGGTGAAAACGAAGTCCAGATGCTCTGGATTCAACCCGCATGAATTACCAGGACCTTGTTGAGTGAGAATCTACACAAACACTCAATCAAGTGATATTGATGTGTAAAAGGCATGCTCTGCCCATAAAAGCTGTGATGCAAAACAAATCAAGCACTCCCTAACCAACCACCTAACCAAACAGAGCTGTTCCCTGCGCTGCTTTGCCCTTGCAAACATTTTTTTGAACGCAGGCCAGACGAGTAAAAAGTGTCACTAATGTACAAAAGACAGCCAAGGGTCAAATGGAAATTAAATGTCTGGAAGAGCACAAGGTGAAAAGCCTATTTCCTATAAAAAGATCATCATCCGGTCTTTGGAAGCAACCAGAGAGAGCAAAATAAAAACCGTGCAGGATAAGAAGTAAATGAGAAGGCGCTGACTTTGTTTCTCGCAACATCAGGTTGAATTCTCGTACCCGCCGCTGATGCCAGATGAGGGTCATGACAGTAACCTGCTGCCGGAGGAGTGGAAGTATCTGCCTTTCTTGGCCCTCCCTGACGGGGCACACAACTACCAGGAAGGTATGTCGTGTTTACACTGTATGCAGGTGTTGGGTAAATCAATGGACAGTTTATAGGTGGTGCAATCAATTCATTCTGGGATCGGAATTCCTTCTGACGTTTATATGAAACTAGATAAGACATTTTAGCCTAACTAATCCAGAGGAGGCTTTTTTCCCCCATTTTATTGGGCTACGTTCACACTGCAATAAAAATGAATCCCTGTGTCTGATGTTTTCTGCTCATATTTGACTTTTTCATGACAGTGTGAGCAGCACAAACCACATGGAATCTCATCTTTTCCTCTTCTGATTTGGGCCACTGTCATACGGGCCCCTAAATCAAACACAGTGCGATCTCAGTCTGAACCGTCAGCTCGGAGTCTTTTGCGCATGCTGGGTCAGCTTAGGGTCGTGAACTGATCATTAAAAGCAAATGTGATTGGAAGCCCCAAAAAAACATCCAATTTCAGAAAAAAAATCGGAATTGAGCTTTAAGACCTCGTTCAACTCATGCGAGTTCTGTTTGAAGGAGAATTGAGCCAAATACTGTATAACACTACGACTGTCTTTTAACTTTGTCCATCCTCCCCATTGAACAACTGAGCCTTCAAAGATCACCTTTACATACCTGTACATGAAACTATCACCTGTTTATCCCTGCAATGTTTCAACTATCAGTTTTTAGTTTTAAACCTAAATGTGCTTCTGGCAACAAATTCAGGATTAGAATATATTTATAAATGTAATAAAAACTTGGTAAAAAACATCACATTGGGTTTGATGTGTGTTATACGTTCCTTCAGACGGTCTGGGAATGAGACTTGTGGATTGCATGGGCAGCTTCCTGGTAGAATACTAAATAACATGAGCTCTGCAATCATCGTGATGAAAGATGAAATGGTTTCAACAGTGTTGACCACAGAGCTTTAAAACCTATGTCCTGAACTTGTTATTGTTGTGACAGCGGATCAACCTTCAAAAGATATTAATCGGCTGCTACTAATGGACTTACTGGGTCGTGTTTCATGGTCTTATAGGAACTTTTAGAAACATCCGAGGCCATGTTCTGCTGTCACTTAAGCTATAACTTCAGCTTTATTTACTCGATAAACCAATTGTCGAACCTCTAATGTGAAGATGTTGATTTGCACACATGGTGCTTTTGAAGAATATTCTTGTAAGGTGTTTATTTAGAGATTCAGTCTATCTATTTGATGTTAAAATGCATTTTTTGTGGGTAATTTTACACATAGATAATTGTCAAAAAAGGGTTTTAAATGATTCTATTTTAATCTTAGGTATGTTGATTCTTTAAAAGCAGGTGTGACTGCTGATTTGAAACATTACCCCGGCTGTAAAGAGAGAGTTATCGGCGATAGTGAGCTTTGGCAATCTGCGCTGTTTGTTGTGTTGTGTCTGCCGGCATGTGACACTCCCGCGGCTCACCACTGCTCTTCATACTGACTGATGAAGGCAAACAAGCGATGAGTCAAAGTTCACACCCATATTTCAAACTCAACCTATACACAGCAGCCTAGTGTACTGACGCTACGGGACAGGAGAGTGTCTGTCGGCTGCAGCTTCCAGTGTGTGAAAAAAAAAATCAGTCAGGAAGAGAAAACAGAGCAGAAGATTCATGCGTCAGCCTGAAGGAAGGGAAATACACGTTTGTTTTGGATTCCCATCAACACTTGAGATCTCACTTGTAGAAACCTGCTGTGTCCATTTTCACATCCTTTAAGATTAGACTCAATTCCTGCTGAGTTTTTTTTTTTTTTTTTTAACCATTGTGCCTGTTGTGTTCTGCAGCTTCTGTGTGTCAGCTGAGCAAAACAACAACTGTGATGTCACTCCCTCTGCACTGCAGCTCAGACGTGCAGCAGTCACACTGATCTGACTGGCTGTTGGTTAGACAAATGATTTTATTCTAACACTGAATCAATACATTCAAGACTGAATGAATACCCTGTACTGAATAACCTTATTTATCTGATGATGATTGACATCCATTATAATCACTCTTTTTTTTTGTAGTTAGTTTTTTTATCAGGTTACAAAAATATTTGTAGTTATGTGTTCACATTTTGTTTAGAAGCTTTCTGTGCAGGTTGTTTATAAAAATAAGACATATAATATTTTGTGTGTCTAGGACTTTCTTTTATATTTTATGGTGGCTTTGAAGTATTGTTTTTACGCTTCAATATAGTTAAGGTCAGTTATTTTGCATTAACTGAACACCTTTTCAGTTAATGCATCCACCCCACTCTGGTTAATATCCAACATCTACTGTCTGAGATCTTAACCACATCAGAGAACGCTCTCCATCATCTCTAAAGATGGAATGAAGGCTGACAGTTGTGGCCTTCACTGTCACCATGTTCTTCCTGGTTGGTGAAGAGGCTTTCACTTAAATCAATAGTTTTAGCTCTGATTAGCGATTATCATCAGGTGTTTTATAGGTAAGCTCCAAAATCATACTGCCTTAGGTTTCCCAACAAACGCTTATGAGGACATTTGTTTCTACTTACTAAACTCACAACAGCATATAAGTTCACCTGCAAACTATATAAGCACATTTTTTTGTTTTGTGCCAACATCCAGAATTTTGGAGTCAGCCGCCATTGCTGCATTATCTTTCATGAGCAGCATTTTTGGGAACTCAAACTCCACAGACAAACACTGATTAATCTTTGACTTCCATAAAAGGATTATTTCGAATTTGCAGTAAAAAGATTAGTGACTCAAACGTCCAGGGATGAAACAAAATGGATGTTTTCAGAGGCCAAACCCCGCTGAGGACAACATGACCTCACTCTCAAACCGAGTTAAGTCGAGCAGAGCTGCAGCTAGTTTTCAGGATAGACTTGTTCTGTGGATTATCTTCTA
The DNA here is from genome assembly GCA_037951165.1 of Lophius americanus. NCBI lineage: Eukaryota > Metazoa > Chordata > Actinopteri > Lophiiformes > Lophiidae > Lophius > Lophius americanus. Next base: position 37,318 of record JBBDHG010000375.1, read on the forward strand.
GAATAAACCATCAACTGTTCAGTGATGGTGCTGACTAACATTCCAAACTCTAAAATGATTTAACGTATCAAGGCTGTTAAAAAGAATTTGAAGACAAAGAAGCAGCAAATGCTGGACATAAATGTTTTTAAATAAAAATAACTTCATCGACTTAATAGTTTTTGTCAGGTTACTAATTATACTGTTGTTTTCTGTCTAATGTTTGATATTTTAAACAGGCAGTAGACACGTTTTTCTTGAATATATCACAAGGTTATTGTTGATTGCACGTGTTGTACTATAAACTATATATATATATATATATATATATATATATATATATATATATATGTATATGTGTGTGTATGTATAAAATCAATCTCTACCAATAGGGTGGGTCATGTGACAGGAAGAACCCATTCAATTTTGGATTTGATCGGAGTAAAAGGTGTTTTAAGAAATTTCCTTTTTTATCTTTTAACATTCTTTAACAATGGAGAATATTTTTGAACTTTTTGAACCCGTCTGGAGAGTCACACCAGGAACTACTGGTCAGATTACTTGAACCTGGGTGGAATGGTGGAGCCTGTAGAGCAGAAGAAATCACCAAAGTTTTGAGTGACATCCTGGAGGAGATCGGTGAATGGCTGTTTTTCTTGATTGATTATCAAGCGGATAAATACTATAACCTAATCCTAAAATTCTAAGGGTAGCTTTTTACGGCCAGGGCGTCATGTGCTGGTCAACCTTTTATGTAAATGTTGCTTTTAGGTGCAAAAGACACAACAGGGAAACTTCAACAGGGATGTTTTGTGCTTCTGTAAAAGTTGGAGTTCTGTGTCCTGCAGTTTTTCGTTGCCTATAGATGTATCTCTCTCAAGATCAAGACTATAGGAATGAAAATAACTAGACTGTATGTGTTTATTGATGTGAATAATAATTCTTTTGCAGACACAGTGTATTTTCACCTGCCGCCTCTGAATGAGGACATGAAGTGTGTTTACGGAGTTTCCTGTTATCGTCAAATAGAGGCAAAGGTCAGTCATGTTTATTCTCCCTTTATTCGTCTTTACTAATAATCCATCCAAGTTTGTACACTGCCCAAGGTTACTAATTGAGTAATAACAAAACAATTATATTAAAGCATGTTGAAACATGACATCGTTTGTTGCTCCGGTTATATCGTAAAGATCGAATGCTGAGATGCTCAGGTGTCTACATACTTTTGGCTACATAGCGTCCACCACATGACCACAAAGCATCACCGATGGCTCCTCCTCATTTCATGTCTTTGACTTGAACGTATGAAATAAAACGACGGCAGGAACCCTTGTTCTGTTTTTGTCTGCCGGGACACCAGCTGGAGGTTTTATGGAGGCCGACTGCAGAACCACGAGTCACTCAGCTCTCTGACAATATCCTTCTGTAAAGAGACTGTATGTTTATATATGAATGTTTTTAATCCCCCCTCCAGGCCCTAAAGGTCCGACAGGCTGACGTCACCAGGGAGACCGTTCAGAAGAGCGTCTGCGTCCTCAGTCGAGTGGTGAGTCAGCCGCCTGTCTTGAAATAAAAGAGAATAAAATTTCAGTCCCAGCAGTTTTACATGCTGGAAGTTGAACATCCAGCTGGTCCGATCCTCTTAGGAAGTTCTTCATCTGCTGCCACATTTGTTCACAGGATATTCATGATATTCAAACACACACTCTGACATGTGATCTGTTTGAATTCCCAGCCCCTCTACGGTCTGCTTCAAGCAAAACTTCAGCTCATCACACACGCCTACTTTGAGGAGAAAGACTTTTCACAGATTTCCATTCTGAAGGTGAGAATGTGGCGCAGTCTGCCTTAATGGATTGACGCTATCGTTTCCACTGACCTCCCGTTTCCCTCCTCCCGACCTCCAGGAGCTGTACGACCACATGAACGGCTCTCTGAGTGGATCGTCTCTGGAGGGATCGCAGGTTTATCTCGGTAGGTGAAACTTTCACGTGTCCAATAACCAAAATGTCCCAAGCAATAATTGAATTTGAAGAAAAGTTAAAAAAAAAAGTTTAGGCCATCAAAAGTTGATTCTAACAATTGTCATTAAGAATCATTTTTGGATGAATAAGAATAAGAAGATTTGACTAAAAGAAAAACAATTTATATCAAAAAAAAAATGTAATGTACTTTTTAAATGATGAAAGCAAAAAACCTCAAGACCTGTTTTTCTTGCAAAAACACTCATGGGTTTGTTCACCTGAACAGGTTTATCCAGGAATGACATTGTAATTTTCAACCCAAACTGAGGAGGTGAATTAGGGCCTGGAACATTCCAGCATCCATTGACCACATTGTGGTAAAAATGTCATAAATTATGTAAAAGAAAACACAATACCGGCGGCCATTAATTCCAAATCTAGAGAATGAAGTAAATATCTCAGACAAGATGTGCGTCAATAAAAGGGCTGCTTTCATGTTTTTATTAATGGGAGGTAAATTTAATCTATGCTTATGTTTACAATTTATTCTTCAAAGAAGAAAGGACTTGTTTTGTTTTCCAGAGATGCATATATTCCAGGAGCAGGACATTTTTGTTGTTATTGTGTTTAGTCAGGAATGTGAACATGTGATTAGGGGTAAGTGCACAAATATGTCATGTTTTCTCTGTGGGATAATTCCTTATCTGTGGATGCTTTCTTTCCTCAGGGTTATCTCCCAGAGATTTGATCCTGCACTTTCGACACAAGGTAGAAAATTAAATAGTGAACAATTATATTACCGCTGTATGTGTGACAGCTGTTTGAAATGTCAGCAACTGTATTTATTTCACTTTCATAGGTTCTCATCCTGTTCAAGCTCATTCTGCTGGAGAAGAAGGTACAATCACAAACTTTTCTCCTTTTTAGCTCTACGGTCCTTTTGAAGAATCACACTGAAGGCCTGTTTCATTTTTTTTCTCTTTGCAGGTGTTGTTCTATGTTGCCCCAGTCAACAGATTAGTGGGAGCTCTGATGACAGTTCTATCACTATTTCCAGGTCAGTAACTTAAAAAAAAGAGAGAAAAAAAGAATCTTATCTCTTGTCATTGAAAGAAGGCACTGATAGGAGACAAACGCCGGAAATGATGTAACAATAAACAAAATAATAAAATTTTGAAAACTAATTATTAGTACAGAGACACGAAACTCTACAAAATGACACTAAGCACTTTCAAAATAAATGTTCACATGACAATGATCAAATCAGAAGGCATTAATAGTCAATCTGGTTGGATCTACAGAAGACATCAGGTTTCTGTGGTTAGCTTTGGGAAATGTATTTTCAAATATGTGAATCAATGGAGTTGTGTTTCCACCAGCATGTAGTGTGAATACTTCTCCTAAGTACTTGTATATTAATTCAGTATGTATAAAACATGAATATTAACTACAGAACCAAAAGCTAAAGCTGTGGCTGCATTACACTGATCAAGAGGGGATTTTACTGCTTATGAATTAAACTTTTCATTTGTAAAAGAAAGGAGAATCGATTAAATCGATTAATAGAAATGAAGGGGGCAGTAATTGAATAGAATTTACTCTAACATATTTCATTTGATCTAATATGTGCAGGTATGATCGAACACGGCCTGGTGGACTCGTCCCACTACAAGCCGAAGAGCAGCATATCAGAAGACCCGAGTCCGATAGAGAGCATCTCTGGAGCCGAGGAGTTCGTCTCTCTGTCTGTCACCGACATCGACAACACTGCGTTGGAAATGGAGGGAGATCTCACCGTCCAGGCCGGATCAGGGTCTCTGTCATCTGGGAACAGTACAGAGGGGGACAACCACCTTCTCAAACCACCTTCACGCACTTCCCCAGACTCCTCTGAGAGCGACTGGGAAACTCTGGACCCTAGTATATTAGAAGAAAGTTGTCCCAAAGAGGCAGCAGAGAGAGAAGAGGCTGCGTCCGAGCTGACGGACACCTTTGAACCCACGTCAGGAACGCCCATCACTGTTCAGCCACAGGCCGCCGGAGGTCAGGGAGGGGTCGTCCACGGACTGGTGTCGGGCCTGGAGGAGGATCACTACGGCCTGCCTCTTCCCGTTTTCACAAAGGTAATATACTGAGAGCAGAGACATCGCACACATCTATAAATGTTCCACGGTGTTGGTGGTAAATCATTTGTGTGTGTGTTTGGGTAAGTAATTATCCAGCCCTCCAGTGGATCAATAAAATAGACTGCAGTGTTTGATTGCCACTCTGAGGAGACACCAGCCGGTAAACGATCGATATCAGTTTATAAATAACCAATTATATTGCAGCTCAACCATCTAAACCATTAATAGGTTACTTTAAGTACATATTAAATGATCAAACAGCTTCTCCTTTGTATTGCTGGTGTATGTTTTCCGTCTGATACACACAGTGACCTTTGTCTCGTGTTGTCAGGGTTACCTGTGTCTGCCCTACATGGCTCTGCAGCAGCATCACCTTCTGTCGGATGTGACGGTACGCGGCTTCGTTGCCGGGGCGACCAACATCCTCTTCCGTCAGCAGAGGCACCTCAGTGATGCTATTGTTGACGTGAGTTTCATTTCTTAAATTATTTCATGAAAAAAGAGTTAGACGGTGTGTCATGTTTTTAAGGACTGTGTATTTCCATCGTGCTGCAGGTTGAAGAAGCGGCTATCCAGATCCAGGACCCCGAGCTACGGAAGATCCTGAACCTGACGACGGCAGACCTGCGTTTTGCTGACTATGTGGTCAAACATGTAACAGAGAACCGTGATGACGTTTTCCTGGACGGGACGGGCTGGGAGGGAGGAGACGAGTGGATCCGAGCCCAGTTCAGCCTCTACCTGCACTCCTTACTCTCCTCTGCATTACAGCAAGGTGGGCAGGAGCTAATATGTCATTTTTAATAATACATTTCCCCCGTCTACCTATTTAATAATTGCGTTCATTTGTCCATCAATCTAATTTCATGTTCAGGTTATTATCCTATTATGTACCCATTTATTTAGTAAGATTCATCTTCAGGCTAAAGACACTCTGATTTAAACTAGTAGGTTTTTGTAGATTCTTAGATCATGGTAAATCCCTGAAAGCTGAATGAGCAAAGCGTCATATGTGGCAATGCTGTCTCGACATCTCTCCCCAGACCACCTCACAACCCCTCACACTTTGATAAGGACAATTACAGAAGTTTAAGAAGCTGACGAAAGCAGATGGATGTAAAATACAAAAATGAATTGGCATTTTGTCGTTTAAAAGACCATGCATTTACCAGCCTGCCATAACATTATAACCACAGGCTGGTGAAGTCAGAATGACATTTAGAATATCGTTCCAATGGCTCCTGTCAGTGGTGGGATATATTATGCAGCAAGTGAACATTTTGTACTTGCTGCATAATATTGCCCATTTCCATTGGCAGGGACACAGGCAAACACAAGAGCTGAATTGTTGTCTTTGATTGCAGCTATAATCATTGCATCAAACTGTCAAACTTTGCACTTTGTTGAGGAAATCATGTTTACTCACTGCCCGCTCCTTGTGTTGTGTCTGGTCAGATAACGAAAGGCTGATGGCTGATTACGGCACGCTGTTTGTCACTACCTGGAAGATCACCCACAACTACCGGGTTTGGTACAGCAACAAGCACCCTGCCATGGCTGCCGTCACCCCGGGGTAAGTAGAAAAGAGCGATACCGAGAAATTTGGAATGAAAAAACGTTTCTAACTATCACCATCATTTCCTCCAGATGAGTCAATCTTATGACTTGAGTTTAGGGCTTTTATCAATCTTATGACTAAAGCCTGTGGCTTTTATTTCAACACACCTCCGTTGACGTGAACGTCAATCTATGCATCAGCAAAATAAGGTCATTGATCAGACTCTACAGAGTATCCAGAAAACTTTAAGTATGTTGCCTGTGCAGGTAACTTAGGTGCTGCCTGATCCTGGCTTAACTGAAAAGTGGGTTTGGTTCTATTGAAGATCTCTTTCTTCTTCTGTCCTTTCTTGGAAGTTGGCAAACAGCTTTTATCTTTTGAAAATCATCTATGCATGTCCGGTATCCCAGGCTACAACTGAATTTCCCCTGTAGGGATTAATAAAGTCTCTATCCATCTATTATCTACCCCCATCCACCCACAACACGACTGCTGAGGTCCAAAAATCCAAAGTGGTTGGATTTGTGGCATCATGGTTTCACAACAAGACTGCTGCCGTGTCTGTGTGTCATTCAACCACAACCCTTGGCTGGTTTCAGACAGATACTAACTTGCATCTCATGGAGGGAACTGGCTGTACAGGGGGGTTATATGCATGTCCTCCTCTGCAAAAAATATCACATGAGAAAAAAGGTTTTTAGAAAGTCTTTGGAAAAAAGAATTTTAATAATAAAATGTGAATATTTGGACTGAAACTTGGATTTTCTGATTCAAACGCACAAGGAACCTCACTGGGAAGCTACAGATTGATAGAAAAAGAAAAGAAATTGAGCCACCTTTCAACAATCTAGACTAGTGTGTATTTGTTTAAGGACACAAACCAGATATTTTCATTTAACAGTGTTTTAAAATCACAAATCTGTCAAAGAATAAATCCTATCACAAATTTGTAATAGGATTTATTTTCTTGCAGTTTTGAACATTTGTGCTACATAATGAATGATCTCTGTTTTCATCCTGTGGTAGACACCCATTCCAGGGCCACTACAGCGTCGCTGATGTGAAACTAAGACTCTCGCAGTGAGTATTATTTCATTCCTCTCCTCTGTGTCTGCAGTCATTCTCTGAGCTCCTGATTTATACACTACAGTACATCCATTTTCTATTCTTCACCGTAGAGGAACTCTCCAGTAATTTGTCTACACTTCAGCGGCTTGAAATACTGCATTTATGAGACGCAGAATATCAGAAACAACATCCTATGAAAAACCAAAACAACATGTAAGAGGAGAGATATTTCCCAGAGCTGTGACCTAGTTAATTGATGACTTGCTGTATTGTGCTAAAAACATTCGCGTTGCTGCCCTCTTGTGGCGAGAAGATGCCACTAAACTGCAACTGAAAACATGTGACAGATTAAACAAAATGTGGTTTGACTTTGTTTCTGCTCCTTAAAAGTATACTATACACGCTAACTAAAAACATACTGCAGAAACTTACCAAAAAACTGACCCAGTCAATGTAATTCAGTCCTTTTAAGAACATTTCAAGGACCTTTCTAAGAACTTTTAATAGTATTTCTTAAAAAAAATGGTCTGCAACTGTCAAAAATTCAGTGAAAATGTTGACCACATTATTCAAGTGTGGGTTCTGTTGTTTCATTCTCAAGCAAAAAATTGGCTTTTTAATGGCATTCATTAATTTTGTACCTCTCTCAACACTGATTATCCTCCTTAAATCTTCAAAAATGAAAGAATGACTTCAAATCAAGTAAAATCTAAAGTGTGGAAAAACCTACAGACTTATTTATGGTATTGGTTTAATTACAAAAAATTAAATTCTTCAAATGTAAGTGGCCCGATCTTATTTAGAAAACCTGGCCCTAGATAAGGCAGCACAATTAAAAGTTTCCTCAGTGGGTCAAGATTTCTTTTTAGACCACTTCAGATTACATTTCCAAATGTTGTCATGCTCAGTTAACTCTAGCAACCAGCTGTGAATACTTCATGAGAATTGTTTGCGACAGGCAGCAGCAGGCAGTGTGTCCCTACTTGTTCTGTTTGCGAGTGGCTAAAGCAACTCACTGGGCTCGGGTTGAAGGTGGGGTAGGGGTGGCGTCAGCAGCGAGGGTCTCATATCAGCTGAGGTCATTAATTAGGAGCGAGCTTCATTCTCAAAAACAGAGCAGGAGACCTCTGCAGCTTCAGCTCCAGTTTCTTTCCAGGAGAGTGTGGATGAAAGGCGACTCCATCCACAGCTGGAGAGCTGCTTGTCGTGTTTCGTGTCTGATAAACAAACACGCACACACACACACATACACACACACACTTAGCTTAGCTTAGCTTTACGGTGAAGCTGCGGGCAGATCTACTCGGCTCTGATACTCGGAGCTCTCGATTTACCTTCGGGTGTTTGATGACATGTCCGCTGTGAACTTTGTCGTAAGTCCCCCCTCAGCAAACACAAACACAGAAAACAAACAAACTGTGGTGGAAGCTCCGAATGGGTTTAGATTTATTTGTCTTAAGTCAGAAACGGAAAGAAAGACTTTAAGTGAAAAGGTTAGGTTAGTAAAAAAAAGTAAAACAAAAGATTTAAACATAAATAAATGATTATGTAGAGACTATGATGTTGAATACATTAAATTGGTATATTCAACACATCTTGAAAATGTTTCAAGAAGAAAGAAATGAAGGAAATAAGCTCCATAGGGACGCAGGACATATGTCAAATCAGGATATCTGAATTATTGCCCCAATAATGAAATAATACCTGATAATTGGTGATAATATGGAGCCACTTAACGAACACGACCCTTGCACACACACACACACACACACACACACACACACACACACACACACACACACACACACACAGCAGGTGGTGGCAAACGCTTTCGTTTATGATTCACCACTAAATACGGTAAAGAGAAAGGAGGAGGCGGAGAATGATGCTGTACTCGCACCAAACGCAAAGAGAATTTTCGCACCTCGTTAATAGCGTGAATGTCACCGTGGCATCATTTGGCTTTACTCGCAACATCCATGTGAGAAACCAGAGCCCACAATTATTTACCCTTCTCTTCTTTAAGCAAAAATAGAAGAAATTGATTCCAACAGTATGCAAAGCTGATAATAATGCCAACGTCACTGCGTTACACAATTTCAGTCTTGCAATCTCTGTCATATGTGTCACCTGCGTGTGTGACACATGATTTCACCATTTGCCTTGTTTAGATGTCACCACAGGGATCATTTTGATCTCCTCACCCTGCTCATGCGACTAACGCAAGCATTACCGAGAACCTTTATCTCAGACTTTTCTTTCCACCGTCCACCATGACTAAATTGAAAGTGCATCTTACCCATGTCCAAACTCGCGAAGAGTCGCCCGCTATCTCGTCGCAGCATTATGCGAAATTTCTCGAGCAATTGGTAAAAAAATAGCATTATATTTGCATTGTTCAAATCACCTGCTGCAAATCTGCATCTACTCACATCTTGGGATTAATTTTGTATGTGATCCATGCAAAAAATGCACGCTGCTGTTAAGTATGACAACATTGAGTAGAAGCCGATTCCTACGAACCGTTTGAGTTTCCTTTTGATTAGTTGATGGACAAATAGAAGATAAATGTATTGAGACCCACCACTGTTTATGAATTTAGTCGCCATAAGGGCAGGGACTCTGAAGTTTTTTGTTTTTTTTATCTTCCGCTGTTTATATTCCACCACCTAACTAACCATGACGTCACCATGACGACGACCCCGAAGGATCTACAGATACAACACAGTTCTTGAAAATGTCTTTGAATTTTAGTCCTCCACAAAAACTTCTAAAAGTTGATAGTTTTGATTTTGGAGTTCTTGCTGACTTTTGTTAAGACCAAACGATTAATCGACTCATCATGAATATACCCAGGTAATTCATCTTACGTAATCCATAGCTGCAGGATTAAACGTGTTAAAGTGGTGCGTATTCACTAATGTGGAAGCAAACTTGTTAAAACACAGCTGATAATCCAGCCTAGATTTAGACTCTGCACCTGTTAAGTATCAGATGAAGGAGAATGAGATACTCCTATGAGAGCATATCCTGTTGATGTTCATGGACCATGAGGGGGTTAAAGGGGCACCACGGGCCCCCACTGCACTATAAAACTCTGGATATAGCCAGTTTGGTGTTGATGAGGGGTTGCAGGCAGGATTTTTGGCTCTGGGCCATCAGAGCGTCTCAGGAATAAACGCGTCTCATTTCCTGCCTCAGCTTTGTGTCAGAGGAGGTCATTCAGCCCGTCTGGAAAAGTGTGTGTGTGTTTGTGTGCGAGATTTTCCTACACGTGTTCCCCGAAGTGGAGACATGGGGGCAGATAAACAGCTCAGTCTCCACAGCGATGTACAACATCCGAGATCAGTGTTTGACTGTCAAAACCTGCAAAACCCTGCATCTCTAAAGGAAATCTTTCTCACCAGCACAGGATTGAATATAAAATGTTTTCCACTCATACCTGCAAAGGCAGATCTGCACTTTCATTTCCAGAAGACTTGGGAGACACAGATGATAAAAGACTTTGAATATAGTTCTGATAATCAGCAGTTTCTCTGCAAGCTGTTAGGAGGAGCAGTCCTGAACCCTCACTCCTCCATCACCTGATTGATTTTCCTTTGAATCCTGACGATGTTCGTTGCTTGTTGTTGCTCCAGAGAAGAACCCCAGAAAGATGAACATGTTTCCAATGACCAAAACTCTTAATATGTATCCTTGAGGTCTAACCGTTGTACTTAATGAATTTCCTTCCTCATAGAACATTTTGCAAGGAATAATATTGATGCCAAAGAAGTACTGCTTTCACCGCTGTCTATTAGTTTAGTTTGTTTACCACTCAAAAACTGTTGGATGAGTTGGTGGAAGGAGGGGCCAGTCAGGAAAGAACCCATCAAAGTTTTGTACCAATACTTTACATCTGTATGAAACAGAAATGTATATATTTTTGGCAGGAACCCTAAAATAAAAGAAAAAATTGCGTGGATCTCAAAATTTTCCATACTCTCTTTAATATTGCCCAATTGTGCCCTTTTCAACTTTTTCCTTATTTACGCAAAAAGTACTGAACTGGTTTTCATGAGGCTCTTGGGTCAGGCATAACGTTTTGGTGAGGATCCAGGTAGAGTGGTGGCTCCAGGCATGTTTACCACAAACAAGGATGTTTTTATTGCCATTAGGTTGTTCTGCAACGTAGTTGACAGACTATTAGGAAAGTTGGTGGTGGAGTTGGGCACGAGGAAGAGAGGAACACTTTAAATGTTGCAGCTGATCCTGATTGTGAGCCTGTTTTCACTCGTTCATGTCAATGACTCATAAACTACCCGGGCGGTTTGACACTACTTTTTATGTCTCTGGAAAGTCGGGGATGTTATGGAATCATCATCGAATCCGCCACCACAGATCCTTCTTCTTAACGTGATTGCTCAAAAACTATTAAATGTATCATTTTTCCAATTTTATACTCCCATGGACGTTAGTGCGAGGAAGAACTGGATTGATTTAGGGAAGGATCGGTTGTGAATTTCCTACACTACGAGGAGTTTTAACCTCAAAGGTTTTTGGGGCATGATTTTGGAATTTGGACCTGGGGAAACATGATATATTCAAGACAGAGGAGCTCCATCTCGAATATATCCTGTTTCACGCTTAACGCTGGGAGAGGTTTTATTTAACGGAAAATATTGATTTTTCAGACCTAATTTGATCAGAGGAGTTCAACCGGGGGGGCTGGGGACTTCTCGGGGTTATACCCTTGATCTTGCGGAAGAAAGAAACAATCAAAATTTTTCGGTGCATCAAGATAAAAGGATCCATTCATGAAATTCTTTCACTTCCTTTCAGCAGTTTTATCAATTCTGCACAACAGATTTCCTGGTTCATATCTCTGCCGAAACTATTCTTCTCATTATTAAATGATTAGTTTAAAATTCGACCCTCTCTGCTGGACAAACTCACCGAACCTCAATTACATTTTTAGGCTTATTGTTTTTTGTGCTGCTGACCAGTGAGCTTTTGTTTTTTGGCATTTTGTTCGTTGGTGCTGCAGTGACAGCGGAGCTGTTTTCTTGTAACTCGAAGCTGGACAACGGGTGGGTAACTGGGTCCAGTGGAATTGACTGGACAGGTTTGACACATCTCCATTGTTCCCGGTTGAAAAGGTAAGAGAAGAAAGCCGAGCCCACCCTCTCTGCTCTGCTTATCACTCTCTGCCAGCATCTATTTATAGTCCCTTCGGAAAAAAATTGAAAACTAGGCCCAACGCTTGACTTCTTTGTGAATGTGCTGTGTTGCATGTGTATTATGGAAGCACTGGGGGGTGAACACAGCCCACCCTTTCCCTGCGTCCCCATCCCTGTGTCGGACAAAGAGCAGCCCGTGGCAGCAGAGATGTTCTCAGAAAACAGAGTCATGTGACCTGCTGCACGGCTGTGGGTGGACATCGCCGTTAAAGTATCTCTCTTTCATTGTCGGCACACAACACAACGCTGCACAAGGAGCTGTTTATCTGGGTCAACCAGCAAGAATCCGTGTTTCCACTGGGCTCCTCTTTGCCCACGTCTTTCTGCTGTCGTGAGATTTTTGGGTGGCGTTCGGTTCGAAGAAAAAAAAAGTTAAAATATCATGATTTTACCACTGTGGTTCCACAATTCCACCCACATTTTCCCTCAACGGCTTTCAAATTATTAACATTTTTTCCAAACAAGACCACGTCACGCTCACAGCGCATTGTTCAAGACATTTAAACCATAATTCCAGATATTTTTATGATCATTTTGTTTCTTCTAATGGAGATTACTTGGAGGCCCTGAAGGTATGGAACCGAACTCTCTGGTTCAGCAACCTCTCGGTTGAACTCTTGCGTCCCTTCAGTTTCATTTGTACAATCTCATGTTCAAGATGATATTTCAAAGTATATACAGCAATTAGCCATAACATTAAAACCACCTTTATAATATTGAGTAGGTTCCCTTTTTCTTATCATCATGAACATTGTCAGAAATTTGGGCAACAGTAGATCTTCCTTGGATGTGGTGAACATTGGGCTGACCTTCTCTTTGCATTGGGTACCCCGTAGCCAGTTCACCAGTGGTCCCTCCTTTTGTGACACACGCTAACCACTGTAAACCTGGGACGCCGAACAAGACCTGCTGTTCTGGAGTTGCTCTGACCCAGTCGTCTAGCCGACCAAATTTTGCCTTTTTCAAAGGTTGCTCAGATCTTTACTCTTGCCCATTTTTCTTCTTTCAACACTTCAGCTCCGGAACAAAATATTCACCAACAAACCATTTAAAGCTTTTCGAGAAAGGAAAAAAGGTAAAGAGGTATAAATAAAAAAACAAAACAAAAACTATTGTAATATAGATTCTATATAATAAGTTATTGTACAAAACCTCTAAAGCATATGAGTATTTGTATAGTATATGTAATCACTTTTAACAAATAGTAGCATCAAATGTCTTGGTTTAGAAATTAATGCCACAGAAGACCGGACCAGACAGGAGACTCTAAAGCTGGACCTACCAGAATTTTTGTCCACAAATATTTGTCATTATAAAGAAAAACAAAAGAAGAAGAGCAGAAGGAATAGTTTAGTGGCTTCGATCAGTAATAACATCCGCAAGACATGAGGGGTTACTGCCATTTGGTGCTATTAGGTGGTTCACTTCCTATTCAAAGCACCTTCTTCTTAATTTAGAGTGTAGACCCTCAGAGAAGTATGTCAGAGTGGTACAGGATATGTATTAGAGCAGTGTGACAGCGGTGAGGTGTGTTCCAGGAGTTCCAGATGGGTTCAAGGTGGAGGTGTGGCTGCGCGAAGGATAGGCTCTGAGCCCCTTCTTGTTTGCTATGGTGATGGACAGGCTAACACAGGAAGTCCGGTTAGAGTCTCCATGAAGTGGGATGTTTGTGGATTACATTGTGATCTGTAATAAGAACAGGATGCAGGTGGGGGGAAACCTGGAGAGGTGGGGGTATTTGCTGGAAAGAAAATTAATCTCTCTTGTCCCAGCAAGAGAGAATACAGGTACCTGTGTGTGAATGATAGGAGGAAGGGTGAGGATGAAGGAGTAAAGGTGGAGAAGATGCAGGAGTTTAAGTACTTGGGGTCAACTGTTCAGATCAACGGGGAGTTTGGAAAAGAGAAGCGCATGCAAGCAAGGTGGAGTAGGTGGAGAAGAGTTTCAGGAGTTATCCATGAGCGAAAGGGTAGCTGCAAGAATGAAGGGAAAAGTTTCCAAGATGGTGGTGAGAGCAGCTCTGCTGGAAGGTTTAGAGGTGGTGGCTCTGACCAGAAGAGGCGGCAGAGCTGGAGGAGGATGAGCCGAAGAGGTTCAGATGTTCTATGGGAAGGACGAAGATTGAAAGGCTTAGAAACTTTGAGACAAAGTAAGAGAGATCAGATGAGAAGAAGATGGAGATTCATAGTTTAGAAAAGTTCACTCTAGTATCAAAAACACATTTAAAACAAAAACCTCTGAACAGAAATGAGAGATGCTTCCATTGCTGCTTGGAATCCACAACAGGGAGTCCCTTTATTTTGAAAACAAAGACAAAAGGAAGATGGCACAGCCAGCACAGATTCCTGACGGACATGCAGCCGTGGAGCCGCTGTATTATTGATCCTAGCAACAAGCGCTTAGCTACCGCAAATTGTTTGGCGGATCCACTCAGTGAGTGACGGGCGCCGCAGGACGTCTGTCTGACTCGGAGACGCCACAGAGGCAGATGCCAGTTCACGGTCCACCGGGCTGTGGTGTCATGTTGATGCTGTAGTCATATAAACACTGTATCTGCCTGTGGTGGGCAGGAATGACAGCAGTGCCGGTAACACACACACACACACACACACACACACACACACACACACGTCTCTCTGCAGTTTTAGGTTTCAGACACAGATTCAAGTTCTGCTTCTGATTCAGGTCCACTCTGAATCTTGGCTCAGGCAATCCCTTCTTTTTAATTCTGTTTGAATACACACATCTTCCGAACTTTCTCGAATGTAAATATTGCTTTTCATTCTTTCTTATCTCTTAAATCTCTCCTCTGTTTCCAATAACATCGATTCTGCGGGTTTTTTAAAGGTTTTACCTTTTTCCTTTTTTCTTTTTCCTTCAGCCTTCGCCATGAACTTGGTAGAGGGTCATACAGGAATGGGTTGCCTCCACCCAGTCTCTCCAACATATTTTCACCCTGAACGCTGCACCCTGAACTGCAGAACTGTTAAATATTTTCCCACAACATTTGCACAGACATCCATCATGACATGCAGTGGTGCCTTTCGCTGTTAAGGGACTTTTTGTCGTTTTTTATTTTTTCAGTTTCCATAGTTACAAGTTGGATTTAGGCTCATTCTGGTGGTTAGTCTTTTTTCCAGTGCATATCTGTAGTACTGGTCAATATCTTTCAACAGAACCTTCTACACATAACAAGTGAGTATGAAGTTCTGATGCTCATTTAATGACTTTAATGTTTTTAATTTCTCGTTTCCATGGTTACTCGTTGAACCGACGCTATATTCACATTAAAAGCCCGTTTTGTTTTGTTTTTTTTGCTCCAATCACCGATGACTCTGACCTCTTTCAACGCCTGATGTGAATGGATCTCTCCTCCAAATAACACACACATTTTTGCTCGAGTCATTCACGACACATGAATTCCCTTCTGACCTTTCTCATCCGTTTTGCACGGCCCTGATTCAGAGAGGCATCAAATCTAGGAGCATGACTCAGTTTTGATGAGGGAAAAAAATCTGTTATTTGTCTGACAAACATTCCCGAAATAATCAGATTTGAATCACATTAAAGCATAAAATTGGACATGAGTCATCCTGGTAACGTGAAAGTTGCCTGAGGCTCTTTCCATGTCAGGGATTTGTCTCAGAATGGGTTTCCTGCTGGTATGACTCAGAAACTGTGGAATATTTTTGTTTTCCCAAATGTACACGAATTGTGACTTTTGACGTTTTGCGCGTTCTCGGAAATGTTTCTTAAATTTAAGCTTAGCAAGAATTGAACTGCAATCTAATTTTTGGTCGTCAGTGAGATGCACTCTCGGCGGGGTACATATAGTTTTTGGTGCTGATTTTCTGTGTCTTGTAACGCACTTTATAACATGTATACGTAAACAGAATTCAAAGAAGGATATCTTTGGCTAATACCGTAAAAGACATCGACAGACAGACAAAAAAAATAAAGTTGTCAGGGATAATTAAAGTGTGTTACGCCAACCATGTCACACCCCTAACAGAGGAAGTGCATTCACAAGCATTGTAAAGCCTAAAGGTTACCAATGAAACAAAAACTATGTCCTTTTCTGAAGAGATAATTAATCACTTTTTGAAAGATTCTTATTTCCTTATGGAGAGCTGTAGAAGTTGGGATGCAGTTATCATAGCTTTGCATAAGGAATGAAGTAGGTGGACCCTTGTAGACCGAGGATATCCAAAGGCGTTTCAGATCAGAGGCTAGTTTGAAAGGTTATTTCCCCGAATCATCTAGTGGCGTGAGTCTGGTGAGACATAAATTTAATTTTAGCATCAATCTCTTCACTCTCTTCACTGCCTGGTTTCTGCCCACTGCTTCCTACGTGATGAGTCAATTACAGAGAATTCTTTTCACGACGTTGTCCTGTACGTGTGAACTGTGTGTGTCCACGTGATAAACTAGTTGTACACCTGACAGCAAGGGTGCCCAGTATGTCTGAAAAGCTCCAAATCCCCTGCGTTGTACTCATTAAATTCCTCAAATGAAACACGAATGTCCGAAAAACATTGTTTTTTGTGAAGAAGCTCCCCCTAGCGAGTGAAATATGAACTATTAGAGTAATATAGGATGTATCCAGGATAGATCTCCACGAGTCGATTCATATGTCCCAAGTTTAGAGCACGCAGTAGAGCATTGCACTGTTTTTAATATGTCGGTTGAAGTTTTGTAGTTGGTAAGAAATATGTTTATCGGTGGGGCGATTCAGCTGAGAGCAACTTTAGATCTAGATCCTAAAGATATATAAGTTATCTTTCCTTCATGCATCGTGTCTGCAGCAGCCTGTCTGCGTAAAGATGAGATTATTAATGTTTGAGGTTGTCCGATGGGCGTAAATACTTCCTTAATGCCAGGTAACTCTCGGTGAGACTGTTGGGGCTCAGTCATGAGTAAGAACCAGTCAGTTATGGAGAGAAAGGTGTTGAAAGACTCCTCAGTTAGTCTGCCGCTTTTCAGTTACTTCCACATAAAGTTACCAACTGGGAGGGAGAATGTTTCCCCATTTCATGACCCCTCTGAAGGGGAAGCGGTTTGTTTTGTCCTCTTTGCCAAAACCAAGAAAGTGTTTTTCCCATTTCCTGGCTGGAACAACATTCAAACTGTGCGTGACGGCTCTCTGTTGTGATGGCCAAAGGTAAGCGGCTCCGGTGTGGTAACATCCACAGCGACGGGGTTTATTTTCAGATGAAATAATTGGCTCATTAGAGGGTGTGAAGGCACGGAGTGACAGCTGCTGACACGTATCCGTGTTGCCTCTCCAACAACGCTGCTGTTTTCCCACACCATGACTGACTGGGATTCCTGCTGAATGTCAGGTCAGTGGGGATCCATGTGAAAGGTTGCACGTTGGACTCGCACCAGGTTTCTGTTCAGAAGAAGCCAGGTGGGGGTGGCGTTTAGCGTTCCGCCGGCTGTGAGACGCGGCCATCTCCTCTCTGGTCTCAGGTCAGCTCCGATCATCAGATACTCCACCTGTGACTGCTGCTCAGTCCGCTGTTACATAATCCCCTCGAACAGATTGGCTCAACATTCAGCAATGACACCTTTGAGAAGTTTGTTTAATGGAAAGGAGGATGAATTGATAAAATGTCACACCGGAAACGAGGAGGTGATTGTTTTGCCATCCATATATGGTTTGTGAACCTTTTCTTTTTTCTTTTTTTTTTGCTATCCATTTGCAGCTCCGTGCAGAACAGCGAGAGAGGGAAGAAGATCGGAAACGCCATGATCACCACAAGCCGCAGCGTTGTCCAGACGGGCAAGGTAGTAGGTGAGAAAACAACCCATAATAACACAACTGCCGACCCGTGACCAAGCTTTCATCCAGGGTATTACCCAATAAACACGCTGACAGGTCAGCACTCAGCTCTTCATTCTCCTGCAGAGAGAACGTCTCTGATGTGATTAAAACCCGATTAAGCCCAGATATTATATGGTCTCGTCCAAACTGGATTGCAGCTTTATTTATTTTCATCATAGTCTTTGTAAGAATTACAGTAGAAATGGAGTCCAAAAGGGTCCACAAACAGACAGATTCTTTCTTTACAATACAATAAAACAGAGGGGAAAAAATCCATCATAGTAGAAGAAGAGCTGAGCGGATCAGCGATCCAACCTTCACTTAAGGTCTTGAGCTCGGTGGTGACTGAAAGAATGAGGTCATGGGTACAAGCGGCTGTAATGAGCTTTCCTTTGTAGGGTGGCTGGGCTCAGCCTTAGAGATAAGGTGAGCCCGGAGTGGATCCGCTGCTCCTTTGAGTGGAAAGGAGCCGGATGAGGCGGTTCTGGCCTCCGATCAGGACGCCATCCTTTTGAGGTTTTCCTGGCACTTAGAACTGGGCGGAGACTCAGGGTTGGACCCAAAACTCACTGGAGCCTCAGGATCCTCCAGGATGAGCTGGAGAGTGTTGCTCAGGAGAGGGATGTTTGGAATACCCTGCTTGGCCTTTTGCCAGTGCGACGGCCAGTGTGGCCTCCACCCTAAATTTATTTATAATAAATTGGAAAACGTAATGTGGTGTATGTTCTCGTGCTATGTGAGAATTTATCAGTGGCAACGACTTTGGATCCAAATACAAACATTAGTAGTTATAATGTTATGGCTGATTGAATAAAATAGTACAGATCTGATCCGGAAAGAAAAAGTAATAATACGTTTGTTTGTATTTTTCTTTGTAAGCAAACTCTAACCGTTCTCCACATCTGCTCTCAGGTCAGTCGGTGGGCGGAGCGCTGACGAGCGCAAAGTCGGCCATGTCCTCTTGGTTCTCCACGCTGGCCCAGCCTTCAGCTGTAAACGCCCCCGCCTGGCCAGAACCCGCCACAGAGGTCAAACCCTGAAACCAAATCCCCCTGCCCTCTAACATGGTCGTCTCCTCCTCCTGTGATCTTCAGCTGAGGGTCGGTGGCGGTGGAGCCGCCTTCATGAAGGAAGTGAGCGGTGGAAACCTTCAGAAACAACCTGGGACACCACTCTGTACAGGAAGGCAGCCATGCCTTTATTTTTAAACTCTTCAGTCCATGTCCACCGGGAGGCAGAGCCCGCCGACGATCAAACCCCAGAGACCTCAGCAGGCCCAACCGGGTCTGACTGCCTGTGCGTCACTGCTGGATGCTTTTCCTGTCGGACCCTAAAGACGCTGTCGGGTTTTCGGCGTTCACCCTTTGCTGCGTCGAGATGTAATCACACAATTTCACATAACAGCGAGATCTGCGGATCTGAGATTCAGGTTCCGTGACGCCTCTGTGTTAAAACTGTGGTTGTAAGGTAACAGCAGAAATTCCTCAGCGAAGACGTTAAAGTTGTAAAACACACTATTGGGGCAACAATAGACTAATTAGTCAGGTATTTCAGGATTATATGGTATCACGGTGGGTTCCACATGGAACGCAAAGAAAAGCTGCGATCAATTAGATACAAAATCAATGCAAAGCCATAAATAAACAGGGAAATGTGTCAGGTGACCTGCTTGCTGCAAAGACAGGAATTGCTGATGCTGCGTCACAAAAGCGTAACAAAGGTGAGATCTTCCTCATGGCGGCAGGAGTTTGATGCAGAAATGATGGAGAAGCTGATCTTACCTGTATGTACAAACCCAGTGCTGTTCGGAACCGTTGGACGGTGCCACATGGCTGTCTGTGGGTTTCCCACTGTCCCCAATTTTTCCATAGCCGCCACCATCAATCGCCCAGTAACAGTTTCAAGCTTGAGTCACTCGCGCAAATAACGTTCATGCCGGTAGAGAGAGGTGAAGTGGAACTTTGCGTTGGATGTGAGAACCACATGAAACACATGAGGAAAGAAATAAGAATGTTTTTCACAGCTTCCCATCGCTGGAGCCCACGACACGGATTAAAGAATAGAAAGTTTGACTAGTCAGAAATAAGCAGAATATATTATCTGATCATCTTTAATCGCATTTGTCAATGTCAATGTTAGACAAATACATTTATCCGTAACAGATTTTCGACAGAAACGGAACTTAATCCGTTCCTAAAATTGAAAGAATTAGACAACATTGATATTATTTGGCCAATTATTCCACGTGAATGCTGTTACCACGACAACCACAGTTTTCTTACCGACCTCCCTGTTCAATCACGTACATCCTCGTGATCCCGGCGTCGGACTGTGTGACCAAGGACTCCTCTAACTATGAAGAAACCGAGACCTGGGCCCTTTTGTACTTTGCTGTCAGAATATATATATATATTGGGAAAATGATATTGAGTAGATCTGAAGATCGATATTTATTTGTAGTGTATGTCACGTTTTGTCATGACGACACTGTAACCCGCCCCCATCTGTGGACCACTGTGTGTTTGCACAAAGCAGCCATATGAATCTGTTGACGTGACTCTTCACGTCGTCTGACTGTCACCCTGAGGCCCTCGGATCAGACGTCGTCCAGTGAGCATGCTCGGTCCGGTCCGGTCCACTTCTACAGCTGTAACGAGAGTCGTCCACCTGTCTTTAAAACTCTTTTAATATTTGCTCCTTTTTTATTTTTGTTCTTCAGCCGTCTCTGGCGTCCGACTCTGGAATTTTTCTCATGATTTCTGGATTACGATTAAGGAAATGTTGACAGCTGCTCTTTGTTATTTCTTGTTTTGTTTTTTTGTTTTTTATCATCAGATGGCATATTTTCATTTTTCTTTTTTTTTATTTAAAAGGTATGAATGTATTGTGGCCTAAAACTCACAAACTATTTTCCTGACAGATGCGTATCATGTATTTGGGAGAGAAGTGATAATATGCAATATTGCTGTATTAAAAAAAAATAGAAGTTAAAATATGCCACATACTTTTATTTAACGCAGACTCTACCGGAACAATTGTTTTCTTTTATTCCTCAGGGTTTGGTTGTGGGGACAAATGTAGGTCAGCCAAACAAAGTGTTGGCAACCGTGTGTGTGTGCGTCTGTGTGCGCGTGTGTGTGTGTGTGCGTGTGTGTGTGTGCGTGCAGCTGCTGTTGTTGTGTCAGTACCACGTGGACAGACAGACAAACACAAACCAATATGCTGTCAAAGCGGGGAATGAACCTGCCGACCTCAGCCCAAAGGCAAACTGAGATTCACACCCTGTGATTCTGACACCTTCAAAAACATCATTTTAATTCATGTATTTATATTTATTCACATCAGCGACAGCAGGAACGATTTTCTCAGGAACTGCCAACGGTATTTAATTTGTAATGAAGTTTAGTTTATGGTCACTAAATGCCACATTTCTCCTTTTCTTGACTAATTCTAGAGCTTGAATAGTTTTTTTGACTTTTAAAAAAAAATAATTATCTTTTTTTTCTAAATAAAGATAATCTTTAAAAAAAAAAAAAAAAAAGATAATCCTCTTGTTACGAAATCTTATTTTTTTCATTCATGAATTATGAGATGAGAATCTTGTAAACTCTAGAAAATAGCAGGATTTTACTATGAGATTTTCTAAGACTACCATCAAACTTCTCATTAATGTTAATGGAAGGTTTGGCCATAATTATCATGGTAGCTTATAAAATCTGAGCAGAATTATATTTATTTCCATTAAATCTTGTCAAGGATCATATGTTGTTAAATCAGTGTTTTTTTCGTCGTGAAGACTATGAATTTATTTTATGAGATTTGTCTCAGAATTCAAATGAGCATCATCGTTTTTGTTGATTCAGAAAAGATTTTTGTTACTGATAAATGAAGACTTTCTTCAAATACAAAAAGAAAACCCTTTTTTTAAATTTTAGATTTAAAATGTTTCATCTGAATTTAGATAATAATTTTGTTCATGGAAACAAATTTTCAAAAAATAATTATCTTGTCAATTTATAAATACTGAGACTCTTTCTTGAAACTTTTCTCAAAAATTTTGAAATTATTCTAGAAAACTACAGAATTTCATTTTTTTACTAACGTAACTAACTAACATATTGTTATTTTAAAAGAACCAGGGCATTTTTTTTCTTAAGAAATTGCATTACGATTCTAGGAATTGTAACCTTCTGTTGGTTTTTTATTAGCCAATTAACCTTTTTAGTATCTTTATGCTACAAGTGCAAAAAAAAAAACAACCTGTCTGTTTAATTTACTGGATTCTATTACGTCATTTAGCCCCACGCAATAACTCAATCTAACATTTTCAAGTTAAACTGCCTATGACTTATTAAAAATAAAACATTTTGCAGGAACAATTGACATAATAAAACCCAACAAGATGTTTAATTATTTAATCAGACTCTTGAGCGTCTGCTCGGATCTTGTTTGAATATTTTTCGAAGTCATTCTACAGATGATTTCTTAATTACCGTTTGTTTACGCTGGTAGATGATTCCAGAGCTCTCGTCATGAAGGACACATCTATTTGCCAGCACATCAAACAGCCTGAGGCCCAATATGTCGGTATTTGACGACCTGGGAATGAGAGGCTTTACACCCACAAAAACAGAATAATAAGAAAAAATAGACCCTCCCCTCACAGACACTTCTTGCCGGCCAGAAGTGATGATTGAGAGGAATTCTTTTTTTGCAGGAGTCTAGACATTGTTTTTCAAGGAAAATCCTGCATCAGTAGAGATTCGAAAAATGTTGTTTTCGTAGAAGGACAGGATATTCTGCAGACGGCTGCTGAGTCTCCGTCCTCTCTGTGGACACCACTGAGGCCTGCAAATATTCATTACTCCCACGCATTACTTCTGTTTAATTCCTGGTTTATGTCAACATGCATCAAGCAAATTCTGTAACCACAATTGTGGTTATTTAATTTATTCAAAAATGACAGACGTTACATGTTTTAAGGTTGGGAAAAACCACGCTGGGAAATTCTGGCTCAGCAGTGGTTTAAAACACTGGTTTTCGCCCATTCTGACAAAAATATGATGTTCTCTAATAATATTAGTCATACTGGACGAGACATTGGACTTTCTGCTTGGATTAAAGATGTAATAAGTTTGTTTCAGATTTTCAGATCACTGGTTTATATGGGCTCTAAGCTACAACCATCAAAGGACTCCAACTCCAAAACCGATTTCTTATTTAGTGAAAGAGGTCAAATGTTTTAAAACAAAAAGATGTAGAGTAGGGGCTGTCTCAGTGAAAAGTTTGAATGATTGTGATTTAATGCAACTTGTGAATCAAAGTGCGTAAATTTGAACCAAAAATTTAAAATCTATTTGCCCCAAACATTCAGACATGAAGTCCTCATTTAAATACTTATTATAAGTCACTTTAACTCCTCTCTCTACTCTCTTCTTATACTTAAGTGTAAGAATTGTTTTTTCATAATTTATATTATTTGTTTTATTTTAATTTGTGATCATTCGGCTTTTTTTTTTTTTTGAAAGTTCATTTTGTCTCATAATGCAACATTAACATATTAACTACACATAAACCTTGTTTTTTGATTATTTATGTTCTCCAAATTCTGTTAAAAAATAATTCAGTGAACGCGAGTGTTTGGTATAAATGTAACGTAAATGTGCTCTACATGACAGAAAAACCTACATTTTAGTTAAATTTGACTTTATAGTCACCCTATGGGATAAAGTTAGACGTAAATCAATGCTTTCAGCAATCCTCACCATTCAATTTATATATTTTATTTATCGTTATAAGCAGCCACACCGACGCTACCACAATTGAGTTAAAACAAACGCAAACAGGGAGTCCGTTTCAGGAACGTTTTTGGTATGTTTTTAATAAATTAACGTTCATTCAAAATACAGTGCCAAAGGAATATGATGCAGCCAAACATGCTAGTAAGGTTTAACCATGAAGCACCTGTGCTCATGTTCTTAAGGTAGGAGGAAGACCCCTCCCCTCCCCGACCAGACCCGCCCCCTCCGACACCGCTGGCGGTTGCCGAGAACGGTTTCCAACCGTGGGCCAGCCCGCTCCGCTCACAACCAATCAGCAGCGAGATTCCTCGATATTCACATGAGAAAAGAACAAAAACCATATCTGATAGGAAAATGAATATCTAGCCACAGTCACACTACAGTAATGTCTGATATTAAATTAAAAAAAAAAAAGACACTATTACAAAATAGACCTGGTTATTTCCCCCACACTAATACAGTTATGAAAAATATATATTTTATTATATATATATATTTCAGCAGCTTGGAAATAAAAAATAACAAAAAAAAAAAAAATGCATGAGCCTGAAACCTGTGTTTGTACTGAGAGTGGAGTTTTGCAGAAACAAGAAGGACCACGATTGTGTGACGATGGATGGAGTGAAGGGCGTGGAAGACCTGTGAGCAAATGGACAGACAGGCTGTGGAGGCGCCGAAGTGGAGGATGGAGCAGGGCAGGGCGGTGAGGGAGGAGGGCTTGACGGGTGACCGGACCTGCAGTCGCCCTTCTTACAAACTCTCTCCTGCCTCTCATTTCACCGTCTGACCTCTCGCCCTCTCAAAATATAACCCAGGGCCTCCGTTCTTCTGGTCAGCGGGACCGCGTGAAGAAAGAGAAGGATTCTGGCGATTAAAGGAAGCCTCGAAAATTTTTGGAGGATCAAAGGCGTGACCTGTAAGCTTTAAAAGGAGGCTCCGAAACAGCTCCACCGATGGAGCATGATTTTCCAGTGAAGACTCTGAACTGACTATTTTCACTTTTAATCTGACAATTTGATTTAAAAAATGCCAGAAAAAGTGAAAAAAAGAGTAAAATGTGAGGTTTAAAAAAACAACTTATCTTGTCCATCCAGCAGTCCCAAACACAACATTTAAAAAAATTCATCCTTATTTGGTCGAAAAACTTGTGAAGGAATAGGATTTTTTTGGGGGGGATGAAAATTAAATGCAAAGATTTGCATTCTGTTCATATTGATATGAAATAATCACATTAAAAAGATTTATCTTGCTTCAATTTTGACAAAAATCTAATCAAAGCTGGAACCAGAGCATGTTTAATTGGCTTTTCTCGAAAGATAACATTTTTCACATAACACAAATTTATTGCCCATTTCTTCAGCTCAACATTTGTTTTTTTTCTGTTCTTGTGTTCCAGCTCCTCGAATGTGACACTTTTGTTACTTCAGATCATTGTAAAAGAAGAAGACTTTAGGTTCTGGACCACTGGTTGGATGGGTAGATGTACGGGTGGGACAGGATTGTGAACCTCTGGAGGTTGTTTTCAGAAAATCAATAGGGAAAGTAAGATTGAAATACAGAGGAGAAAAATGAGAAAGTCCAGTCTCAACGTGTTCGTAAGCTCAAAAATAATATAAACCTTATGAGAGGTGAAAATGTAAAGGCTTTGATGTCCCTTCTGGGAGACAAAAGACCATTGATATGAATAGAATCTCGAGTAGAAGTGACCAATTCAGCTCACAACAGGCATTAAAACGTCCCGAATGAATGTCTGCAGCAGACATGATTTCACAATTTTCATGCGTGTCATCATCTCGCCATAATCATGCCAAAGCTCCACCATGAAGTGGTACATTCAACGACCGACAAAAGGAGAACGAGCCGCTTAAGACGTTTATACAGATCACTTTGAGAACAATCCTTCTTTTTCTTTTTTACTTGCCATGAATAAAAATCTTTTTTTTTCCAGAGCCTCCTTTCAAGCCTACAGGAAACACTTCCTACACCCTGACAGATTTTCAGTGGCGTGTTCCGTTAGCAGCGATGACAGAAGAGAAAAAGAGGAGGTTAGAGAGGGGGGGTAGAGGGAAGCCACAATTGGCTGTGGGAGGATTTTGGTAGAGTTGCCATTGTCATTCTAAGAGGGTTTACCAGTTAAGTGCATCATCACCGTCATCATCATCATCACAGAAATCTGCTGACGTTTAGATTATCACATTGTAGAAACAGTATGACAGACTTGTAATAATATCTAACAGACGTCTCAACTGACAAAATAAAAAGAGAAAAAAAAAAAAACAACAACAAATTGTCAGATTACTAGTATTGTCGAGGGGCATCTTCTTCTCTCCACGCTTGTTTCGGGCTGCATTGTTCACGAGAGGCGGGGGTCGCCTCCAAGTCCAGAGATCCCTCCACGACACGAATAACGTGAAACCCTTTTAGGTCTCAGATCTGACCGCCCCCCTCGTCATGTTCATCCCTCAGCGGTAAAGATTCCTGGTTCAGTCAGCGAGGTAGGGGAGCGGAGCTTTAGAGCTATACATGGGGGAGGGTCACCAGCTCCCCGTCCACCTCGAACTCCTCGGCTCCGTCGGGGGAGAAGAGGTAGGTTGGCGGTTTCCAGGGGGACTCCTCCAGACAGGAGGGGTACAGCTTCCCCACAGCACAGCGGAAGTCCTTACCCAGATCCCAGAGCGACCGTTCAGACACGGGCTGCCGCAGGTACCAGCGGTCCAGCTCCATGTCGTATTGATAGATGGCGTACTTGGCCCGCTCATTCATGTGGGTTTCACGCATGAAAATACACAGAGAGTTGAGCAGCACCACCGCTCGCACGCACGGGTCCGAGTAACGCTTGGCGGGGATGTTGGCGGCAAAGCGCCACTCGTTCTTGTTGACGTCGTAGATCTCCACGGTGACGGAGGAACCGTCGATGGTGCTTGTGGGCAGGCGGATGCCCGAGTTGCTGACCACGTGGAGGCCGCCGATGTAGAAGATGAGGTCACCAAAGGCGGCGGCGGAGGCAAAGCAGCGGCTGGTCTTGCGCATGGCCATCTCCACCCAGGTGTCGGCCCGGGGGAAGTAACAGTACATCAGGTCGTGGGTCATTACCCAGATGCAGTTATGCGCCACAACCGAGGTGCTCCAGTTCCAGGCGAAGGGCAGGGGGCTCATCATGCTCCACTCGTCCTTCTCGCAGTCGTAGCGCTCCACCGTGCGCTTGTTCAGCTCTCCTCCGACATTATCTCCTCCGATTGCATAGATGTAGCCGTCGCAGTAGACCAGCGAGGGCTTGATTCGGGCACAGAGCATGGGGGTTTTGGGCACCCAGGCGTTTTGCTGGGCGTCGAACCAGAAAAAACTATCGACTGAGTGGAAGACTGCCTGTAACTTTCCACTCTTGCCGTGGTTGGTGATAGAGTTCTTGAGAGGGACCTGTCCTCCAGCGATGAACACATCGTTGTCTGGTGTCACGAGGGTCCCCACCTTCTGCAGGTCCCCTGGGGGGTTACTTAGCTTGTAAACTTTGTCCGCCTGCGGACTGTAGCACACTACCGTTGTAGGCAAGGACCCAGACATGACATACACCTCTCCTTGCGTTTCTGACATTGCCTCCATGAAGATCAGCATCTCTTCCTTGGTCATGCCTAACCGGGGTTTGAAGAACTTGGGCATAGACTTGTAGAGGCCCTGAACCACAACAGACTTATCATTGGGTGGCAGACCCTGGAACCAGGCGCGCTGCGTCACCTCAGAAAGAGCGTCGATGCGGATCTGACTCAAGACGGAGGACAGGTGTTGTGAGCGCGCTTCCATGTTGTACTCCAACCACAGCATGGCCGCCTCGCGGACCGTCTCCTCCTTCTCCACGTTGAGGTTGTCGCTGCTCAGGACGTCTATCAAGAGCTCGTGGGAGAGCTGGAGGAAAGCCTCCTGCCTGTAGACCACGGGGAACTTGTGCTCCACCATGCGCTTGGCGCTCTGCTTTAGCTCAATGCAACTGAACAGGTCGCCGATGCTCAGCATGCGGACGCAGTTCTCAGCGTTTATCTTCTTCACCAGATAGTCTCTGCACTGCAGCAAGACGTCCTCCACCTGAGTGAGCAGAGAACAGGGTTCTGTCAGACAGAAATATCCCTTTCTTTCAGGGGATATGACTACATAAAACAGGGGCTATATTAAAAATGACAGATTTTTAAAAAGAAACACATTAAGATTCACGCTTTTCCTATATACGAATGTGCCAGCCTGACTCTTTTTACTATTAACATCCAAATCCTGCCTGTAGCTCTCAGCTCCAAGTCTAAAAGCTTCCACTGATGACATCTTTAGAAAAACAGGTCACCAATACCAAGTTCTGTTTCTTTTTGATGGGTGGAAATCTTTCTTGTGTGCGTAAACAATGGAAAAATGGCCCCAACAGAAAGGAAAAATGTGGTAAGAACAACAATGTTAAGGTTAGATGTCAGAGTGAAAGCATAACAACATGGATTGCATGATTTATTCTTTTCTTTGGTGTCGCTATGATCAAAAACTGCAAATTTAATGAGTTTCATTCAGCCTGTTTATGTCCACAGCGTGCTCCGAGGAACAGTTTCCTTTGCACAGTAAATAATTCACATATTATAGAATCTGTGGTGGAAATGAAAACATTCCCTCGAAAATACACAACATTTCAAAAACGATGCCGATTACATCATCAGAGTCAAACTTGAAAATAGTGAGAAGACTGAAACTGTCCCTAGTTGAGGCAGAAGGGTTGAGATCCCGACACACAGACCTGAAGGAAGCAGGCGGTCTCGTAGAGCGGCTCCACGGTGCGGTCGCTGATGGCCAGGTTTCCCGTGTAGGCGTAGGTGATGATGATCTGCAGGGTGGCTGCGTCCACGTTCCTTAGGTGGACGTGGGTCTGTTTGCTTTCACTCAGGCCACTCATGAACATAGCTCTGCGGGAAACGAGACAGGGTCAGTCAACACATCAGCGATAAACGAGGAAGTGAGCCACAGATTCACTAACGTTGATGAGAAGAAAACAGATGTCATCAGCTGCACCACCAGTTGGCCCAGTTCACATTATGAAGCACGTGCACAAGTTTGTGATGCTCATCTGATGTGTCAGGCCTGTACTGTGTTTACTGTGTCATATTATGTTGGGATATTATTCATGAGATGTATTTGTGCACTACAGAGGAGATAATATGCAAGTAGTAAGAGACGTGTAATATTCATGAAAATATACATAACAGAAAAAATGTAATTAATAATTAAATGATCATGAGGTTGTTTGGAGCAGACAAACAACACTATATTGAAGACACTCGATTAGGTTAAAGAGAAATTTGTTGTGCAGAGATCTGAACATTATTCCTAAAATCTCTTAGAGTTTCTGAGAAAAAAGAAGTTTAAATGTGCCTGAAAATGGAAGAAATTATGAGATGCACACCTTTGGGCTGCCTATGAAGATAAACTATCCGTTACATAAATACAGACGGTAGAAAGTATTTATAACCAAATGGAACATAAAAAGATATATATGTATTTCTGACAATTGTGTTTGACTTCAACTTAAATTTTTGTGATCAACAACAACACGAAACACGAAACTTTTGTAAGTATACGGTGGGTATTAACTGCTTTTTTCTATCTAAAGTTTTTCTTTTAAATAAACAGAACCTCCTAATGATAGCCGGCCTCTCCCCAAAGGTGCTGTAAAAACAGAACCAAGGGGCCTGTAACTGGCTGCTTCTGGAACACTTCTTCCAAGTCTTCCTCCAATAAAACAGAATCCGACCTGAAACGTTACGAGGCCGAGGCTGATAAGGAACCTCTGTTCTTTTACAGGTGAGAATTTGATGCCATATTCATAATTTCATGAATGACGTAAAAAACTAATACGCCAATTATGATGATTATTGATTCATCTGCTGACTATTTAAATAAGTCAATAGAGAACAGCGTGTTGAAAACCAGTGACGAAAGATAAAGGAGCAGGTGGAGGAGCAGGTACCCACCGAGGTTTTTAATCAATTTCCTGTTAGTAGGTGCCGCCATCAAAGCTGCAACATAGTTGACTGAAAAAAAGTTGGGAATATTTTGACATTTGTGTGGCCTTAAATTATACACGGTTATCTTTATTTCTATTTATCCGGCTCAATAGTGAGGGTGCTTTAAAAGCAAAAGGTGGAATTGCCTCATGGGATGTTCCTTCAAAACCTGAATAACTTAAATCAGAAATCAGTAGCAGCAGAAATGTTGAGAAAAATGTTGCAAGCAATACACAGTGAACAAGTACGCAGATGTGTACTAGTTCCCAGAGATGAGTTCTATGAGAGAACAGAGGACTAAACCGGAGTAAGGACATTTTTTATTGCGTAGTATTAAAAAAAAACAAAAAAACATTTATCTGCGCAGAGAGTGTTCCAAATGAAGCATGAATATAATTCCATAGGAAAATGAGCAGGTATAAGGATCTGAGTGACATTAACGAGGGATGAATGGTGAAGGAGCGGTGAACTGGCAAAGGGCTCATTGTCTGATCCCACAGAGGAGCTGCTGTAGTACAAAATTACTGAAGAGGTTCATGCTGGTTCTGAGATGTGAGGAGAGGGTCTCAGAACAGACAGTGGACAGCACGGCAGTGTAGAGCAGGTGGTTATAATGGTATGGCTGAATATCTGATCAGGAGATATACATGTTGAGGTGATGGTCCTCAACTTACCTCCATTTGCCCATCCGCAAGATTACTATCAATATCTAGCCTGACCGAGGCGTAAGAAAGATTGTGGACCCATGTTATAAGCATTCATGTTATTTATTTGCAAATGTAACTAATAGGAATTTTTTTGTTGTTCTATTGTTTATTTCTCTTGTGCTGAAGGACAATCTACTCTAAAATAGGGACTTAGAAGATAGAAGTTCTAGTTGTTTTACTATAATAGTGCTTAGTTCTTCTGATTCAATAAAAAAGAAGCTCCATAGATCTTAGTTCTTATACTACGATAAGGGTCCTTCTGGGTGAAAATGCATTGTGACATCATTATTAAAGGCATTGATTCACAACTATTACTTCTTTTTGTCCAAATGGTTCCAGCAAACCTAACTAGGAGTGCTTTTGGTTTCTAAGAGTGGGATTGGGTACCGCTGGTTTATCTGAAGTAAGCTCTAATACTGATGTTACCCACCTGTCTGGTGGGCTAAGTCTAAAATGTTAAGCTCCTCTATGTTCTGACTTGTGTTGCTGCAGTCTTGGCAGGGAGCCTACACTTCCACGTCGTCATTCGGATCTTGGGGTGAGTCAGAGCTTCTGCTTTAGTCTCTCTCACCACATCAATGTATCATGTTTTTCTACATGTATAATAGAACGGTTACAGGCTTGAACTTGTGATTTGCAATTGTATGCAGAAGACTTTTTTGGGAAACACTCACATGTACAGTGATGTTTTTTTTGCTGCAATGTGCTGCCAGTCACATGTCAAACATACATCATGAAGAATGCAGTTACACTGTTTTGCCATTGATGGAGAATACGTTTGTGGCTCCATCAACTTGGAAGTCAACACTGAACATGTGACTACTAAATTCTTCTGGCTTCATAGACGATGATCGTGTTGAGGAACATACAAAACATCGTTAGTGTGTGCCATCATTTTTTCCAGGTTAACGGCACTGAGGAAAACTATAAATAATGGTAACGGGTAACATTTGCTTTTATATTCTTCTTCAAATGTATTTATTGCAATCTATAGGAAATGAATACTGTTCTTGAAGAAGAAAAAATATTGAACATGTTTTTTCTGGATATCTTTGGCTACTTTTGATGTCTATACATCTTCCTCGGGTCTTGAGAGAATGACAATTGGCATTTTTTCACCATTTACAGACAAATTCTAGCCAAAATGATCAATTCTGAGATGATGAACTCTTTGACTTTACTCTTGAAAAATAATTTGTCAGCAAAACATCTCTACGCTCCTGTATGGAGGTTTGGGGGTGTGACTGTGTTGCTCACAGCAGGGGCTAAATCTGCCAGGCCATATTATGCAACCCTGCTCCTGCACCCCATCCCTCTTTCTTCCCCTTTCCCTCCCTCTTTCACCCAGACCTACGTGACCAGACTTTCCCCTCCAAACACAAGCTCTCTCCAAAGCCTTGCAGTCTCCCCTTAATACGGAAGCAAAGCGAGCAAAGACAGAAAGGAGGAGGAGAGGAGAGGCAGCAGGGAGACAAGGAGGGAGTTAAGAGGAAGCGATGTGACACCTCTAAACCCTGGAGGGGAAAAGCTTTGCATGTTCGCACCAGATAACAAGTGGGTGGGAAACAGTGGGAAAGATTGAGAAGAGGTGGGTGTGAGAGGGGCATTGAGTTGTCGGGACCTCTCCTTAGAATGCATGTGACAGAGAAGGGGAGGCAAGGGGAGACAGAGAGTTAAACAGGGTGCTCAAATGCAGCATGAGCTGCTTTCATGTACAGATGGACTATTCCCAGCGCCAAAGCTTCTGCTCCGTCATATTCACTGCAATGCACACACACACACATCATTATGCAATGTTTTGCGTACAAATTGGACCTCTCTGGGGCTTTGAGGGATACATCTACAGAACTGCAGGTTAGAGGTTGTTTCATTTATTCCGTGTAAGAATAAATCAGAGACAGAAGAATTGGTTTGCAGGACAAGTCGAGTTCCAGCTTTCAAGGAAAAACCAACCCCTGGGTTTCCACCCTCAGTGTATAGAGCAGGTAACACTTGCTCTATAATGTGGTGCATTATTCATTGTAACTGTAGAAGGTGAGCACTTACAGCCATAACAAGTGTGCTGCATAATGACAGTGCATCTACACATGATCTCAATCAGACTGGGGGGAAATAACCTCAGTTGTTAAACACAAAAGCCCAATGCTTTAATGCGTATTATGAATTATTTATTAAAACTTAAGAGAACAAATTCAGATGAGGTATAGCTCATTTCAAGCCCGAGGTTATAAAAAAAAAAAGAAGACCCACACACATCCCTTACGTAATACACAAATTATTCCACACCCGCAAGAAGTAGGCCGACAATGATGTGGTGCACTCACCTGAAATAGGAGCTACATGTGGCCAAGACCATCTTGTGACACGGGAACTCTGTGTCTTCGACCAGCAACACCACGTCAGTCAGTAATTTCTGTTCGTAAAAGAACTTGAGCTGCTCCAACAGGGAGACAGCGTAGTCCGTGTTGACCGGCCTGCGCTCACTGAGATCCGACATGGTTGCATCCCATGAATCGCGCCCCAGTTTTGAAAAGTCACACGGCCGGTAGAACC
Organism: Lophius americanus; assembly: GCA_037951165.1. Taxonomy (NCBI): domain Eukaryota; kingdom Metazoa; phylum Chordata; class Actinopteri; order Lophiiformes; family Lophiidae; genus Lophius; species Lophius americanus. The sequence goes on from JBBDHG010000375.1 coordinate 70,146, forward strand.
GGACTCAAGCCAACCAGAAGAAAAAAAATTATGTTAAAGATTCAGGAGGATAATCAGGGGGACAAAGGTCAGCTCTTCGACACCTCCACTGGCCCAAGTGGAGGTGTTTAACTCCTATGTGGAAAAATTTCTCTCAGCTTCCTTTACTGGTGAAAAATGAAAGACGAGAAGGTAGCTGTGCCCAGGCTTCCAACTGTCACAAGTCCAGAGGAAGAGGTCCCAGTTGAGGAAGGGGCCGTTTCCCCTGTGTTGATCTACGTGTTGTCTGAGGTCATGCAGTGAGGCACCAGGAACCAGAGGTAGAGGGGGAGCAAGATGACCGTCACGACACTGCTACACCAGTGCTTGTCTGAAAACACAGAAGAAAAAGAAATTATGAGTCTAGTATACATAAAAACTAGAAAAAGGAAAAACCTTTTAAAATCTTCCTTCTTAACATCACGGACTTTGGTATTAAGATGTCTTTCTTTCTGTTGTGCTATCAATAGGTGGATTTATAAGGGACACTTTTCTCCCATCCGAATGAAACCTTTCCAAATTCTGATATCGTTTTGCATGTTTACATGACTTGCGATCTTTTCCGACCCGGTGTTTACATGCATCAACAGCGTTGTGCTTGTGCTGAAAAAAACTCCGCCAGAGCATTAGGTAACGACGCTGCAGTTTCAATCGGAAATGGCCTTTTATTTCGGAAAGAGGTGTTCACATGCAACATCGTCTTTCTGATTATAAACCTTTCCCGAATCTATTCAGACTTAGGCAGTCAATGTAAACCCTCTTAATGCGGATAAATCCAAGGGGCTCTCATAGTTTTAAAATATCTCTAAATTTTGGTAACAAAACACAAACTTCCCACCATAATTAATCACGTGTTTCCAAATTTAGTTGACTGAGAAAACAGCGCTTGTCATAACCTTCGTTATTCGGTTGGCCAAAAGTAAAATTGTAGTTTTAGTGACTTTTTAATCAAGCACTTAAAGACACATTAACTTATTGGCTTTACGACTTGAATTCCACTACTCTCATCCTTATGGCCCTTGGACTTTTTGGCAGATTATCATGACAGACAATTCACGTAACATTATCACCATTGCCTTCAAATAGCAAACCTTGAAGCAACACCAATAAAGACACTACACTACTACTACGGACCATAACATGGTTTCAACAAAGCTCAAGTATATATTTTGGCAACAGGGGGAAAACAATAAAAAGATAATAAACCCATTGATGCTATGTGTTTTGTCATCCTTTCAATTGGATCTTTATGTCAAACGGATCACATTGTTAAACTTTACAACCACAACCACACTTACTCCGATCTGTTCGATGCTGATACCAGCGACCAAATTTGTTTTGTTGTCATCTGTTTGCCACTACCCTTTTGTTGTTTCCACATCCTTTGAAAGCTGTCAACTTAGTGATTCGGACTATTTTCATCCCGTTAAGTCCGATGTATAATGTTAGGAGCTAACTAGCTAGCATCAGACAATAATGATCTGATCAACTAGGCCTGTCACAGTTATGAAATAACTGCTGATTCTATTATCTGAGACAATTGCAATCACTTTTGAATAATAATCATGCGTTTAAAAATACTTGATAACAAAAAACTACACATCAATTAAAAAAATTTCATGAGCTTGTTAATGACATCATCTGCTCTTGCTTCTCGTACCATAGACCATTAGCATTCAGTGCCACAAACTGTTAAACTCTTGAGGTGATCAACATTTCCAAGAGTATCTACATCAATCAAAGTGAACATCATTAATCATTTAGTGCCCAAGCCAGACAGCACTGCTGTGGACACATTTTGATTTTAAGCCAAATGAAAAAGATACACCTAGCAGTCAATTTCACTAATACCAGAAAATCTTCTTCGGACCCACTCCCCCTTCTAGTCCGCCTAACCTGGACAGAAAGCCGCAAAAGCAAGTACTTCCAAGCACTTAGGGATCACTGAAACTTTCAGAGGATAATACAAATGTGACAGCATCAGAAGGGGGCAGATTAAGAGATAGCATGACGAGGTATATAGCCAAAGAACGCAATTTTCAAATCCATCACTTGAGTAAAAGCAGAAATAGAATCACGATTACGGATGCATTAATATGCAGTCCCATGTTTCTGCAATAGCTGTTAAAGATTAAGATAATCTGTTAGTACTACTTTATTTGCTGTTGAGAGGAGGTGTTTTATACTGTACTTTCTACTAAAGAAAATTGGTGTTTGACAGCTGTTTTTAGTAGTTACTTTTCAGAGTACAATGTTCGTACACTTCAAATCAACAAGATTATCCTTTCCTGTTCATTACAGCTCTTTCCTGTGGGAACATTGTTTCCCTAAAAGTCAACCTCTCAAAGTTCAACCTGTTCTCATCTGTGTGACAATTCTCACATAATACAAGATGATTTTTGATTGCAGTTGATCATTTAGTTTAGTTACTTATTTTAGTAATTTAGTTTCCCTAAGAAGTAGCAGAATTTTCTCAAGGACCTTAACATATAACTCAACACATTTGAACATATTTGGTTTTCACTAGACAGTTAGTACATGAAAAAATGTTGTTGTGAAAGTAACAACTAGTTTAGGAGTATATAGTACTTAATAATAATAATAATAGTAAATGATGGAAATACTCAAATACAGTACTAGTACACCAGGTCTGTCTTTAACTACAGTACTTGAATAAAAGTATTTATTATCCAGCACATTATCCATCATCTGGTGGTGGATACAGTACTCAGATGATTTACTTGAGATAACATACTAATACCACACTGAAATACTCTATTACAAGTAAAAGCCCTGCATTTGAAACTTTACTCAAGTGAAGTATGCAAGTATTCTGAACAAGCACTCACGGTGGCTTCAGTATTTTCTATGATTGTGGATTACTTTTACTGCCGCTGCATCAAAGTACAGGACTATGTTACTGCCGTTGATGTTAAAGGTTGAGGTAATTTTAACTACTTTAAGCAGTCCCTTAGTGAGATACATGGGAATGTAATGAGGAAGTCTGATTATAACTAGTAACTGCTGCTGTCAGAGAAATGTAGTTGAGTAGAAAGTACAATATTTTCCTCTGAGATGTAATGGACTAGAAGTATAAAGCAGCATAAAATGGAAATAATCGAATAGAGTACAGATACCTCAAATTGGGATATGAGAACAGTACTTGAGAAATTATTCTCTACTATCCACCACTGTTACCAAAACCAAAACAAACCCAGTTCACAATCCAAAACATGACAAAGTAACATTAGACAGGCAGGCCTAATGCAAAACACATCTCGCTGGGGGTTAGCTACTGACTCAAAACCTTAAAATTAACACAATACCTATTAATTTATGTCAAAATGCATACCCAACTATTGGGTTACAATCTGCGCCTTTGATCAACTGGCCTAATCGGCTAGCTTGGATGTAACGTTTTATCGAGATGTAGGGACACTTGCTTGATTGCCACCCGCGGCAAGTTAGCATCGTTAGCATCTCTGCGCTCCACAGTTCCGGCATAACCAAACTGTAAGCTCTAAACACGTCTAGTCTATTGAGACACACCAGCTGGTGGATAGAGATTCAAGCCTTCATTGTCATCACCTTCTCTGTAAATAAGTTTCAGATAGGACGTAGCAGGTAAAAAAAAAAAAAACCTCCGCAACACCCAAATTACAGAGCGATGCTAGCAAAAACACAGCTAAGGCTAACTGCTAAAGCTACCTGAATGAGCCACTTTTAAAGATAACCATTTCAAAAACCAAACCTTACAGTGAGCGTAGGCGTGGTCCACGTACCGTCGTGATGTCTTTTCTTATCAGCAGAAAGTTCCAAGTAAGATCCTCACGCCAAAATTAGACGTTAAACTGTTGTGTAGTAGCGACGAGCAGCCTACAACCTTTCAGCGCATCATAAAGCGCCCGAAAGACCTGAGGCCAGTTGAGGATACTGCGCATGCGTCTACACCAAGCGGCCTGCCTCTGGTTTTAGACAGGTTGAGGAATAGCGACCTCTGCTGGACAGATAAAGACACGACGATAAAGCTCCACACAAATATCCGTGCATTTTTTTCCATTTATATTGCTTTATAATAATCTAAATTTAAATTAATTTAGTTAATCTGTTATCTAAATATAATGTATCACCAGACAGGACTGTAAACTGCACAGGCACTTTACTACAACGTGATTCATATTTATCTTTCAGTATTCTTGAATTTTCTATTTTGCCCATTGTATATTTGTTTTATTGCCGTTCTTGTATGCTGCTCTAACGCTGTGATTTCCTCTTGGGATTAATAAAGTCTTATCTTTCTGATTTCCAAAATCCTCCTGCAGTTTCACTTAAAGGTTTATGACCAAAATTTATACCTGATCCCCTGGTATGTTATTGATCATCCAGACCTCTTAAGTCACCTGGATCAGGTCTGCGCAGTGTTCACAGAGTCAGAACTAAACATGCAAAAGCAGCATTCAGTTTTTATGCACAAAATATTTGGAACAACCTCCCAGAAAACATTAGGAATTCTCCAACTCTCAGTTCTTTTAGTTCTTTTAGTTCTTTTTGGGTTTTTTTGGCTTGCTTTATTATTTTAACCTTTCTTATTGTTTTTTCTTCGTTGTTTTAACTATGTCTTTAAGTTCTTTTCACTTTGTCAAATCCTTCTTATAATCTGTAAAGCAATTTGAATTGCCCTGTTGCTGGAATTTGCTATAAAGAAAGCTGCTTTGCCTTCCCTTGCTTCATCTTATCTTATCTTATCTCATTTTATCTTATCTTATGAATGCATTGTTGGTACCACTTCTAGGCTATTACAGTTATCATAAATAATAGTTTTGTATAAATCATGATGAAAAATAAATACAATAAATAATGTCTCCCACTCTTGCAACCTGTGGTTTATTTGCTGCATTTATGAATTATTATACTATTAAGATACGAGGTTCACAATTGGCATTGTGTTATTTTAAGGAGCAGATTACCTTTGATCATTTATTCTAACAGTCAACAGTTTTATAGATTTCTACAGTAGTTCAATTTATTACTTACTATCTGATTCTTATTCCAATTCTTAATTTCACACTGGGTCTTTTTTTCTATAATATTGTAGAGTTGCTCAATTGTTTTAAAGGTGCGTTTTGCTCAAAACAATTTTTTTTAAACAAATCTTTATTTATAAGAACAAATTAGCCTCACAATGAAATATGCACGCGGTGAATTAAAAAAAAAATTATAGCACACAAAAAATATAATTAAAATAAACACAAAAAACAAAAAAATTCAAAGGTCCAAATGAGACTCATCAAAATCTAAATCCAATTTTTTTCGGCTTGTTTGGAAAGTGCGCGGCGCAGGTGTTTCCTATTTGACTAATGAGCGGACATGTTTCTGCTTTTGTTTGTGAGGCGTCATGTTGACCTGAGGGAGAAAACTTTCTACGTTCGTACTTCTGTTTGCCTATCGAAGAAAAACCCGTCTGTAATTGTTGGAATCTGGGGATATTTATTTGCTTGTTATCCTCCCCTCTGCGGTATTTTATTTCTGACAGGTTTGGAGAGCGCGTGAAAGGAAATGGACGGTAAATATTTCCTCATTTTATAATGCACTTACTTAAAATAAAGCTATATATTTTTTGTAATAAAATTAATTGGTTATAGAAGGTGCTCTTTTAAAAAATATTGCTTCCCCTAAATAAATAAATAAGTAAATAAATGTACGCCAATCCAATAATTACATACACAACTACCATCTAGTTTTAAATCCATCAAGTAGTGCTCACACCAAAAACACCACTTTTAGGAGGTTAATAAAGGGCTTTAGTTTTTTTAATGTTTATTTTTTTTAGGCAATCGTTTCCTCTTCCAACGTTTTTTAAGTTTTTTTTGCTAATCAGTGCTTCTCAAACCTTTTTTCAATAATTTACCTTTGTCATTTGCAGTTAACCATTGTATTAAAACAGGAGTGCTGAATATAAAATATGTGTTATTAGACCTAAATTAGCATTTTATTTACTCTGGTATAGTAAAATTATTTTACAAACCACATTAAAAAGTAGTCACCTTCTTCCTGCGGTACCTCACAATTACCACTAGGACTATAAATAAATTCATGATGTTCAATAACTGTTGCTTCCAACAGAAGAAGGCAAGCAGCCACATTCATATGGAAGCGGACAACAGAGAGCCCAATATTCCAGACCTTTTTTCTACGTCCAGCCGCCATCCCAACCGTACTTACTCTATAATCACTGGCAGATGAACAACCCGTACAGTCACTATGGATTGCCTGGAGGTATGAATCTATCTGAACATTATTTATTTAACCATCAGTTGGTACTGAAACCTGAAAGCTGATTCTGCATTCATATCTCCCAGGTTTTAATTGTCCCCGTCCTTATATGCACCCGTACCAGTACATGCAGTATCCTGGGTTTGTTTTCCCACATGCCCCAATATATCCAATGGATAGGCGAATGTTTGAGCCTCGCTTCCAAGCTCCTACCTGGGGTGAAGTTCCTCGCCAGCAGTATCACCCACAGCATCAGGGGCGTCGAGAAATGACATGTTCGGAGGCACAAACGGACCCGAGTGACGCCATTAACAAACTCATTGAGTGCTTGGATAAGATTCGGGGTAGCGATCTACAAGGCGCTGAGAGAGAACTGGACTCAGGTGTTGCCTCACAGTCTTCTGGGATGTTTTCACCAGGAGTCGAGAAGAAAAGTGAAGAGCAGGGTCACATGCTGCCTTCGCCGACTGATGGCAGCCACTCTGTGTCTCAAGCTGTGTTCAGTGACTCGACAACAGCCGTGTATGACGCCGAGTCCAGCCAAAGGAGCTTAGACACCCTGAGTCCTCAGGGATGCTGGTCAGGAGAATTGGAAGAGGAGTTGCCCCTGGATAGCTCCTCGGTTCATGAAGAGTGTTCTGAGGGTGATCAGCCAGCAGCAGAAGAGCCCTCCATCCCGCTTGGGAAAGCAGAGGTCACAGATATCCAGTCAGATACCTCGGTGACCGAACCACGTGTTCCCAAATGTGATGCTGAAGACCTCCTGAAGCTGGATCCAACTGTGCGTTCACCAACATCAATGCTGTCTTGTTCCTCCAGTAAGCCGCAGTCCCAAGATGCGAACTCTAGTGACAATGTCTCAAAGACGGAGCATCAGAATGATGATCAAAATGACCAGATCCCCAAGCTGCCCCTCGAGAACATTTTGAAACCTGGAGAAGTTGGAGCCTCCCATCTGTCCCCTGGGGCTTCCTATTACTACAACTACCTATCCATGCGCACCACCCATGAGCGCATGAGTGTCCTCAGTCCCTCCCTGGACGAGCTCTCCTCCAGAGATGAGATGTTCTCTACCGATCTGGATGATGCTGATCTTTTCCCCAAACCCGTGTATACAGGCAGGAGGCTTGCGGAAGTTGTCAGTGGATCTCCAAAAGTTGCAGAAGAAGTAGAGGACAATTGGCTGCCTGGCTCAAAGAGGTCAATGTGTGCCTGCTGTGGTAAAAGCCTCGCAAAAGGGGCCGGTAGGAGCAAAGTCCACAGCGCCAAGGTGTACAAAGATGAAGTTGGAGATTCAGATGAGGACGGCAGATACGGTAGAGGGTCTGAGCAACCTGTCAGAGTGGCTGTGAGGAAGCATTTTGCAACCAGGAAACCGCATTCTTTCCCACCGAGACACGTTACCAAACCTTGGTATAAAAGAAGCCAGTACAAAGATCCGTCCGATCAGGTTAACCAGGAGGAGAGTCACGATCTTTGTAAACAAGAAACGGCTGATGGAGAGATGGGAGAGATGAGTAAAGAGCTTCAGTGCAGAACATGTCAAGGTATGTCTCTCTCAGGAATGTCTTCAGCGGACTACATGCTTTTAGACTCACTGTATCGTCATGTTTTAAATATGAACTCTTATTGTAGACGGGCACTGTCAAGAAGATTTGAGCACAACAGACCAAAGCAGGTGGGGAGACGGAGACGTGATTCCCAGGAGGAGGCAAACGACCCCTCTGCAACGACAAGGTAGGATTTCACCAAGAGCCATGTGCAGAACATCACAACTTTATTACAAACTTAAATCCCTTTTGTCCCAGAATGCAATGCTATTTTTTGTTGAACCAAAATCATTAAAAAGACACCTACCAGTCTAAGGGTCAAAGGCCTACGCTGTCATCACCGACAGCAGGGGTATATCCCTGAAAGTCCCAAATCCCCTGCATTGTACAATCAATCACCCAATTCAACGCCTCAAGTAATGTTATGTGCGTAAGTGTTTTTTGTAAAAAAAAAAAAAACCTTTGAAGTGAGTAAAATATGAACTATTAGAATAAAATATTATATACAAGATGGTTCTCTTTCATACGATTCAGTGTCACCAAATTGTTGGAGTAGGAGTTGGAGTATAAAGAAGCCCCTAATGTCGGAAATATACAAACAACCTTTCCCTTAAACAATCCAGTTCTTCCTCGCACTAAGGTCTATGACTGAATTATACTGAATAATATGGATTTGAAAATGATCCATGAAGTACTTTTTTAGTAATCACGTCATCACGACGAATCTTTGGCGACGACAATCATGATTCCATATCTCGGACTTTTCACTGATGTAATAACAAACTTTAAGTCAGACAGAAGGGTCTGACTTCATTAAATACACAAAAAAAGGAAGTGATAGTTTCTAGCCTTTTTTGTCCAAAAGTTGCAAACGACTTTGGGCAACTTAGTCAAATATTTACAGATCTGTAACTCTTTATAAAAAAAATTGTCCAAACCTAAACAATGCATGTTTTTCATGAATAATTTTCATCAGATCTATGAAATCAGATGTTACAAATCTAAATTGTGGAGATTTAAATTAGGAAAGTCGGTGAAGATGTTAAAACTTAGCCTCTTTGCTGTAATTGCCCCCCTGACATAAAACGATGAGTCAGCAGTATGTCTGCCAATCCCTCCATAATCACCTTTTCTCTGTAGCAAATCTCACACTACACCAGCGTCCTCAGATGACTCCTGCTTGCTTTTAGAAAGCCATTATTTCATTATTGTGCTCCTGGTACTCAGTCTGCTCATATCCACCGGACAGAGATGAGTGCTCAGAGGAAAGTGATGTACCACAGGCCCAGAGATGAGGATGACGACGAGCCACCACCATTACATTGGGAGAGAGGTTGGTTTTTCTGATTTTATGCTCCAACGCTGTTAACATCAAGCTGACTATGTCGCCTCTTATATTTATTTTTTTCTGCCTTTTTCAGGCTCCATGATGAGAGAATCAAGATGCTGACGCTGACTGTTGAACAATTTTTGTTGAACTGTAGGTGAAACACACAAGATGAATCATTTACTCCATCATCATTTACTTTAAAATATTAAAAGTCTGCAAAATATATTCTAATGACCTTTTTTTTTTTGCTCCTCAGGTCCCCACAAAGGTGTAATTGTTCCAGGATAATGTAATTTGAGCACCAGGTGAAACTGCACGGAGAGCCTAATTTTCTTTTGATAAAATTATAAAGAAATGTAAGTTTGATAGCACTTCATGATTTATAAATTCCACAAGGACACGAAATGGGCTGAAAGGTTGTGTTGCAGTCGGTGGAGTGGCACAGGATGGGGCCAGTCCAATAAATGACTCATTATTTAAGCTTTGTGTTGAATCTTTTACATCACATCTTATTAAAACTCACATTGTGCTCAAAGATTTATAGTTATTCTGTTAATGAGAAACTTGAATAACCATGAATCCTTCACAATAAAAGAAACAATTGGTTGAATTTACATTTATCTGGACATGTTAACGGATTCCTCAAAACTGATGTAATAGTGTAGTTGGATGTAATTAAATAACCTTACTTTGATGAAAGATGGCAGACCAACATGACTTTATTGGGTAAAGAGCCTTATTTGTAATATAACAGACATTTAATACACCAGGGTCATGTAAAGGTGCACCACAGTGGAATTAAATATAAAACGTACATTACAATAAAACGGTAAAGAGTAGTACAAAAGGTAAATTTATGTAGCAAAAGTCCAGAAAAACGAAGCAACTACAAGATGATGTAGGCAGCTTTAAGCTTAACGTTTAAGCTTTATGTTTTAAACATGGATCAAACATTTTAGATCAACAAAATGTGATTTGATTGCTCAGTTTATAAAACTATCATGTTAATGGATTAAATATGAACATTTCTAGAATTAAACTACTCAAGAGATCTTTTATTTTTTTGGGTTCTGTCTGTATGAGGAGAATCCACAGATTGAAAACTGTACCTGGATTAACCCAGACATTTGTTTCAATCTAGACTCATTTGATCTGTTAACTTTAAACATCAGACTCTGCCAGCTTTGATGTTGTTAGTTCCAACTTCAGAGAAGTGCTAGATCTGTCTAGAAACATATACACTGTTGAATTTCATTAAACTTAGTTTAATTACAGGTTAAATAATGTATTAGTAATTTTAAATGAAATTATGCAGCAGCTTATTTAATGAATAATTCCGTATTATTTCCAAGCAGAACTAAACATTTGATTCCAGTAATCCCAAGATTGGATTTTTTAAAATCAGAATCATATTATGCAAAGATGTCATTTATGGCTTAATTTAATGAAATGTAATTGACTAAATCATGTAACCTCAGGGAAAATTGCATCAAAACACTAGACAAAGAAATAACCATAAGGTCTTTTATTGCCTTCCTGTTCAGTGTAAATAAGAAGTGTTGCGTCAGGAACGGCATCCGGCGTAAAACCTGTTCCAGTTTAACGATTCCACATGGAATTCTTTGACGAAGAAGAATCTGCTGAGGCGACGCCTGACTAGGAGCAGCTGAAAGAAGATTCTTTAGGGTTTTAAAGCTAAACATGGTGTTTACTTTGAAGTTGAAAGAAATGAGATATGGTGAAAGATTTACATGAATCGAAAAACTAATGAGCTAGAAATCTGTCAGGGTGCCGCCTACTTATTATCTAATATGAGCGTGGATATGCTCCAGCCCCCCACAAACCTGCCCTTCAAAGGCATTTTTTGATTTTAACGAAATACTGGACTGTACTTAAACATTGTGGGAGTGACCACAGATTGAGCAACATGAAGGTTATGGTTATCTCTCTGCGCCATGATGAGCCCACTACTGGGAGGTGTGGCCTCATCTTCCCTCTTAGGTGCAGGTTGGCTCCACCACTTTGAAAAGGTGCCCTGAGCTTCACCAAAGGGATAAAAAAAAAAAAAAACGAAGGCCATGTCTTACAAGCTGCAGCTCTGGAGGCCTTAATTAAAGCCAATCAGCTTCTCTCGTTGGCCCAATCTGTTGGATAACTTTCACCTGGAACTAGAATCCAGCCGATCAGTGCTTCACCTGAGAAGCCCGACCACATCAAAAGGCCAAACTCTGATTTCTAACTGAAATCGTACTTTGAAAGGCATTCGTTGGTGGTAATCTTCTCTTTGGATGTAAGTACAGTTTCATTGACAGTTTTATTGTGAGAGTAAAACCCACTGTTGCCCTCTGGTATCTTAAAACAAAATTTGCCAGTTATTTGAATTTGCGTCTCATCTGTCTGTCAGAAATGGAAGCAGCCACATCTACCATGCACCATCCTTACAATCTGGGCCCTCTTGGTTCAAACCCGCTACATGGAGCCCAGCAGGGTCCCCATCAGTCGGCTACCAGGCCTCCAGGAGTTCCACGTCCTGAGGAGCAGCACCACAAGCCCTTCTTCTACGTGCAACCTTCGCAGCCATACATGCCCATGCAGAGTCTGCAGTGGCCTCTGCCGGTGCCGATGCCCATGTCCTACAACCCGTACTATGGATACCCTGGTTTAGGTGAGAGCTGAGTTTTCTTTTGTCTTTATTTAAATATGTTAAAGGTTTATTATCAGGTTTAACATCTAACATCATCTAGGGCCCTTTAGGCCACAAATACAGCCATACAAGAAAGTCAAATATTATTAAATTATCATTGTTTCAGTAATCAGTGAAACATTATGTTAATGCGGTTAGAAAACTTTCTTGGCTATAATAAAACAAGCGTAAAAATGTTTGGAATGGAAACGCTATAAATAGCCTTTTAAAAAAACAGGCAAATGCTCAAATATAAGCTAATTGAAAGTAAATTATCTAACAATTACTCAATGAGCATTTGAGTCTCTGAATGAGCTGATTTTAAGGATCCATCCTTTTCTTCAAATATTAATAATTAGCTAAAAAAAAGAAGCTTATAAGACAATTTCTTCAAATAGACTGTCATTATTCTCAAAGTAAGGATACAAATCGTATCCAAACCATTGTTGTATCTTGGCACTGGTTAAAACTCTCAATATTAGCTGTAATATTTAACTATGACAAAGTGAATTGTGTTTTCTTCAAATAACTCTACTTTGGGACAAAAAAATTGCAGTGTATGTTTGTATCAGTAAATACTATCAAGGTTTTCTGCATCGTCAATCCATGATTTCCTGCCAGTGTTATTTTTTATTTGATAAATTAAGTTGTCTATCTCCTGAAGACCAGAAAAGGTTTAGTTATACTGGCACATATCAATTAAAAGCCAAATTCAGACCATGTGAAGATTGACAAAATGGATTTATGCAACTTGACTCAATAAAAAGTCTATGGGTTAAACTTTTGCTTATGTTCAATCTCAGTAACGCAAGTTCTATGAACCAATCTAATTCAAGCAAACTATTTCCCATGAAACAAAAAAATTCAATGATGAAATAATGTTATTGTGTGTGTGAATATATATTTACAAACGGCTTCATCAAACGATTTGTTTTCGAGTGTCTTAAGATTTTAACTTCATAAATGCCCCAAAGAAATAAAGTAAGCCAAGAAATATATTTTCTGTTGTGAGGACATTAAAGGGTTCAGTACAATTTGTTGATAATAGTTAAATTTACAACAAGGTATTAGTACGTTTACTCAAACAAGGAGAAAAAGCCTTCAGGTGGGTTCCCCTGTAAACCCACCTACTCTTAAAAATAGACTTGTTGGTTATGAAACTGTAGTGTGGGTTTTCTCAAAGCCCTCAGCGGTTTTATTAAGATATGCTTTGATTGAAATTACATTCAGAACTTTCTCCTGCTTTTTAAAGGTTATGGGATGCAAATGATGCCCAACTACCAGCCGAATCCATTCATGGAGCCCCCCAGCTTTGTTGTACCTCACACCCACCTCCACTTGATGGACTACAGGCGCATTCTCAACCCTCAGTATTACCAGACCATGGCCTACCACTCCCGTAGGTTCCGCTATCAGCACAACAGCCAAACCAGAGAGATGACTACCTCTGAGGTTCAAACGGAACCACTGTCTGCAACCCAGAGGACCAGCACCCCAGGCTCTAGTAATGTTGTAGCCTCTGTTGGCCTCCCAGACCACAGCACCAACAGTCCCAGTGTCCCCACCAGTCAGCCAATCTCGCCAACCATGGCCGTGCAGAGCAGGGATCAGTCTCTGGAGCTGAAGGAAATGGCGCCCCCCTCCACCAGCAGGATGTCGCCGAATGGCAGCTTTGTGATTCAGACAGAGGAGGTGAGGATTGAGTGCTGCACCACGCCAGTGGGACTACAAGTCCTTCACTCTCACGAGACGGCGGAGGTGTCCCACAGCTTTTCCCAAGACATGGTGCAGTGTAGCACCATCCTACAGGGCCATGTGCTGCAGGACCAGGGTCCATGCTTCCCTGCGGACCCACCCGAGGAAGAACTCCAAACCTGTCCTGATATCCTGCTACTCATGTCTCCCAGTGATGGTGAGAAGATTTCTGCTTCGGAGGAGGATTCAAGAAACCAGATGGAAACTGTGACTCTCCTCTCCAACACTGGTACCCAAGTGGAAGCTAATGCTAATCATCAGGAAACTGGTGGCCAAGATCTTGGTATGACATCCAATAATTTACCCTGCAGCGTCAGCGACGTATCCTTCCACTCAAAGTACCTGGATGAGCTGCAGAAGATGGATTCCACCATCTGGTCAATGGAGGAGACTTTGATTGCCTCCCCTGAGCTGCTCGTCCAAAATGACAACACCGAGTCATGTGATGAAATGCTCGCGGTTGTACCTGATGTGCCCTCGCTGAAGATCAAAGAGGCTCAAGCAGAAGAGGTTTTCTCTATGATGGAGATGCCCTCGCCAACTGCGGATCAACTGGACGACAGGGTTCCTACTCTGGAGGGTCCTGGGAATGAGATGTTCCCTAAAGCTGATATCTGCCCCTTGGCGGTTGCTCCTGTTGCAGAGGCGACTCCTATGACTGAGTTGACATACGCAGCAAACGCTGAATATGCCCCTTATTTGCTGTCGGATAGTTCACCTCTGAAGGCAGAAAAAACCCAACATAGACCAGGGACCAATGTCCAGGATCACCAGGACACCTCATTTGAATCGCTGCCTGCCTACCTCCCCTCAACCAACTGGCTGGCGGACTTCGACAATGTCTACTATTGTAGCAAGCTTCCACCAACACCCAAGAAGCAGAACAGACTGAGCAACCAGTGCGTAGAGGTGCCTTCTAGGAGGAGAAAGCTTGACCTGGATTACAACGAGCAGTCGTCAGTCCGCAAGCCCAAAGAGAGGTACAAACCCAAAGGCAAGGTGGACCGGAGAAGCCTCTCTGACCACGAATGCTGCCGTAGCAGAAATTTTGACGAGAACGCCTTTGCGCCTTTCGTGCCCAAGAGGGATCGACTTTGTACCAGATGTCTGTCAAAGCGCCGGATTTGCACGTCCGCAACTCCAGCAATCGACGTTCAGACCTCCAAGAGGAAAGCCGTTCCTTTCCAGCAGAGGAATGACGTGATCTTGCCGACATGTGACGCCTGCAAATGTCACTCCAAGACACGAGGGGTGAGAAAAGGTTCCAGCCCCGATGTGTGTGGCGGTCAATACGGCCATGACACGGAGGGAGAGTCTTCTGAGAACAGCTCATGCCGCTTCAGGACAAAATGGAGCCCAGCGGATGATCCTAGGAACATCAACAACGTCAAGAGGACGCTAGCCTCCAAGCAAAACCTGGTGGCGTATCCTGCGGCGACTTTCCCAAAGCTGAGGGAGAAGAACTTTGTGTCTAACGAGCCACCGAACCAGACCGTCGCATGGGAGCGGCTGCACCAGTGTCCCCACGGCAACGCCATCAGAGAGATGGACGAGAACTGCGCCATGCCGGTTTCCCTCCAGGAGAAATGGAGGAACATGGATCAACATCAGATTTACCTGACGCACAGGTGGCAGACAGGTGAGTTTTCAATGTAGCTTTTGGGAGCATAAAGCAACAAACATTCCGCTTCCTCTTGTAACCACGTGATTTATCTCCTGGCAGAGAAGTCCTGGAAAGCACTGATACCTAAACCGGACGTCAGCGGCTACAAGAGCGAAGCCAGGTCCCAGCACTTGAACAAACACAAGAAATCACAACCACAATCACAAGGTTGGCTTTTTAAAAATTCTCTCTTAGTATTTTCTCTACTTAATTAAGTTAATGATGACTTTTATTAAGAAATGGAGAATTGTCCAAATGTCTTGTCGCCTCCTGTCGGTTGTTCATGTGTAAATTAACATCTCAAATCTTCTTGTATAATTTACTGATGGGTGCCGTCGCAACGAGATGATCAATGTTATAACTTGCTTGTCAATGGTTATAATGTTATGGCTAATCATTGTAACTCATGGGCAAGCTGTTTTTCCCCAATGTGTTCCACCAAGATGGAATGTTTGATTTTTAAAATTTAGTTTACTCGTATAATTCTCCATCTAGAGACAAGAGTTGAGGTTAATATCCAGATTGTTTTCTTAGTTTTCGTTTTCGTTTTTCGTTTTCGTTTTCCAGTATGTTAAAATCATATTAATTTGTGTTATTTGTTTTACCTCTCTCCAGGAACTCTTAGGAAAGACACAAGATGCTGATTTGCACAAGAGCACAATTCTACATAATGAAAAAACACTGTTTTTAAAAAAAACCAACCCACATTCTTTTAAAAAAAATGTATGTACACCTTAAATTATTTCCACTTAAATGTATTGCATAACATACCACTATGTTCACTATTTATTAACAGAAAAATAAACACAGATTTATGGTACTTATCATTTGCGTCTTTGCTTTTTAGAAACATAATTTCTGCACAAGGAGTTCAAGCTGTTTCTTATCACCTGAGTAAATGTAGTAGTAATATTTGGCCACTAGATGGAGGTATTTCTACATAAACTAGTCCATCAGATAATAAAATGTCACTTTCAGACATTAAATGTGAATTATTATTATTTTTTTGTTGAACAGGCAGTAAAGAATCTACATATTTCAGGCTCCTGCTGTATTTCTCTAGATGGTTACCTCCTTTAGTCTGTAAAGGATAGAATTAACAACTGTGACCTTTTTGATAACGGAGGTCCGTTGAGTCAATAAGGATGGAAGCTGAGTCAAAACAGCCACATCACACATGATAGAAAGAAACACTAAATCAAACCAATTTCTTGCTATCTTTTATTTCACTTCCACAGAAGTTTCACCATAATTTCAAATCTTATTGTCCTACAATCAACCAAAATAAGTTTGGTACTACAACTAGCATGGCGTTTTCTTTATAGGTCAAATTGATATATCGCAACAACTCTGGGATATAATATCAGGAATGTTCCACAAATATTTGTCTCCCATTGGAAGCATTCAAATATCTGACTTTCTCCAACGCCACAATCTGGTCCAGAGTTGACCTTATCCCGTGATATGGTTTTATTTTGAAAATACCTGCCAAACAACGCCATATTCCTCAGCCGCAGCTGCGTACAGGTGTTCTACTTTGTCAAATCATGAAATTATAATCTGCCGACGTGGTTTGAGACGTGGGGGAAAAAAAATCTTTCAGACGGTGGAATGTCTGATTGGTGAGAGGGAGGGGTAAATATATATATTTTTACTTTTCAGGGATATAATGACCTCATCGCCACTTCCTTTGATGTCGATCCTCCTTCCCATTCGGATATTCCCTAATTGCCTACAGTGAAGGCCGGGGTTGAATATCTGCAGAGGTGATTTCTGCAAGTGTGCATTCGTCTCACAAGAGTTATGCGAAATATAAAAACAGTATTTAGAAGAGAAAAAAGTGAGCGTGTGAACATGTGTGACGTTTTACTGCGCTGGGATCTTAGCCCTCTTTCTGATTATGTCAGCTAAAACATGGAAACGCACGATTTGAAATGGGTGACTGGTTTGATTTTGGGGGGGGAAAAAAAAGGAAAATGTTTCTGTTGAATTAATAGTTAAAAAGAACATTATTAGTCATAGCTATGGAGGCGACAGCCAACCCCGTTATTGACCGGTGATGCCTAATGTTTCTCCCAAGGGGAAGAAAAATACAAAAACGTATTGAATAAATAATGAGTGGTCTTGGGGCGGACCATTAAAGTTTCTGCAGTGTTCAGCAGGCCTTTGAGACCAGGTAATGAAAACAATCTCAGTGTTTCAAGTGAAACATGTAATGACAGCCGTAATAGCTTTCCTCGCTGCAGGGGAGGTAAATACCAGGATGTAGAGTGTATGTTTCTGTCAGCTGCTTCATGTGAAAGAATGGTGGAGGTGGATTTAAAAAATAAATAAATATATATAATTTATGGTTTTATGTTAATGCAGTAAAAATAAATCTAATGGCAGCAAAATTCAACAGTAGGGTAATAGTGATACCGTAAATCAAGAAACGGTTAATACATTTCATCTCTATTGATGAAATATGTTTAAAACGGAATCTTTCTTTGATAAAACAATAACAAAAAAAAGTTAAAGTCATGTAGAAACACTTTACGGTACAAACAAAGATATACTGTAAACCTACTCTCAAAGACATATACAAAGAATAAATTTGGACTAATACACAAAATATCAATAAAAATATTTCAATGATGTATGTGTGTGTATATATGTATATATATATGTGTGTATATATGTATATATATATGTGTGTATATATGTATATATATACACACAGTGTATATTTGTGAAATACTGTTGATTTCTGCAACAGTATTATATCAACACGGTTTTTTTTTACCGTAGAATTTGGGCAACTTCAGCTGTCGGCAATTTATCACAAATAATGCAGATTTCTTTTACGTTGTATATGATAGTTTTCCCAACAGGCCGACGACAGTTCACTCTTTACTTTCTTTCTTTTCATCCTGGACGGAGAGATCGGCAAACCTACGGTCTTCAAAGGGAGGAAGGCCTGCCGTTCTTCAGAGACGGTCTAAAGCCTTTCCAGTTTAGAAACGAGCCTCTTCAGATGCTAACAGGACCGGGAGGTTTCTTTGAATATAACAATCTGGGATCGGGAAAGTTACGGCTCCGGAGCACAACACATGATCTCCCTTTAGATTCAGTTCCAGGGCGGCGATGGACAGAATGACCTGGACCGTCTCAGAGCTCGTATCTTGTGGGCTCCCTGTTAAGGCAGCCGCTCCATCTTCATGACGCCTGCATTATGGGTAAATATGAAAGGCTTCGGCGTGATTGGCTCCTGAGGGGATTCGTGACGGCGGCTGCATGTCTGATAGGCTTTGCATCACGTAAAAGCTAATATAGGTATATTTCCCCGAGAGTGGCGTAAACAGTTTGGGTCTCCGTGGGAAAAAAACATCCTGCAGTGACGATTTATAACTTCACAGGCTGAGTTTGAGATGAAGCATCTCAACGCATGGCCTCCTGAGGAAAGACAGACGAAGGAGAATTTATAGATTCTGCGTCAGATGCGTTTATGGGCATGGGAAATAAAAACTGCCTAAATACGGAGGTTAGGTATGTTACATTCTTTTATAGTGTATGGAAGAGGATTAGCGCCACAAGGAAGAACTATGATTAGAATATTTGTATTAAAGTTAGTATTATGAGATTAAAGTCTCTGAATTTCTAATTAATTCTATATTTTTTTGAGTGTTTAAAAAAAACTTTTTTTCTCAATATTTTGACAATTAAGTCCAAATTCTAACATTTATGTCAGACTTCTGATTTTATTTTCTAAACTCTGACTTGATTCTCTCAATTTTAATTACTAAATGGTACTAAAAATTAGGTTCAACAATCTCAGAATGAAGTTAGTCTGCAGATTTAGTTTAATTGAGTTTCTCTACGGACTTAATTTTGGGAAGAAAAAGACAAAAAACAGAATTTTAAGAATAAAGTCTGAATCCTGACTTTATTCTCAGAATTTAGATTTAGATTTAAACTCGGAATTAAAGTCTGTTTTATTTCATGACTTTACAGAAGAATACTGATAGAGGTTTTAACTTTAAAATATGTCTTAGCTCACTTTTTAAAATTTAGAAAAAAAAGAAAAAATCCACATTTTCACTTATTTCACCTTTTTTCTCTAAGAAATTCTAAGAACTCTGAACTCTTTTTGACTCGAACCTTTCTGAGGATACGTGTTTTCCAGCAGGAAGGTGAACTCTGTGGCGAGCTGTAGAGTTATAACGTTATATTGACGTTAGCGGCCGGCTCGACGCACAGAGAACTGAGCAGATGTTTGCGGCCCCCGGGGGCCCCCGGCAAACATCTGCTCTGAGCATCTGAGCCTTCCCAATGTTTCAAAAGAGAGCTTGATTTATTTATTTATTAAATTGACTTTGCTTCAGAAACACGGAGATTGTTGTGAAAGTGGATCATTTATCTAGTTCAGGAGAAAGAAGAAAAACGTTAATGTCCACATTAATGTCGGATATTTGGGAACTTCTCCCATTGATCTGGAAATCTTTGCTTATCTGTCTATAGGTCTCAATGAACTTAATCAGATTAATATTGTATTATATTTGGTGTTAACTAAACCAATTTCCCAATTTTTAATGAATATAATATTGCCTTTTTTTTAAAATCTGCATTAATTCACTTTTTATTAAAAACAGTGTTTATCGGACATAATTTCCTAACAATTTTGGTGAATATGAGTCCACTCCAGCAGATTTATCATGTCAAAATAATATTTTACTCCAGTAGTTCATATTTTATTCACTAGGGGGGGCTTTTAACGAAAAAATTGTGTTTTCTGCACATAACCCAAAAACTATTTCATGTTTCATTTTCAAACTTTATACCCACATAGACATTAGTGTGAGGAAGAGCAGGATTGACTTTATCTCCATAATTTCTCCACCATTGCTCTGATTTAGTCCAAATCGAGCGCATATCAATGGACTCCATGACGAGGGACGGAATATTTCTGCGTATTTCGTTGCAGGAAATCCTTCATCACGAACTTGTGCTGCAAACGGGAGACATTTTTCTTTCACTGCTTTCATGGGACATTCAGCCTCGACTCTGACCTTTCACTGATCTTTTTTTTTTCAAACGGACCGGCATTTCACCGGTGACATTCACACACGGGTCACGGATCCGTTCCTTTTGCGATTCTTCTGGGTCATTTCCTGTGGCGACTGCACACCAGCTGGGAACAAAGGTCCGCGAAGTGTCAGTCGAAGTCGAAGTGGAGCCAATGGCTGCTGACGCTGGGCGAGAGGCGGGACCCACTGGAGAAATCCCCGGTTCATCACAGGCCTAACACACAACATTAAGACTTCTTCCTCATATTGGGCCGTTTTCCTCTTGTTTGCTGCCAGAACAGCTCAGCTGTGCTGTCTGTGTTCTGACACAGTTCTATCAGAACCAGCGTGACGTTTTCCAACAAGTGTTGTGTCACGGCGTGTGGCGTTGCGGCGAGTGCGTACCTGTGTGGGAGCTCAGAGCAGCGGGAGGAGCCTGTAAGAGCTCTGAGAGGTTAAGAGCTCCTTTTCTGCCTCCTTAGCGGTGAGGAGTCATCCTGTCAAGCTGTCAAAATGGGTTTTCTCGGAGAACAGCCGAGCGGGTTCTGCACAGTTCAAGTGTTTTAAATCATCATCGGCAGACGCCTCGGCGGCGACTAAGTGGTTCCAGGACACTGGATGACTTTGAGGAGTTTGCTCCACAGTCACTTCCTGTATAAATAATAGACACCAGAGAGAAACAGAATTAAAGCAGGAAGATCAGCGACTGAAACGAATCCAGTTTTATTTTACTATCCGGGAATTGCCTTTTAACCATTTTCTGACATTTTATAGCCGACGCGAAGAATCTGCTGAGCAGCGTAAAAAAACACTCGCGGTATTAGCGGAGCTATATTTAGCAGCAGCAACACCTTCGCAGTCAGAGTGGACTACAATTTGTGAAGATGTCTGAGCGAAAACCGGTGTGTCTACTTTATCAGCGTCTCACCTCTCCCTCAGCTCAAGACAAACACCCAGCTGGTGTTGTGACGGTTCTGTCTGCTCCTGAAGGACGTGATGGATGCGTCTTTTAGAGATCCCTTCTGTCTTCCAGACGCCCAATTTGGTGCCGGCTAAGGCTGGCCAATCTGGATTGAGAGGTAGGAGGGCAGAATCAGTCACTCAGCGGACCACACGGACTTTTTTGGGCTCTCCGGCCCATTGGTCATGGTGTCAAAAGAACCTCAGTGGGGGCATCAGAGGTCTCTCTGTGTTCGTGTCACATCGTAGTATTCTCACGTATTAGAAGAGCTGTGGCACCTAACAAAGATGGCGCCAAGAGCCGATCAATGACAGTATGTCGTTGCTTTTTTAGTAATTACACTGTAATTAATGAGTGGACAGATTGATAATGTGACAAAAGTATGGCATTGAGGAAGACTACAAATAGTTTAATAGTATGTTTTATAACATCTCATTATTATAAAACATATATTGTCAGTTTCGAGTAAGCTCCTCCTCTTTTTTCCTCTCTAACTTCATCTTTGCATAAAATAAATTGAAAGTTTCATAGTTTTTATGTGTTTTTTTTTCCCCAGTTGACTTGATTTTCTAGTCGGACCATGTCGCTATCTCTTCCACTTCTTCCCCATCTGCTCCAGCGACTCCTTTCGCCGACGATAGCCTGTTATAAGTTCCTGAAAATAGATTGAAGTCCAAAAAAAGTGGTTTCAATCGATCTAAAAATTGATACAGTATTAAACAAGAGCCACCTCCTTTTGTTGGATATAAATTCAACTGCGCCGACCTCAGACAAGTGGAGGTCTCACACCTACAGTTGTGGTCAAGTTGAGGGAAAAATTACATGTAGCCAAAAGCAAAAAAATCAGCACTTCCTGATTACTTCTTAGTTCTTTCACGTAGAAATTTAGATTTTTGCTCTGGGACGGAAACATTATGGACAGATGGATGGATGGAAGCTGCTCCCACTCTTACGGGAATCTCGCAGGCCTGCAGCATTTGTGCAAGAACTCAGCAATTACATTAAAAGTGTGTGGTCATTTTTTCAGAGGAGGTGCTGTGAGCTTCGGCGGCTACAACATCTGCGGAGTCGAGGGTTTGATTTCCACTGGGGCCTCCCGTCCTTAGGTGTATGCACTCAATTAAGCAGTAACACACTCAAGGTCGCTCCACGCGGTAGTTATTGGCAGCAGCGGACTGAAGCTGAAGGAAATGTAGATCAGGCTGGCGCCTCAGCCAACCACGACCTTGACTGTGTTCCTGCTTTTACATAACGCTGACTTTGCTGATTCTGCTAGGAAAATCATGGCAGATGTTTATTCCCTCCGCAAGGTTTTTGAATTTTCATCGGTCCAAAATATATCCGGAGATAAATCCCCAATCTGAGTCCACAGGAACGCAAAATCACGTGGCCAAATGCATGTAGACGCCTGAATTTAACAGTCATATGTCATCGTTTAAACATGTAATTCTATACTGTGTCTATAAATCTTATGTAACTGGATGGATGCTGGATGTGATGAAGCTTCGGTTCAATGGTCAAACACCGATGTCACAGACGATGAGTTAGATATTGGATCTAGGCAGGCTAGTTGAGATTTTTCCAAACTAAACCAGGATAACTATTTAATATTATGCGATTCACTCAATGTAAAACACTGATTTGGAAAGTGCTGCCCTCTGGTGGACAGAGAAATAACTGCATGTGGGTCCCTAGAGATTTTAAAAGAAAAGTCATAACTTACGTATTAGTAAATACTTTCATACTAAGGGGTCATCAGAGCTAATAAACAACAAAAATGGCTTCATCATAAATATGACCTATTTCAAACCCCGTCTTCCTGTACATAGTTTTCATATTTGTTTTCAATTTTGTACACGGCATTTACAGCTACTTCATCTTAGTTGATTTAATTTTCATTGCATTTGCGTTTGTTTATTTTCTTGTACTTAAATTTAAGTAATTCATCTTCAATCAGCTCACCTGGAACAGTGTCGAGACATGCATTAAGAAACAATAAAGTTAATTTAAAAGAAAATCTGGATAAACCCTCAAATTATTTTTCGTTTTTAAAATTTTTTGATATTCTTAAGTTTTTTTTTTTTTTAAATTATAAAAATTATCATGAACAGCCAGGATACGACACAAACAATTTACCATTCGCATTTCATTTCTTATTCCTTTGCTTTAGAAACCAGCTACAAGAATGGATTTCAAGTATTAGTTTGCACGCCTTCGAGGTAAACCCACATTAAATGTTCTGAATAATAAAGAGAGATTGACTTAATCTCAGTCGTGTGTCTTGAGTCGTGATCACAGGTTTCTGTGGGCCTCTGAAGAGTTTCACATTTTAAATTTGGCCACTGCGTGGTCTGAGGTTCGGAGGTTTTTGGGGTGTAATCATTCGCTGCGTTCGCGCTTCACTTCATACTGAGCTGCACTTTGGAAAGAAAGGAAAAATATCCAAAGCATGTTTTTCACCACCGCAACGAGGGGAAGGACCTCTGGCTCTTGATCAATAAGCACCACCCCCGACGAATAAATGAATAGGGAGTCGGTGAGGGAAAAAAAGAACGCTGTCATGCCTCACAACAGCGGAGCGACACTGACTAACAATCTTCCCCTTATTTATAAATCCTTTTCCGTATCTACGTTGACACTCAGACTTTTGTTGCACTTCCTTTAATATTTTACCTATTTTTTTTTCAGTTCAGGTATCAATTCTGTAAAAACACAGATAAAAATGACGATAAGTACAACTAAAAATAAAAATACAAATATACGAGTTATATACTAGTTACATGGGGATATACTACGTTAGATCCCCGACCCCGCTGCATTGTACAAGTAAACTCTTCAGATTAAATCTGAATTAATTTTACATAAAAAAAAAAGAAAAAAAGCTCCACCTATTGAGTAAAATACAAACTATTGAAGTAAAATACGATATCATAATATATAAATTATGGCCCGAAATATTTTGGAGGTAAATCTCGCCCCTAGTGTCAGACATATGCAACCGGCCTTTCCCAAAATTGATCAAGGGTGCATCTTCCTCCTCACGCCCATGTTGATCCACCAGACTGGATCAGAGCAACAAAGTCCTCCTTCCCCGGTGGCAGCCATGACGCCTGAGCGCGACCTCGCCAGAGATTGAGTCAGTGTGGTGTGAAAATGGATACGGTCTCCGGGCCTCGTCTACATTAATGGCTGAGCCCAGAGGGAGGCAGAAGACGCAACGTTCGGCATGTCCACTTGTTAGCCGCACAGAGAGTGGAGCTGTAAAACAGGTCCATCACACATCCGAGGCGGAGCGCCAGCCTCAGTGCCCCTCGCTGCCGGCTCAGCATTTCTCCGGCGCCGCGGTGACGGTAGATAGATCAGCTCTGAGGTCTTAATACCTGGAGCTTTTACACTTTAATGTCTTTCACTTGACAAATGACCTGTGTTTATGAAGTGCACCTCGTCGGCCGCGGGCCTTGTGGAGCAAGCCGGGGGGCAGCGGACCCAGAGGGAATGGTCCGGGTTTTACAGGAAGTGAAAGAAAAATCAGGAAAAAAAAGGAGGATTTGAGAGTTTGAGGTGATGCTAGAGGCTGAGTTGGTGTAGAAGATAAGGGATGTAAAGAAAACCATGAGGTCCAGCAGACGCCGTCAGTCTGCATCAGGGGGAAACATGAGTGACACGTAAAGTTTAACTGCTACACTTGTATAATCAAAACACGTGGGATTTATTAACTCTGAAGACGTTTAGAGGCTCGTAGAGACCGACTCGGATTCCAGCATCAAGGATAACCCAGAGGGCGCTGCATCCTGTTTCCTGCGCCGGAACGACTCCGCAGAGGGAATTTTATCATGTTTTATCTACCATAGCGGCATCCAAGGGGGGCAGGCCCTTTTTTTTTCCAGCCCGCCCCAGCGGCTCACTCTGCATCCTTTACAGCCGGCGTTTGAAAAGCTCCTTATACCATAGTATAATAAAGGTTAAAGTGCGACATGACACGTACCATAAAAGACACGTCTGGACTCTGGTTCTTGTTGTTCTTGTTTCTGCCGCGGCGAGAATTAAACATGAGCTTTTAAAATCCTACAGGGTTTGAATCCTTTTCTCACTTTTTTCCAAACATCATTAACTTCTTTGAAAATCTTAAGAATGTCTCAAAAGACGTGAGAGAAAATAGGAACATGTGACATGGTCACATGGGACCATTTGACCCCATGGGGGACCATGTGACCCCCTCCATCTTTATATAAGATACTTTCCCTATGGAAATAGTAAGACTTACGGTAATTCTGTAACAGTTAACATCCTGATATTGATGTCTTCTTTACTTATTTATCACTTAGTCATATATATCATATATATATATATCCCATAAAAAAATGTGCTTATCTTCACATTTGGGGATAATTTGAGAACATAACCCAACAAAACATAGAATAAACGTCGGGTCGCCACCGAGAACCAGAAGAATCATGAGGAAACAACGGTTTTGCTGCTTCACGGTGCCGTCAGATATTGCACAAGGTCAGTTTTTGCGTAAAAGTGAACCGTCTTTGATTGCGGTTTGTTTGAACTTTTGAGACGTCAACCCCTTCTGTTATAACAGAAAATGGACAGAATTCCATCTCAGTGAACCCTGTGATGACGCGGCCCCCCGTTTAACAAATGCCCGCTACATTTTCAGCCGAATAGCCACGGATGGAAGACAGTCTTCTTTGTATACTGCCCCCTGCTGTTCAGGCTGGCGTACTACAGCGTTGCAGATAATTTTGTGGCATCCATCTGCCTCAGGATTGGTTAATTAAACATTCTTTAAAACAGGGGAAAATGTTTTTTCATTTGAATTAAAACCATTACGTCATGCAAACAGGAAATTATAGTTTCAACTTCAGGGCTAGGCTCAGGAGTCTGACAGGTTTTCCTTTAATTACGCCGTTCTGCCGCCGTTCTGCTGCTGTTCTGCTGCTGTTCTGCCGCCGTTCTGCCGCCGTTCTGCCGCCGTTCTGCCGCCGTTCTGTCGCCGTTCTGCCGCTGTTCTGCCGCTGTTCTGCCGCCGTTCTGCCGCTGTTCTTCTTTGAAGGCCTTCATGAACCGTTGGAGAAGAGCCTCTGATTGATCCTCACACATTTGGAAACCTTACATATTCTATATCTAATATTATGCTACTCCTTTTTTTGCCTTTGATGCCACGTGATGACAACTACAAGACACAAACAAACATATTCAAAAAAACCATTTCTAGGATATCTGATAAGGAAGTGGAATCCTTTATAATTTATTCATATCTAGTTATGAGCCAGTCATTGCATCTTTTCAACCGATGTTACGTTTTTCGCCATCATCTGTGTTTATTAGTTAGGTGGTGTGTTTGTTTGAGTCTAAAAATGACATTAAAGGGTTAACATGTGGTGTCCCCCAGGGCTCCCTCCTCGTCCCCATGTTGTTTAGCGTATTCCTGCAGCCGCCGGGTCTTATCTTGAACACTGTTGTAACTCAACCACACAGTTAAGCGGGGAATTAAAGGGTTACCTCTGCAATGTGTGCGCAATTTATCTATTCTCGTTCTTGCTTGTTGTTATTCTTGATTGCGGGATGACATTTTTAGATATGCGGCGACAGCGATTCCTAGAAAGGTTTCCCTAAGGGAGCAATTAAGTACGTTGTATGGTAGCGTACGCAATACTCGGCAGTCGGTTTTAATGTTATGACTGACTGGTTTATTAGTAATGACTGACATTCTGGCTCGTGAAATGGAGGAAAGTGGGGCTTCAATACATGACGGATGTCACTTCTGTCAATAACATTGCAGAGGCAGAGTGAACAGATGAATGTTAGAGTGGTCTTTGTTCGGGGGGGGAATAATCGCCCACACAACTGTCACAATATTTTCTTGCAGAAGGGATCGGCTCGGTCGAGACACACTCTCCGAACAGCAGGGTGCAGAACTGTTGGGTTTTTGGCGGCGCTGCGACTCAACCTCTTGTACTCGGCAAGGAGGGTGAGGCGTTTTCAGTCAAAGTCCTGCAGAGGGACCGGCCCACACTCAGGGCGCTCTACCCAAACAAACACCACAGGGGGAGGGCCGGCCCCGACCAAATGCAGGAAGAGGAGATTGCAAACACATGTAGCAGGGGGGGGGGGCCCTCGGAGGGCAAGAAGGAACGTCGTGTTCCCTGATGGGCCTAATTAGCAGAAACACGCACCAGATGCAGCTATCAGCGGCGATGAGTGTTGGTTTGCAGGAAAGGAACGCAGTTAGCAAACAAAAACAAGCAAGATGGAGCAATGAGCTAATCCTGGTTATGTAACGGAAACACTCCCACCTGGGGGGCTGCAGCCACTTCTTTCACCTTCCCCTCTTTAATAACCCAAAACAGCCTGATGCCATAGAGCTTGAGTCAAGAAAGCTCCTGTTAATAACACTTTATCTTCTTGCACTGTGTGTTATGTTCCTGCTTTGAGTTTCACTGTCGCAAAGAAACTAGAAAGTTGAATAATTGGAAAAATTCCCCCGAAAAAGTTGGGGGACATCATGGAATTAGTCATCGCCGCCGCCGCCGCCGCCACCGCCACCACGGATCGCTCATGTTTACGCGATAACTTATTTCACGCATCATTTTCACTCTTTAAACCCGCACGAATCTTAATGAGAGGAAGGACTGGATTGGTTTTCTGCAGGTTTGATTGCATATTTCCGACACCAGGGGGAGCTTTACCTCCAAAGGTGTTCAACCGTTAGTCCGATTATGTCGTAGAATGGTGCACATGAATCGATTTAAGGACATATATCTTATTTTATTCTGATAGTTCTTATTTTACTCAGTAGGGGGAGCTTTTTAAAAAAATGGAAATAACTATTTTTCTGACATAACCTCCTAACCATTACTAGTACCCTTGCCTTTGGGGATGGCAGAGTAGGTCTAATTTTTCTCTCAAGAAATAGCCAATAAATTCAAACCTGACTTGTAGGAATACAGAATTATAAGGCGACAACCTGCTGCACAACCTCACAGAACAGATCTTCACTCAGCCGAGTAACATTTTCACAAAATGATTCCTAAATAACACCAATTACATCCCCGACACTCCAACCTGAGTGATTCTTCTTGCACAGGCTCCTCTGATGTCAAGCTTTAAAAGTCAAGCTGATCACGGAGGTAGTAATCTCGCGAAATTTAACGCTTCTCCCATACAATTAGCTCATCCCCGTAACCGCACTGAATAAAACCAACGGCGAAGGGAAACTCGATCTCCCGCTTGCTTTTTGCAGCCTGTTAACGGAAGATATGGTTTCCTCCTTTCTCCAGGATAATCCCTTGTGGATAGGAAATGTCTGACCCCGCCGCTGATTTCCGGAGACCCTGCTGTGGCTCCATTGTGGATTAGTGGAGATGAGGTGGAATCAGAGATGGGGCGGAGATGGATTGAGGCGCCATCCAGGTGTGAAAGTGCACATATTTACCGCGGCGGTTTGGTCCATCTCAAAATGCATGAAATTTTCTCCCCGGAAAAGCTTGTTTGACCTCTGGACGCCGCAGGATGATAGGCGCTCAGAACCTCAGGCAGGCAACCCTGCGGTCTGGTATTTGTGAGTGTGATCGTCTGTATACATAATATATTCATCCGTCTCCACTTAGTGTTCGAATTGAAGGTCAGCCTCCTGAAATAAGAAGCATTTGACCTAAAAATTCAATTTCTGCTTCATTTCCAGGGATGTTAATGCAAACTTCTATATATTCAGGCATCGGCTCGTTTCAAACTCGGCATATGGGCGCCTGCTGACACGTAACCGCCACCGACTCCGCGAGACGCCGTCCAACTTGCCGTGTGCGCGCTGCAAACTAAATTAGTAAGAGATCATTGATCGCTCACCGTCTGAGAGAGATGAGAGAATTAATTAGAGAGAGAGCAGGAGTGGTGAGAACGTGAGGAACATGCGAGGGGGGATGAGGGAGGATTCTTGGCAGAGAAGAGGAAGAGAGACAAAGTGAGGCTGAATGAGTGGAAAATAGAGTGAAGTACCGAGGAGGAAGAGTGAGATCCAACCAGCTGGAGAGAGAGGAATTGTGTGGATTTAAATCCCTTAATCCTGTGAAATATTTCACACAGTTATATCCCCGGAAAGTCAGGGATATTATGGAATGATTTTCTGCCGCAGATCCTTCGTGTTAACGCAATAACTCAGAAAGTATTCCCAGGATCATTTTCAAATTTTATACCCAGATAGACCTTAGTGGGAGGAAGAACTGGAGTGATTTTGGAGAAGGTCGGTAGTGGGGGGCGCTTTAATTTTCACAATTGTCAGGCCTAAATTTTGCAACCGTTGGTCCGGTTTAGTCCAAATTTAGTGCATATGAATCGATTTGAGGAGATTTATCCTGTAAATATCATATTTTACTCAAGTAGTTCAAATTTTACCCACTAGGGGAAGTTTTAATTTATTTTAATTTTTTATTTTTATGAAAACAGTTTCTGGACAAAACTCAAAAACTTTTTCATGGATCCTTCCAAATTTTACATCAGTGCACGGAAGAACTGGATTGATTTTGGATAAGGTTGGTTGAAACTTTCTGGCAGTGATAGTTTTCGGGCAATCATTTCTCAACTGGTGGTCCAATTGAGTTTGAATTTGGTAAACGTGAATAAAGTCAAGAAAAAATATATTGGCTATATATCGCGTTTTACTCGAATAGTTCATATTTTACCCTCTAAGGGGAGCTTTTTATGAAACGCTGTTTTTTGGAACATAACTTATCTAACCGTTGTTTCTATTTAGTCGATATCGCAGCATATGAAGTGAATCGAGGAGATCTATCTTGTATAAATATTATAAATGATTCTAATATTTCATATTTTACCCACTAGGGGGAGCTTTTTCTTTCTTTTTTTTTTGTTTGGAAAAAAACCCTGTTTTTTGGACAGGACATCGTATTTCATTTGACGAGTTCAATCAGGGGGATCGCTTGAACAACACAGGGAATAGAGGACTTTTGAGGGATAGACCCCTCGCTGTTGGGGACGACAGCATGGGCCTAATGAACTCAGTGGGGTCTTATGTTGAGATCAGACATCCTCAGATATATTCCACATTGCTACAACCGTCAGACTGAATGCAGATTTAGCCCAGCCTGAGAGAACATATGGAGAATTTCAATCTGAGGAATATCGATAACACATGCAGCATACAGCAGGCTTCATTAAACTACGGCAAAGAAAAATTGATGCCATCTCTTTTTTTTTTTTTTATCACAGATACTCTATGTCGCGTTCTACATTGAATAAAACAACAAATCCATCGTGCATGACACAACAAGATTGTTGGATCAGGTCATTTTCAGGTCCAGTGCTTACATGTCAACCTTAATGGAATGCCTGTAAGTCTTACAGATATTCTGCATTTTCAGTGTCCCTGTGGAAATTCAACAGATTACTCGTGAAACTGTACAGACACTGCCCGCCTCGTCCAAAGTATGAAAAAAAAGGTTGTCTTAGTCTAGAAATCATGACATACTACAAGCTGGTCTAATGGATATGATGGATAGGATGATGTCCGGTCTTCGTGTTACTTTTGATTGAGTGGTTTTATATTGATGAAACTTAAAAAAACAGGGCTGTATTTGTTATCTATCCTTATGGATTTCTAAGAAATATTTGAAGTGTAGGATACCAAATAGTTCCATTCCGTTCTAGTTTTCCCCTTGCTGTTCAAGGTCATGTTGTGGTGAAAGCAGGCACGCTCCCCCGGATGGGATATAAAGATCCTCCAGCGGGTTCTGAGTTTACTTTGGGTCTCCACCCAGTCGGACCTACCCAGAAAACTCCAAAGGGAGGCATCATGGAGGCAAATTTAACCCTTTAATGTCCTGCTCAGCTGTCTGGCGCCATTATATGGTCCCTGTTTCTTATTGAAAAGTGTATTGGATTTATCTCTATTACTCGGTTGAGTTACGTAATTAAAAACAAACAAACACTAGATGATGCGCCAGAATAGCCAGAAAGATTTCTCTCAAGAAATTTTTTGTCTCTGTTTCTTGAAAATGTTCAAAAGTAGGAATAGTTTTTTTTCGGCATATTTATATGAAAGCATAGCAAAATTCCAATAAGGCTCAGATTGTTCACTGAAAAAATTGCTTTCCCAAACAGTTGAGTTGAAACTTTATGGTAAAGGTAGTTACGGTGAGGTAATCTAATTACATCCTATCCTCATATTCCTTTGCTGTAATTAAGAACCATTGAATGTTATTTCATGATTTCTTTTTTTGTGTGTTTAAAAAACATTCTTGATCAATAGTGAAATGGGATTGTCTAAGATATTAAATGAATAAATGCCCCAAAGAAATAAAACGCTTGATTATTTGTCCGATCCACCTCAACCGGCTCCTTTCGACATGAAGGACAACATAATTCAAAAACCATTTCATGGATCCTTTCAAAATTGTATACCAACACACGCCTTAGTGCAAGGAAGAATTGGAATGATTTTGGGAGGGATCGATACCATATTTCCGACACTAGAGGGATCTTTATCTCCAAAACTTTTCCGAACATCATTTCTCGACAGTTGGAATATGAATCGACTGGAGGAAATCTATCTCGCACAGACTGTGTTTTACTTTAATAGTTCGTATTCATATCATCATATAATACACTAAAAGTTCACACTTAACTCACTAGGATGAGCTTTCTTTTATGAAAAACACTGTTTTCCAGACATACCTGAAAAAATGTGTCGTGGATCGTTTTCAAACTTTAGATCCCAAGAGACTTCACTGCGCGGAAGAACCAAATTAATTTTCATTTACAAAAACAGCTTTAATGTTTGAGTCTGTTACCTAATGGTTAATAATCAATGCAACCCATGCAGGCGCCCCAGGCAGCCCTGAGGTCCTCAGAGTAAGATGCCAACAGCGTGTGAGATGTGTTTGTGGTTCATGCTTTTCCAGAAACAGCAATAACTTAAATTACACATGTTACACATGTTTTTAAGTCTTACAGGTGAACATCAGCTGAGATTTGAGACATATGCCAGTGGTTTTCAACATTCCTTGTTTCCCGCAGCTGAGGTCCATCAGTTCAGTTCAAAGGCAGGTTTTGAGCCAGTATCTAATTTAGGAACGGTTGTTTAAAATTCCACAGCCACAGAAAAGGGCTCCCAGCCAGGAAAACTGGTACCAGAGTGAAACTAAAGTCTTTCTGGTCTGTAAACAAGAACCACTTAGGTCATTGGATGGGAGCGAGATTCTTGTGTCCAACCAAAACTTTTTAACATCACAGATAATATAGTGTATTTTAGATGAAAACAACAACAATGAGCACATGTTGTTGTCTTCTGCGCTGTGGTCCTCACAGCAGAGCTGATGGAGTTTTGAGGAAACGTCAATCTGGGCTTGCAAAGCCAGTATGAACTCCTCCGTCTTTGTTGTTGTGCTTGAGTATGACGCGAGTGTTGGTGGGTAAACAGACAGTGGCGTACTGATGTTATGCAGTGACATAATGGCGTGGCTCCGACTTGGCTCCATGCCAATAGAACAGCAAACAGGTTCTCAGGAAGTGCGCGAGTTGAATCAACTAAAGAATGTCACTGGCACCAGCACCGGGTTCTTTTTGGTGGAGAAGGTGTAATATTGACATGACTCCAGTGCCGATGTGATGACATGGTTTTAGTGCCTGTATGTCATGATGATATATCTTTAAGCATATCTCTAGGGCTTCTCTGATATATTAGTGAGGCTGTAATGCCCCTTGACGTTACCATGGGGCTGCCATGCAAGGCACCATCTGCTCATCAGGAGTGGTAATGATTCGTGTCATCATTCACGCACCAATGGAACAGCCATTGGGAGCAACTTCGGTTTCAGTATCTTGCTCAAAGACACTTTGACATGTGGATTGCAGTGGCTGGGGTTTGAACCACTGACCACTCAGATAAGTGGACAACTGCTCAACCAACTGAGCCACCGTCGCCACCTAGCACCACTGTGATATGATTATGTTGTTCTACAGGCATCCATGACAGAAAGAAGTGGCTCTAGTACCTCTGTGGTGTGATGATGTGGTTCCAGAACATCTGAGATGGAGATAAGTCGCTCTAGTACCTTTGTGGTTCTAGAGCATCTATGACGGAGATAAGTGGCTCTAGTACCTCTGTGGTGTGATGATGTGGTTCTAGAGCATCTATGGCGGAGATAAGTGGCTCTAGTACCTCTGTGGTGTGATGATGTGGTTCTAGAGCATCTATGGCGGAGATAAGTGGCTCTAGTACCTTTGTGGTTCTAGAGCATCTATGACGGAGATAAGTCGCTCTAGTACCTCTGGGATGTGATGATGTGGTTCTAGAGCATCTATGGCGGAGATAAGTGGCTCTAGTACCTCTGTGGTGTGATGATGTGGTTCTAGAGCATCTATGGCGGAGATAAGTGGCTCTAGTACCTTTGTGGTTCTAGAGCATCTATGGCGGAGATAAGTGGCTGTAGTACCTCTTTGGTGTGATGATGTGGTTCTAGAGCATCTATGACGGAGATAAGTGGCTGTAGTACCTCTGATGTGGTTCCAGAACATCTGAGATGGAGATAAGTGGCTCTAGTACCTCTGGGATGTGATGATGTGGTTCTAGAGCATCTATGGCGGAGATAAGTGGCTCTAGTACCTCTGTGGTTTGATGATGTGGTTCTAGAGCATCTATGGCGGAGATAAGTGGCTCTAGTACCTTTGTGGTTCTAGAGCATCTATGGCGGAGATAAGTGGCTGTAGTACCTCTTTGGTGTGATGATGTGGTTCTAGAGCATCTACGACGGAGATAAGTGGCTGTAGTACCTCTGTGGTGTGATGATGTGGTTCTAGAGCATCTATGACGGAGATAAGTGGCTGTAGTACCTCTGATGTGGTTCCAGAACATCTGAGATGGAGATAAGTGGCTCTAGTACCTCTGTGGTGTGATGATGTGGTTCCAGAACATCTGAGATGGAGATAAGTGGCTCTAGTACCTCTGTGGTGTGATGATGTGGTTCTAGAGCATCTATGGCGGAGATAAGTGGCTGTAGTACCTCTGTGATGTGATGATGTGGTTCCAGAACATCTGAGATGGAGATAATTGGCTCTAGTACCTCTGTGGTGTGATGATGTGGTTCTAGAGCATCTATGGCGGAGATAAGTGGCTGTAGTACCTCTGGGATGTGATGATGTGGTTCTAGAGCATCTATGGCAGACAGTGGCTCTGGTGTCTTTATGATGTAATGACGAGGCTCCGGTTTACAGTTGTTAATGCTAAGCTGCTAGAGGCATGCACAGAGGGTTTAAGTCTATTGTTATGTTTAATGCAGATTTCCCAGAAGCACCTGGGGCTGTAAAATCAATGAATGGACAAATTCAATGAGCGTCCCTGTAAAAATAATTGTTCCTTTGGGAGGGATGTTGTCTGAAGCCTTGTGTTCATGTTGGGTTTTATGTGGTCTGACCTCATCTTAAGTTTGAACTCAGAGTAAAACTACTGAACATACTCAGTTTTTCTTACATGGTTCCAACATCTTCTCTGAAACAGGTTCAGGTTTGCGTCATCCTCCTCCAACCGCGTGGAGAAGCAGTGAATGGAAGCTGAATGAATCTATAATTCTGTTGGACCAATTATGTTTAAAAGTAGACGAAGCGAGCAGGAAGTGGCAGGATGTTATGGTAATATAGTGGTTAACATTTGACCAATCCTGTTCTTCAGAGGAGAAATGTGGAGATGTCTCGATGGTCTGATGACTTTAAGGAGGGGATTTGTATATCAGAGGCATAACAGCGGGAGACTAAGTGATTTAAAACAATGCATATAACTGACCTTAATACAAAAGTATTTATTTACAGCTTTTACTATCAAATAAATAGAGGGAAAGCAAGAGCAAAAGAGTGTGATTGTATTTCCAGGAAGTGATGAAGATGAAGTGTAGCCGCGTGCAGAACTCCAGTAGTGCCGTATGGACCAGAACACTGTAGAAAATAGGAATGAAAATGGCACAGGAAGCTTTTCGGGGATATACCCTTGCGGTTGGGGGTGACGGCATAAGTTTAGTTTAATGTTGTATATAATAGCTTAGGTTCAGAGTTCATGCCAATGTGACCCTAGACTCCAAAGGTTAACATACTGGATTTAAGAACTGAATCCCCCAAAAAAACCTGGGGTTTTGGGACCACCCTGGTTTTGATCTCAGACTCCAGAGGGTTGAAAATCAGCAGAGAGAAAACTAAAAAATTATGAGCGGCGTGATGGCTTCCTTTAGATCGTTTAAAGATTTGTTTACATGATTGACTCTGTCAAAGAAGATCCCGTTAAACGTAGTTTATAACGAATACTAAGCATTTTTGCAAACTTTAACGTCCCTGTATTTTTCGGAACCCTGTTAAAACCACGCTGCCCCAGAACAAAGTAAATGAGAGGGCAAACAAATTCATCTGCAACACATTAACTCCTGCGACTGGGGAATTATAATGAGATTCAAAACAATCTTTGAAAACGAGCACTAAAAACCACCCGCTCTGATTATTCTCATACTTTGTATAAGTGGGACGGAGCTCCAATCATGATGTTATCATTTCCATTGTTGCTTTGTTCTGCAAAGCACTACATGGAAAAAGTTGGAGGAGGATCTTGTGGTCACTCTCTGACAGAAAATGAAGCAGAAAGAAATGAGAAAAAAAACATTTGAACGCTTCCTGAGGTAAAAGTAAGTATTATCAGCGAAAGGTTGCTGGATTGTCAGTGTTTTGCTATTATAGAGTGTTTATTGATACATGTACCTGTTGTTGAATACCAAAAGTTGATAGTGGTGGACAGTAAACTAAGTAGATTGTACTTAAGTATACATTTGATGTACTTTCATATATCCCCTTCCCCCAGGCCTTCATCCTGCCGGTTCGCCGGTTCAGTATAATCTTCAAAAGTACAAGTGACCGTAATCTATTCTCAAGAAGTTCTTCAGTCGCTGAATCTTCCGTCTTTTATGGGCCAAACGTGGCAAACTCTGAAATATCAATAAATTTAAAATTTAAGAAAAAACCAAGAACTCCAGACAAGACGCGGATAGTTAATGTATGAGATATATTTTATGCATTACATATTTCAATTTGGAAAGAAGCCGCATCACTTTAAAGAGACTAATTTGCATCCCGAAGTTTCTGCTGAGGTGCCGATGCTTCTGATCTGACCTCCGCCGCAAAACTCCAAATTCATTTAAATCATGGCTTCAAAGACAAAGACGCGGCGGACCACCTTGTGGTCTGTAACTACCTCAGAGATTGTTCGTTCGAGAAGGTGTCAGGAGATCATTAAAGAGAGCGCTTACCAATGATCAAACTCGGGGGTCTTATCTATAATTCCCTCTGATTGAGAAGTTTCAAAACACAATTCAACTCCATTTCCCCGCTTCCTGCTCATGAGTAAGTACGAAGAACTTTTTACATGCTATATTTTGATTAAATACGTGGAAGTGATGGACAAAAAAACTTGTCGCAACTATCAGAATTTTATATTTCATAAAGTAAAACTAGGCCTACGTACGCCGTCACCACTGACAACAAGGGTATGTCCCCGATATCCCTCAAGGTAAACGACCATACCATAATATACCTGAATTTTCTGGGACGTAATGATCCTGTGTAGCCAAATATATTTGCATCTATCGAGATGCTAACATCACTACAGTGGCGCTAGTGTTGCTAACTGCTTTGGTTCCATACAGTGGAAAAGGATCCAAATCAGAATCTTTACTGTTTTACTCACACACAATGTTCATCCCTTAATACTGGGCTTTTAAGCGGTCCAGTACACTACAAGGAATAAGGGAGAACTCAATCAGTTCAACGAAGCAAACCAGTGCTAAATATGCTTGATCTTTGTCTGTTGCATGTTGAGGTGACAGAGCTCCTGCCATGGACAGGAACAGACACGTTTTTAAGGTCTAATTCCACAATTGGTTTGACGGACTGTCTCATTACGTCGGCCGGGGAGGTCATGTCTTCATCCATGTCCGCTGTGTTATTTGTTTGTTTGTCTGGAGGAAGACGCAACTGACAAGTTTGATTTCCGATGACCTTGATGGAAGGATGTTACCTTTACCATGAAAGTCGTTTGTTTTTTTTGGTGCCAATCCAGATAAAGGGGCAGCCCCCTGTCTCGACTGTAAATACTGTCAGAACAGGCAGCTGTGAGATTCTTCGACCTCAGTGGATTTCCTCTAATAAGGTTAATTCAAGTTGGAGAAGGTTTTTGTTCAGGAGAGGCGGGAGAAGCCGGAGCGCTTAAAGCTGGGCATAGTTTAAATGTCATCATCTCCTGTTTTTGTGATTTCAGATGTGACACAAGTTTGCTAAAGGTTAAGTTTGCAGTTTCTTCTGTTGAATGATTCACAAGGTCGCAAAAATAATCATTCCTGGCTCTGAGAACCAGAGTGTTGGTCCTGGCTTTCAGACCCAGGGAGAAATTCCTCAACAACTATTGGATTAGAAGTTGTGACATTTTTGTACAGATCTTAAGGGATCTCACCTTCTCACTTGGAAATGTTACGATTTTCTTCCAGCTCCATGACTTCGTATATGTCCAGAACTTTAGTTCTTAAACACACAAATGAGTTTACCTCCATCTCCAGCAGTACTTTGCTACCCTTGATTTCTCATGCACTGAATGTGAAAGCATGTTAGCATGCTAATGTTGCTACGGCTTCAGCATCAGAGCATAGCCTCTGAGATGCTGCTATGACTTCAATTGTTTTTAGGCACAACCCTAGCTATTGACTTTTATTCGTGAACTGATTGATTTTTGTCAATTGTTAATTATGAACTAGACTTCTTTCGGATTACGTGTTAGCCCGCGGTATCAGTGCTGCAGCCGTCGTTGTGGCCGTATGTCTTTCATAAGTCGTCCGTTCTGACTTATTTGTTGATATTCCCGTCTAAACAAGCTAGTTCTTAATTTCTCTGAAGGTTAATAAAGAGAGGTTTCATCAGAACGAGTAAAGCACAGATGACAGGACAGCTTTTGTCCTTCCCCGGAGTTAAAGACAGTGAAGAAGACGTCGACCTCTTGTGTTCTCAGCACCAAGCTGCAGTTTACACTGATTGTTGTTTCCGACCTCCATCTCAGCCTCTTATTCATAAACATCCATCTCGGGCTCCGGTTATGCAGGTCAGTGAGGACCTTCTTTTTTTTCCGCTTTACTTGGGATAAACTCAATCTCATGTCAGACTGTCTCCAATTATACCGCCTCACCAGCCTCATTCTGGAAGGGGTCACCTTAACTCCTATCTCCTCCTCATCGAGCTGAGCCTGACGGGGGGATTGGATTGGATGATAGGAGGTGAGTTGGAAGGTGGGGGTGTGGTGTGGGTAGGGGGGGGGGTAAAGAAACTTTGGATCAGTGGCCCACAGTGGTACAACTTTCTGCACAGAAATGCTTTGAGGGGCGAAAAAGGTCGATGGGAGCTTCGCCAGTTTGAGTGTGAAGTAAAGGCAGTGGTCACATGGCCAGTTAGGGATGAGTCAGCAGATGATTTCTCGATTTTCGGCCCAATTTTGTCTTCCTGGATCCAAAGTTTAACTGAAAAGGTAGAGTCACACAATTATTATCAATTAAATGCACTTAAAGTATTGAAAGTAAAGGTCTCAACTGTATATCATAAGGTCATTAAGATTAATGCGTTGTCTGAGTCCAATCCAATAGAGTATCTGTTGTACGTTTAAGATAAACTATTCCAATCCACAGAGGAGCCCACCTTTCCATTTACAGGGGTTAAAGTTCTGCTGGTATTACCTTGGACCAAGATACCACAACACACCTTGGTAAGTCCTGTGGGGGCCACGCCTTGACAGCTCACAGCTGCTTTAGCAGCAAAATGGGGACCCGCGCAATATTAAGCCGGCGGTTATAATGTTATGGCAGATCGGTGTCATGCATCAAGGTGTACACGATCACATTAACACTAGATAAACCGCTGATCTCCCGTTAAATTAAGTCAACGTTGTCTGCATAATAGAGGGAGACTTCAGAAACCGATGTCATCATCAACAGGAAACCCTGATTATAATCCAGAGCTACAGCGGCGCCTCTAAAAGGTCGTACAGCACTTGTTACGGAGAAAAGATTTATGAAGACATTACTCTTTATCCTCTTATCTTGAGGTGAAGGTGATGGAAGGTGGTCCAGCTTCTCTTTGCAGGACTGAAACTCCCGGCGGCAGCAGATATAGACATTAATCAGGGGAAAATGTTCATCTCATATTTCTGCTCATACAGGAAGCTGTTAAATTATCCTCAGCTGGCGAGGTTTATAAATAAGCCAACAATTGAGATACGGGACTATCGAGCTCATCATTCATTAGAGGTTGAGTGGTATATGAAACAAAATTGACTCCACATGTGCAGCTTCATTAAAAGTAATGAGTTCATTAGCTAATGCATCCATAATTATAAACCGGTTGCTTTTGAAATGGACCATTTTCATTCATGGCTTTTACTTCCAGCAGATCACAGATTGTAAATGTTCAATGTTTAGGATTTTAAGATTCCTGCCGGTTGATTAACACATGTCAATCGTACATCTCTATTTGAGTCGCTCTTCGCAAAAAGTCACAACATTACAATGGACACCTTTGTAGAGAGGGAGAGAGAGAGAGAGAGAGAGAGAGAGAGAGAGAGAGAGAGAGAGAGAGAGAGAGAGAGAGAGAGGGATATGAAGGAGATTTATGTGAGAGACGTGGAAAGACAAAAGAGAAAATTACTAAATTATGAAGAAGACTCTGAATATGGAAGTTAATTCTCCTCTCCGACAGTTTCCTCTAAAAGCGGTAAAAAGCTAAGGTCCCATCAAGAGCCCCCAATCCACTGCGTACAAAATAATCTGCTCGAATTCCTCAAACTGAGCGATACGGACCACTGCAGACCAACACAACCATCGTTACATGCAGTTCTACAGATGTTCTGGTCCAGTCTACCACTCATCAAGGCTCTTAGATCCTCATGCTCGCTCATTTCTCTGCTTCCAAGACATCACATTTGGGTACAAACTGTTCACTTCCTGTCTTTCATATCCCCGGACTTCATCTGTCAGTGGTTATAATGTTATGGCTATATGATTGAAGTAGCAGATCTATGTGATGGTGAACCGTGTTGTCTTCTAAATATGAGACATCTGCTGCCAGATGTTTCAGACATTCAATCCCAGAATGTCTAAAACAGACGCATTGTCACGTCCAGGAGGATCTTAAAGGAGCTCCAGTGTAAACAAACCCGCCTCAGTCCCAAACAATCAGAACCACGGCCCAACGTGATGCAGTTTACAGAGCCGGAAAGTCCCAAGAGGGCTGGAGGTCACGGCTGACTGCTGAGTCACATTAGAGCTTGTTCCAGTGAATGTCTGACCAGACCGGTATAACCTCAGTTAAACGCTTCAGTCGCGCTCAGGTGTATCTTTAAAATCACCCCGACTGAACTCCTGAAATAAAATGTAAAGTTATGTCACCAAAAACAATGTTTTTTTCATAAAAAAGCCCCCCCCAATGAAAAAAATATGAAGTATTAAAGAAGAATATATGATACATACAAGGTAGATCTCCTCCAATCGATTCCTGAGCACCGCATTCGGACTAAAATGGAACAACGGTTAAGAATTTATGTCAGAAAACAGTCTTTGATAAAAAAAGAACTCCCCTTAGTTAGTAAAATATGAATTTTAGAGTAAAGTATAATTCATGAGTCCATTCATATTCACCACATTTAGTCTAAATCGGACCAACGGTCGAGAATGGCTCAAAATCATTTGTAGACAAAGCTCCCCCTAGTGGCGGAAATATAGAACCGACCTTTCCCAAAATCAACCCAGTCCTTCCTCCCACTAAGGTCAATGTAGATTTAAAATTTGAACTTGATCCATGAAATTCTTTTTGCGGTATCGATTTAAAACGATGACGATCCATAATATCCCCGACTTTTCTGCGATATAAATATATTTAAAGGGATTAAAATAATTTGTTTTGATATGCTGTAATGTAAGTAATGTGTTACTCTGGAACCAAATATTTGTTCCAGAATTGAAGTACCCTTTCAGACGCAAATGTTTTCTTCCTCGCTCCAACTCTTATTTGAAACGGATAAAAAATGAAAAAGTTTTTAATAGTAAATGGTCCCGATGTCCAAAAGATTAATTTGGACTTTTGGAGCAACACGTTTTCGGCTCAGTTCACCAACCACACCTATTTGGATTTTTTTACAGTATTTTTATAAAACCTCTGCTGCAACCTTGATGTGGAGATCAACAGGAAGCAGAGAACAAAAGCGAACACGAGGAGACGCCGAAAGGACAAAGAGAGGAGAGGCAGTCGGCTGCACAACAGAAAAGATCAAACGGAATCATCCACAATCCATCCCGGTTCGAAAGTCCAGCAGACATAGAAATTAGAGTTCTTCCGTTAAATTAGATTTACGAGCGAAGATCTCTGTGGCTCCTTAAAGGCGTCTGCTACTTCCCCCATCTCCTTCCCTGCCAAGTTCTGCTCCGTGGCTGCTCCCGGCATGCGGACGGATCGGACCCCGCAGCCCCCCGGTCACCATGATGAGGGCATTTACATTTTAAGATCATGCGGGGGCAGATTTACAGTCGGCCCGGCCCGAGGGACGAGGCCGACCTTGTGTGAATCACTGCTCCTCTTTGTTTTATGACTTAAGTGATGATTGTGCGTTCATGTTCCCCGTTATCAGAAACGAGGAGAGGTTTTCGTCACACGACGCCACTCGTTGAAACATTTACATCTCCGGAGGGGAACTAATCAACCAGGGCCGCGACACAACGAGACGCCGAAGCCTGACTGATGAACACGCATCTTAGATTAGTCTACTCGCTGTTCTTATGAAAAATAAAGCTCTGTGTGCCATGAACTAAGTTGTGTTCTCCCAGAAGTCCTTACAGCACATTTCACTCTCTACATACAGTATTCACAGCTCAATGCCATGAATAATGCATCATCCAAAGGGACTCCTCTACGCCGTGAAACCAGAACGCAGAGTAGAACTGTCATTTCTCCTGAATAGCAGTGGAGGATTCGGATTTAGTGGTCGCGATATGAAGAGCAGGTCATGAGATGCTCGTTATCTATAGCGGCATTGTGTTATAAATGACCAAAGGCGGTAAATTCAACAAGGATGCTTTGCAGAGTAGCCACTACATTCACTAATAATGATTAAGTCTAGAGAAATCACATGTGTTCTGTGCTCTAAGGGCATAAAAAGTCTCAATAACAGTTTGTTTTTTTCATGTTTGACTCAAATATAAGACATAAGACAAAACTGAAGGGGCTTTCGGTTGATTTTGTCTTTTTTTGCGTTGAGTTTCTGACCTCCAGTAGATGTTTTTAAAAAATAAATCTATTTGTCGTGCGTAGCACACACACCTTCCCAAAACCTGACACTTTCTCTTCTACCGCCTCGCCCCGTTTATATCGACGGCTGGTTCAACTTCAAGGTCCAAGTGGTCATTATCATTATTCCAAACATGTTTGTGCAGGTCTCACGTAAACAGGATCATTAATACGTTGAATATATTAAACAGGAAATTAACTAGAAAAACTTGTCCCCAACAGCAAGGGTTTATCCCTGAAATGCCCCCGATCCCCTGTGTTGTACAAGCAATCCCCCTGATTGAAAGCCTACGATTGATTATGAGTTTCTGAAGAATCTCGAAGAAGATTTTTTTGCGTTTTTTTTGTAAAAAAACAAAAAAACTACCTCAGTGAGTAAAATATGATATATTCTTGATAGATCTCCTCGAGTAAACTCATATTCAGCGAATTTGGACTAACTCGGACGAATGTTTAGGAAGTTATGGCCGTTAAGAATGTGCTTTTGTAAAAAAAAACTTCCCGTTAGTGAGGAAAATAAGATATTTTTAAGATTCAAATTTGGTATAAAAAAAATCGGATCAAGGTTGGAGAAATTATGTCCCAAAAACATTTGACATTTGCGATCGTGTTGGGGCCGACAAAAAGTGAAAGAGTGTTGTGTGTAGTCACCTTGATCTGCAAGAAAACCTTTTTCACGTACTCGTTTTTGTTTCTCCAACCTCAGAACATCGCTGGCCTCCTTCTGCGGAGATAATAAAAGGGGCTTCTCCCACTCCTTTTTATGTCTTTCCTTCCCTGTTCTGAGTGTCTGGAGACAAAAACGCAAACTTCTACTCAGGAGCGACGAGAGCAATCGGCAAATTGCTGGAGAGGTGGGGGTGGGGGGGAGTTCAGACAGATTTGTGGGGGCGAGGAATCATGTGAGAGACAGATGAAGCTCTCTCTGGACAACCTCCGGAGTACACATCGCTTTTTTTTCTGAGGATGCGTCTTGTCGCTGCGCATCACCCAGACAGCTGAGCAGCGAGGACAATAGGCAATTAGAAGCTCCCAATGGAGGCAAAGGAAACACAAGCCTCTGTAATGGAGAGAGGCGGGGAGGCTGAGGGGAGGGGGCGAGTTGTGGATATTGCATCCTTTGAAAGAGTCCGATCCCGGCCGGAGAGGAATTGCAATCACCTTTTCTTTACTCGCAGGAAACCCGGCGAACGTGTCCGGTGTGACACTGATACACCTGAACACAATCGTGGCCACGCACCCGCCGCCCATGCCTCAAATTGTGCCGAAAGAAAAGACACGCCACCCTCGATCCTTCCCCCCGATGGTTATGTTTTCAGTCTGAAGTAGAAGCAGGCGGTTGGTTTGTTCAATTAGCACTCAAGTGTCCCATTCGGACTGGTTCCTCCGCTGACCTCATTCTCCGGGAATGTAACCCGCTCCGTGTTTTTATCACTCAGGCATTCTCCAGGCAGTGAGGCAGGCGCCACCGCCGGCGCTCTTTTCCTGTGCCTGTCACTGTTCTGGCGTGATGGCTGGAGAGAGCCTTCAACCGTGATTGACGGCAGCCTCACGGACACCTGTCTTCGTCTGGTCATGTGTGCAAACACACGCCAGCCGAGGAGGTGAGAGCTGGATGTGACAGCAGCTTCCTCAGGTAGCAGACAGGTAGGAACCAAAGAAGCCAAGGGGAACATTCTGATGAGGTGTGTTTGGCTTTAG
Organism: Lophius americanus; assembly: GCA_037951165.1. Classification (NCBI taxonomy): domain Eukaryota; kingdom Metazoa; phylum Chordata; class Actinopteri; order Lophiiformes; family Lophiidae; genus Lophius; species Lophius americanus. The sequence continues at coordinate 114,485 of JBBDHG010000375.1, forward strand.
AGAGTAGCGCGATAGAACAGTAGAGTAGTTGGATATGCAGGTTCCTACCCAGTGTAGATGGAGCGACAGGACCCACATGTACCAAGTGTTGGATTGGGAGCTCAATAGAACCTTTAAAACCAAAGTAGTCAGGACAGCCATTGAACTGGTTACGGGTCATGAGTGCCAAAGGTTCATTGATACATGTGGGGAGTGAAGGCTAACCCCATGTTGTCGACCAGAGATGCACAGAAGAGCTGCTGAAAATGGGAATATTGATTCTGCAAGAAAGGTGATGAACACATGGTACACCTAAGAACTTTTTCCTCCGCAAAGGACATACCAACACCATAATATGCAGGTGGTTTTAATGTTGTGGCAGATCGCAGGCGTTACCTTTTCCCTCCTCATATGGACCATGGTGGGATCTGGACCCTGACTGGTGTGACACCCAAAGTTTGGCCAACCTGACATCGGGCACTCAAAATAACTGGGTCAATTTCGGATCAAGTTCTGCTCTGGGTCCCATAGAGGTTCTGGCTGCCTCTGCAGGGGAGCCCCCCAGTGGGCGGCTCCTCTTCCAGCGTCCCCAATAAGTGTTTGGTCCAGAAACGTCTTTTAATCAGTACCAGGGTCATGCAGAATGGAGCAGCGATGACGGGAGGATAATTAGCTGAATAGAAAGCACCCTAAATGACACCCAGAGGTCCTGAAGCTGTCACGGTTCAAACCACCACTTGACCTCCACAATAATTAAACCAAGCTCGACTGAACGGATCCGTCAGCACGGATTCAAAAATGCTCAGAGAGCCAAAGATACCAAACAAGGTGGGATGACCCACTCTTCATGATATCCCCGGAATCGTGTTTCATGGATCTTCTTCAAATTTTAATCCTTGAATGACCTTAGGGCGAAGAAGATTTTGGGAAAGGTCGTTTGTATATTTTCAACACTAGGGTATATTTTCAACACTCGTCTCGCCTGCATTTTCGGGCCATAATTTTGCAACCGTTTTACCATTTTAGTCCATATCTGGTGCGTTTGAATCGACCTGAGGAGATCTAACTCGTATAAATCATATTTCACTCTGATAGTTCGTATTTCACTCACTAGGGCGAGCTTTTTTCTATGCAGCGGCTGCAGATGTTTCTGACTGGTGTTGCAGGGTTAAGCAGAAACCAGGACTGAAGGTTGCATCCTTGCCTGCCTGTGCGTTTATTTATCCCAACAGTGGGGAGGAGAACACCTCCTGCGAATGCCAATTAAGCCGGTGATAGTCAGGTAATTGTCTGATGACTGACACGCCTGACAAGCCGGCTGAGCAGTGCATGCGGTTGCTTTAAGGAATCGGCGGGTCTGCTGGCACGTGGGCGGACACGACGTATATGGATGTCGGTGCAGAGCAGAACTTAGGATCATTCTTTCGCAGACAAAGAGTGAGAAATGGAGGCAGATGAAAGCTTCAGACATAACTGAATGTTTTGTGAATTGTCTTTCTCTCTGTTCCTCTGGATGGATTTCAGAGACGCAATTTGCTGGTTCCCGCCGAGCGCTTTTGTCTCGGCGTGAGGGACGAGATTTGCAGCATTCATCTGAAAAAAAGCGTCTCCAACAAAGGCACACCGGTGTGCAGGAGCCTCTGGGCCACTGCTGCTCAGTGCGTCCCATGGGCTGCAGCCAGAGATAGAAAACCAAAAGTCAACATTAGCATTTCAGAGGCCTATCTATTTTCATCAGCTCAATGTTTTATAAGATTTCCCAAGCTCCCCTGGAGCCTGAAGCGCTATCAGACATTTAGGGATCTCAAGGGGGTTGGGTTGCCATTTCAGAGCCTTGATGCATCCCAAATTTAAATTCATTATCCTGCATAATTAAAGCAAATATATCACAGACTGCTTAAACTGCGGGGATACTGTCAGCGAACCCCAGGGGGATTGAGGCGCAGGAGCTGCAACAAGGTGGCTTCTAAAACACACGCGTTAATGTAAATATAGCATCTTGTTAAATACATCCTCCGGGCTCCTCTTTAATAATTTAATGCAAATCTGCGCGCCGCCTCCACCATCGCAATCGTCTCGCCTGCAAAATTTCATTTCCACCACTTTTAATTACGCTCTGGTCACCACATTTAATTACAGCGCCGGAGTCGGACGGCGGTGAAATCATTTTTGGAACAAATCGAAGCTCCTTCACTGACAGAAGATCATTATAACACCACTGCAGAGTCTCTGGGGGAAGAGTAGGGATGTGTCTATAATGCTCAAATTCAAATTAATAAGGACTTTGAGGAATTTGGATGATACTCATGTCGAGTTTATTACGTCCAATGGCCTCATTTCATGTTAAAATCATGGAGTATTGTGCTTTAAAGTGAAGATGCACCTCAGGACGGAAATACCTGAAGCCCTCGTCTATGGGTGAGTGACAATCGGTCCAAATAAGGCAAATCTGTCCTGGCTTGACTTGTCCCAGAGTTCCACATTTTCTTTAGAGAGCTGTCTGAGCAGCTATTCACTGCAAAAAATGTCAATTTCAAAAAAAAATTTGATCCTGCAAATGGCAGTTTGGATGTCATTTTATTTCCATTTGAGGCAGTTTCTGGTTTGAGGTTATACTTAGTTAATACTTATACATATACTTAGAGTTATACTACAGTTTATTTGTAAAGGTCAAGTACAGAGTTCATTTCCAACGCCAGTCCCTTGATGGGCATTGATAGTCCGTCTAAATATAACACACAGAATCACAGGAGGCGTACAAAAATAACAAAACATGACATAAAACAAAGCATCTCCAAATATACAATATAATACATTAATATTTTTACCGGGATCACTTATAATTACCGGACCGAATACCTTAAAGCTTGATTATTGCAGACCGGCGAGAGGAGAAAGGTTGTTAATCCTGAGTGGAATATAAAACCAAATCATTTTAATTTACCTTTATGAAGAAACGCTATCAGTCAATGAAATTATAAGTCATCATCAACTTTCAATTTATCAAAGTGGGTCACTATTTGGCATCATCAGGTCAGCTGTACAGATAAGTGTGCTCACTATTTGGCAAGCATCAGGTTTCTGATTATTTTTTATCTAATGAGTTATAGGAGCTAATTAATGGTTTGTAAAGTGTTTACAACTTAATTAGTAAACCGCGTACGTGCCATTTATAAATAAAATATTATTTTTTGTCCCAAAAATAAACCTGCTTCTTAATTGTGAGTCTTCTCTTAAAGTGACTCTGACAATAAACCAGTGTCAATCATTTTATTAAGTCCGTGCCACAGAGAGAAAATGCCATAAATCTGCACATGATACAGAATGTACAGCACCTTAAAGTCTGAACCAAGGTTTGGACCCATACTCAGGTTTTAATATTCATTTGCTTCTGTTTGGATTCACATTGAAATTTTGAAAGCACAAAAACAGAGATGCTGGTGCTTTTGACTCCATTCATCCTCCCCTCTGCTATTCTTACATTTTCATCCGCGCTGCAAAGAAATCAAGGTTAGTTTCAGAATTTGTATGATGTTTTCCCACCTGTTTTTCTCCTCCCTTTGTTGAAGACCAGTTGCTCAACCGGACCATCTGACCCATCTGTCTGTGAAACCTAGAACCAAACTGTTTCATCAAATTAATGATTCTTCCTATTTTTTTGAGTGGATAAAACCAACTTCTGCCCCTCCAACCAAGAGGAACTCTAGATCCCTCATTCTAAACCCAACAGAAGACACAGTCCAGAACCAGTGTTCTGACGACTGAGATCTGAATCCACATCTATGGTTATGGTCGTATGATTGTCTGATGTGTGATTTTCAGGTTTAGTCTGTATGTGAATGTCTTAAAGAGAACTACCCCAAGAATGAAAAAAATGAATTTCAGTGCAATAATAAAAAAGTTTGAAATTTTGCACAAAACAAGAATACCTTGGTTTATAAAAGGGTTATGAATGTTCCCTATGTCATCGACTACATTTGGTTGTTGCCACCGACAAGGAAGTCATGTCTTTGCCTGGATTTGTCTGTTTTTCTGTTTTTGTTAGCAATACTACAGCAAAACAAACAAACAAACATATATGCATGAAATATTACTCATAGGTAGGTTTTAGCATATCCTAGATCTCATTAAATTCTGGTGACGTCATGTCGTGACCTCACAACATTATGTTATAATGACTTTTTCCTAACCATTGGGAGATGACATTGGGGAACGTTTGGAGGTTTTTAGCAATAACTCCATGACGTTTTGCCCAGATGTAGATTTTGTCATGTTATAGAGATGGTTTAATTTTGGTGACGTTACGTCGTGACCTCCCAACATGACCTCATAATAACTTTTTCTTAGCCATTGTGAGATAGGGCACTTTTGAAGTTTCTTTTTTTTACAATAACTCATAAATGAAAGGACAAATCTGCGTGCACTTTTACCCAGAGGTAGATTTTGTCATGTTATATAAATGCTTTAATTTTGGTGATGTCACGTTATGATCTCACAAGATGACGTCATAATAACTTTTTGAGAAAGGACCCTTTGGGGGGTTTTTTGGCAATATTTCATAAATCAAAGGACGGATCTGTATGAAATCTTACCGACAGGTAGGTTTGGGCATATCACAGAGGTTTCGTACAATGGTGGAAGTTTACGCTTTCTTGGTGCTTTTATCATTTCTTTCATTTGTTTGATTTTGAAATATCTCGTGGATTTTAATCAAGCGTTGTCAAGGATTGGCTCTTTAACTTTTTCATGCGGTTCTGATGGGTACAGACTACCATACCACCAAAACCGCTAAGGCACAAACAACTCCTGATGTTCCAGAAACTGGATTCAGATTCATGCATCCGTAATAAACACATAATTCTATATGCTGAAGGAAGTCGGTGGTAGTACTTCATTTGCCGCGAGCAGAACCGAGTCAGGTGATGCCACCGTGGCGACATCATAGTGTTTGCGGTGCAGTGATGAGAATCATACGGAGGTTGATGTTCTCCTGACAGTGATGCTAAACGGAAAGCATGAATTGTGTCTTCAACCATCTTTTTTTCCAGAAGCCTGAATGCTGACGTAAACCGCCGAAAAATTTCTTACGTAAGAAAAACCATCATTTGTCTACTCAGGCTTTAATTAGGATGGCGTCGGCGGAGGTATGCCCCCTCAGACGGTTTCTAGTCGTACCTCATACATGGGCAGACGCAGGATTTATTCAGAAATCCAAAATAGTTTCTGCATAGCGTGGGGGTAAAGGCTCCTCTTCATAAATCAGCTGAATGAAGCTGCAGCTGGTAGTGGAGCACTTTGAGCGCCAGTGAGTGTTAGGCTGTTTTAAGAAACCCATGATTTCTCAAAAGCGGGGTTAGTGAGTCAGTTAGGGGTATTTAATGACGGGATTAGCATTCAGTGTTATTTTGCATACATCACAATGACACAATCGTCCTTATGTAGATGTTATTCTCTGTCAAGACATAACAGGGAGTGGACCTCGGACTTCATGTGCAGATGAGCTCCATTTAAACCGCCTATTCAATGCAGGGCTACACCTTTACTCCACCCTGCTGTCCCTGGTGTAAGCCCCTACAGGGGGGGTTGGGGGGTTGGTGTTGATCTGCATCTGAGAGAAGAGCGGAGGGAGAAAGGGGCGATTTGGATGTGTGTATAAACACAAAGCTGACAGTAGGGGTCTGATATATTCATGACATAACATGACTGAGGCCCACAAACGATCCGGGAGGTCCAGGTGATCCAAGAGTGAACTTTGATACCTGTTGTGGTTTTTGAAGTCATATTCCAACTATAATACGTAATATAAGAATGTTTATTTATCAGATGTTACACAGTCCATACATTCAGTACAATGTTGTGACATTTGTCACCGCAAGGTTTTTGGTCAGTGACCATCGCCATGATGCGTCAGGATCTGGGCCCACACCCTGGTCTCGTGGTTGAGACCAGGGTTTGAGCCACCCACTGAGCTTAAGCCACTCTAAAAAGGTCTAAAATGTCTAAAAATGTCATGTGTTGGGGTATTTGGAGTGTGTTTTCCTAATTCGTTATGTTGTACTATTTGCAGTGTGTTTTCCTAGTGCGTCATGTTGTGGTATTTGCAGTGTGTTTTCCTAATTTTTCACACTGTAATATTTGCAGTGTGTTTTCCTAAAGTGTTATGTTGTACTATTTGTAGTGTGTTCTCCTAATGCCTCATGGTATAGTATTTGCAGTGTGTTTTCCCAATGTTTCCCTTTGTAATATTTGCAGTGTGTTTTCCTAAAGTGCTCTGTTGTGGTAATAACGACGCATTTCCTGAATTTGTTATGTTGTGGTATTTGCGGTGTGTTTCCCTAATGTTTCATGTTGTAATATTTGCAGTGTGTTTTCCTAATGCGTCATGTTGTAGTATTTGTAGTGTGTTCTCCTAATGCCTCATGGTATAGTATTTGCAGTGTGTTTTCCCAATGTTTCCCTTTGTAATATTTGCAGTGTGTTTTCCTAAAGTGCTCTGTTGTGGTATTTGCGACGCATTTCCTGAATTTGTTATGTTGTGGTATTTGCGGTGTGTTTCCCTAATGTTTCATGTTGTAATATTTGCAGTGTGTTTTCCTAATGCGTCATGTTGTAGTATTTGCAGTGTGTTTTCCTAATGTTTCACTTTGAATATTTGCAGTGTGTTTTCCTAATGCTGCATGTGAACACCTGATAAAGGTGTAACTTATTTTGTAGGCGTTTTCTTGAACTGCTGCTCTTTAACTCTGTATTTTTTTGGGTAACAAAAGAAGCATCTGGCTTCTCACATAAAACATCGAAGTCCAGAACCACGACTGTCACAGTCCACACCGGATGTGCCCCTCGGTGCTCTTTGGAGACCACAGAGGATGGACATTTTTTACAGTGTAGTCCCCCACAGCCAGCGAAGCGCAGCGGTGCAGCAGGACTCCCGTCTGCCCGCTCGGCCTGACGTCACATCACAGGAGGAGGTGACACGGTTTCACTCCACCTGGATCCCGGAACATGTGTCCGTGCATCCCCTCCTCTCCCTCCTCCGGTGAGAGGGCGGACCCGCGCGCGGAGGGAGGCTGCTGCCAGTAAGGCGCGACTGGGAGGAGTGGGAGGGCTTCTCGGGGTTTTTTTTTCTTCTAGCTTGTAGAAAACATTGGAAGAAAACAGCGACCGGCCACGCCGCCCACCAAACAAGGCGAAGCGCGCAATAACAGTTGCGCAACCGCCGCTGCTGCCCCGGTTAAACGCGCGGAGGAGCGGAGGAGAGCGGACTCCCGCGGACTGACGGAGAGAGGACTGCCGCCAGGAGATCATTCAGAGGAACTAACCGAAAGGTGAGCCGCAGACGTCTGCAGGTGATGGCTTATTGTGAGGAGCGCGAGGAAACGCAACAAAGTTTCTGCGGAGGGGAAGATTTCTTTGTTTTAGAGGAGAGGAGAGGAGAGGAGAGGAGAGGAGAGGAGAGGAGAGGAGAAGAGAAGAGAAGAGAAGAGAGGAGAGGAGAAGAGAGGAGAGGAGAAGAGAGGAGAGGAGAAGAGAGGAGAGGAGAAGAGAGGAGAAGAGAGGAGAGGAGAGGAGAAGAGAGGAGAGCAGCATCCCTCCTCTTTGTGCAGACTCCTGGGTCAGTCATGCAACAGTAAAGGCATGGTTGTAATAACAGTTGAGGTGCAATTCTGCACTTTAGTTCATATTCTCTTAATAGGCATGCCCTACATTTAATTCACAGCATTGTGCATTTATTTGGTTTTGCACACAGACATCTGGTGTGTCTGAATCAACGCGCTGGTTTAGCTGCTCTCAGACCTTCTATCTCAGTTCCTGATCTTTCACCATCAGTGGAGGTAATGTCATTGTCACCTATTGTTGCAGTAGCCGTTCTGGCTGCACGCCAGCTTTTAGTTCCCCTTCACATCTCCATTGCTATACATAGGATTTCAATTTTTTTTAGATTCTTTAGATATCATCTGTTTCTGGATCTCACATACTCTCCACATTTTTGCATGAACTCCCCCCCACCCCCACCCCCCGGATGCTCCTCCCACAGTCCAAACAAAGGCCAGGAAGATGAAATAGCGACTTTATGTTGTCTACATGTGTAAATGTGAGTGTGAGTCGTTGTTTGTCTCCATGTGTTGGCCATATGATGAGCTGAAGATTGGTCCAGGGTTTGCCCCGCCTCGCTCCAAAATGTCAGCTGGGACAGATTCCAGTCTCCTGTGGCCGTTCAAATGATAAGCAATTGCTGAAAATGGATGAAAATGGACTGATTAGCTCGGACATCATTATTGTTAACCGTCTCTTGGGTTGAAGTGCATGGTGTCAATTAAATACACACTCGTCAGCCGTATCGTTAACATATAAACAGAATATAATGAACTATAGTAGCCCTTCGGTGAGATTGGACAACATGGGTCGAATCCTTTCTTTTCCCCATGAACCTCATGAGCCTAACAAATCCCACCCGCCGTAACGAGCAAACCCCTGTTATTCCTGCTTCTCCAGTCAGTGGTTATAATGTTACGGCTGATGGGTGTAAGTGGATTGTTTCCTCTCTGCAGTGTGCACAGAGCACACTGCAGACAGGCCGGCCACGCTCCGCCTGATGCGGCGCCTCACTTTTCCGGGTGCCCCCTTCTTCATTATGCGTTTGTACACAGGACTTCTCCTTCCTCCATGAATTTTAAAGACCCTGTAATCCCTCCAATTTTCTTAAAAGCCTGATTTGCAGGCTGGACTTCATCCAACATTTAGGATGTGTCACATCTCAATTCTGGGCTAACTTAATTTCCTGCAGGATTACTGTGTGAGAAGGAGACTTTGATTTCTCCTTCTGCCTGCAGTAAACCCTTAACGGCTCTCAGAGCAATCATTTCCTGTTGTCTCCGCTCAGATCAGAGTCTATCAGCTGAGATATTTATGTTGTTTGTGTGCTCGCAGTCGTGGAGATGGTATCTTATCTCACCTCCTCCTCTCTGTTCCGTCTGCTGGAGATTCTCACGGCCCTGATGAAAGAGTTCCGATGGCCTGATTGGTCGGTATGTCGTTTCTTATGGTTGCGGATTTAATAACACCTCTCAGAGTTTGCTGTGTTGTTCAGACAACGCAAGGAATTTCAAGATTGTGATCACAGATAGTTAAGCATGCTTGTGGACCTGAGGGCAAACATCCCCCCCAGGATCCTTCTATTTGTGTCCTGTGTGCCTGTTTTCTCTCTACAGTTTACAGTTAGAGTAAAAAGTTGTTTTTTTTTTGAAAAAGAGCTCCTCCTATTGACTAAAATTTGATATATTACAGTAAATTATGATATGGGCATGATAGATCTCCTCAAGTGAAGTCATTCTCACTGAATTTTGGCCAAATCGGACCAACTTTTCAGAAGTTATGTGCAAAAAACAGCTTTTTTTGGGGAAAAAAACACAAAAGAAAATCTCCCCCTCATGAGTCAAATGTGAACTATAACAGTAAAACATGATAAATACAAGATGGATCTCGAGTCGATTCATGTTGGACTAAATGTACCAATGGTTGAGAAATTAAAGCTCCCCCTAGTGTCGGAAATGTAGAAACGATCTTTCCCGGAATCCACCCAGTTCTTCCTCACACTAAGGTCTATAGCGGTTATAAATTTGAAAATGAGTCATAAAACAGTTTGTAGGTTCTGTCTGGAACACTGTGTTTTTCGTTAAAAAAAAAAAGAAGCTCCCTCTATTGAGTAAAATCAGAACTACTGTACTAGTTATTATTATTTTTTAAGATAATATTTTATTGTATAAAATGCTACATCACACATCAGAACCACAACAGTAACAGGAACATAATGACGTCACGCAGCTCGAAACAGAGCTTTATTTTTGGTTTTGAGTTTTTCTTCATCATTCAAATGATGTCTGCGTGTGTGTGTGTGTGTGTGTGTGTGTGTGTGTGTGTGGTTGTGTGTGGTTGTGTACCTCTCATCTTTGGCATTCATCACATGAATGGCACTCAGTAAAACACACATACCTCCACCTCCACCGAGGCCAAACATTCCTTTATGTCTGCTTGCTTCGCCCATATGCACAACATTTATCTTTATCAAACCAGGAAGTCCCGTAGCGATTACAAAAAAGAGACACCTGGTCGAAGTAGCAGCCAGTTTAACGCATTAAAATGCAGCAAATACCACATATTATACAAAGAAATCCATAATGAAACAACAAGAGCCTCTTCATACACAGTGGCCCTCTTAAAGACACAAGTACGTGTCTCCATCGCTGCGCTCTATATGATGCCTTTAAACGCATCAATTGATTTTAGTGAATTCTCTTTTAGGGATTTTCTCGTACCAATTATGAGGAAAACTGTTGAAAAATGTTTGTGCTATTTCAAAAAAGCAACAAAATACACGACTCATGTTTCATCCTTTCATTACGTTTTGCTGAAATCCAGCTTGCTGTTTTTCTGGAATGGTACAGAAGTGATCCAAGATGTGAATTTTTGTACGTTATGTGAAAATCTACCGGCGTTCCGATTCCCCACCATCACAAGGTGGCCATGAGGACGCGGTTGATATGGGCATTGTTTGTAAAATGCAGGGGAATGGTTTTTTTTTTGGTGATATACCCTTGATGTCAGGGACGTCGGTGTGAGCCTAGTTAAGATCAGCCTTTATCTGCACAAACGTTTTGGAAAATCAGGCTTCGGGGTCTTAGTCAAGGACCCCCCAACATGGAGACTGCAGGGGGGGTCCGGGGAACAAAAAGACCTGCGCCCAACGTGGGGCTCGAACCCACGACCCTGAGATTAAGAGTCTCATGCTCTACCGACTGAGCTAGCCGGGCTGGTGTAAAAAACATTTGGTTTAATGGCTGACTGTGAAAACAGCATAATCTTGATAATTTAAAAAAACAAACAAACAAACAAACAATCAGACTAATAATCAGCATATAATCATATCATCAGACACATGGACACGCCTGAAAACACAATTGTCGCAGTTGATTTAATGAAAGCCTGAGGGAGGGGAGCTTACAAGATGTGGGAGATTATCGTAGGGGGCAGTTGCATTATGGGAAACGTGGGATTAAGGATTGTTGTGGCTTTGTGTTCTATTCTGTGGCACAAAGCCAAAGTGCAGTATCTGTAAATATGCCAAACTGAGGAAAACAGCTATTGATTTCTTTCGTTAACCAAGTATTAGCTTTAAAAGACACCAATTACACTACATCTTCATTTTTCCTGGTTGACCTTAATGCAAATGTTCCATTGGGTCATTGGGTTGTGACCTTTCACCTCCAGTCACGTTGGCTTCCGTCCTCTGGAAAACCAATATTATGACACCGAGTTTGTGTTGTATCTGAACGGAGACCAGCGCTGGTGACTCATGAGGTGACGATGTAGTAAGGACCACAAACAAGTCCAGATGTTGCAGGACAACAACAAGAATGCAGGAGGACAAACAGTGAATTCATTGTGGTCCCGTATGAGCAATGTTGCAATGCAGCTCATCCAAGTACACATTTACATTTTATGGTTTACATTCTTGCCGGGTGTTTTTTTTCAAAGTTCACACCGGCTGAGTTCTCTGATAGGCAGTCGCATTTTTTCTTAAGTGTATTTATTGGACAGAGTTGTTGTAACGCCGCCAGGTTGGAGAGGGTTTGGCAGTCAGATGCAGGCTGTCAGTGAATGATTCCATCCATAAAACCTTGTTTGTTATTGCCTCTGATTACCGGAGGATTGTTTCCAGAGGCTGGTGGCATCTTCCTCATCTGGACAAATGAGCAAAATGAAACAAGTTATTTAATAAAGGTTTCACATATTTGGGCTCCTGGTATTTAAAAGCCTAGTGGTAATATAGAACAACATGAAGACGGTCTGGAGCAGCTAATAAAATAGTTTTTGCAGTCTTATTAGCTGCAAAAAAAAAGAAGAAATTGTTCAAGTTGTTTGAAGAAACGAATAATCCTTAGGGAAATATGCAGGTTTTTAAAAAAAAAAAAAACTTTAATTTTAAGATGTATGATTTCCCATTATTCTTTACCAAAGTGAACCAGACAGGTACCGATCCAGTTCAGACAAGTGAACCCGTTTTCCACTGGCTTGAGAGGCACTACAGCAACCTCATTACCCGACAGAGGTATTTGAGCCCTAACATTACCTGACAGAGGTATTTCAGCCCTAACATTACCTGACAGAGGTATTTGAGCCCTAACATTACCTGACAGAGGTATTTCAGCCCTAACATTACCTTAGAGTGGCGCTGGAGCCCTAACGTTACTTGACAGAGGAACTGCATTACCTCACTGAGGAACCAGAGCAGCAACAATATGTCACAGAGGCATTAGAGCCATGTCAGTACCCGAGAGAGGAACTGGAGCCATATCATTAGATCACAAATGTTCTAGAACCACCTCATGATGACACAAAGACACTAGAGCCCGGTCATTACATCACACAGGCACTTTATCCACCCCATCATCCACCAGAGGCACTAGAGCCACCTCATAATGACATGTAGGCCACAGAGCCACATCATTACATAGAGCCACAAATCTCATGTTTTTTCTTTTTTAAGAAAAGCTGAAAACGTACGTGAGCCATGTCATTACGTCACCGTCTTTTATCTGGCATTTGCGGTGCTGAACTGCTCGCCTGACGTACGTCCACAAGATGATCCAACCTTGAATAGTGATAATAATGTTTGAAGCTGTGATCTGTGAGACCTAGAAATACATCATGACATTTGGACTGAGATTTGCTTCCACTGCTTCACCTCACCTTTTCTTCCTGCTCAGACCCACAGACATTTATCATGCCTTAACTGGATTATGGTTACACCTCCTTCACTGCCTCCTGGTGTACTACTTTATCGTTCTACACAATATGCACAAATAGGAAATGAATTCAGAGTGCAGATAAACGTTTCTGTGTCGGTCTATATAACGCTGCGCATAAATGAGCAGTTAGTTCAAACACTCAGTTATTTTCATCCACTCTATGTATTATTACTGTGTGTTTTTTGTTTTGTTTTGGTTTGTAGTCACAAAGTTTGCTGATTGGTTGCTTTTGACAGTCCTGCCCCAAGCTGCTGATAGAACCGGTTCTGGTTGAGAGGAAGGGATCCTGTTGTTGGCCCCACAAAGAACCTGTTCAGAATTGGGATCTGAACCAATCCTGGTACAAGGAGTGTGTGATGGTATCGTAGTGGATGAAACCCACTAGAACAATTACCTTCATCACAATCAAAACACACTAGGATGAAGAATATGGCCAAAAGTATGTGGACATGTTGCAGGAATGTTTTTTCTCGCTGAAGGGATTTCTAAACAACACAACACACAGAGATATTATCAAAAGTAATGTGCTTTAAAAGAACAATGATTTTGGTCAGAAAGCCAGTTCAGTGTTTTTTCCCGGTGTAATGTGGAAGATCTTGACTGGTCTATGCACAAGCCTGACCGTAACCCCGTCTGATACCTTTGGGATGAACTGGAGCGCTGAGCGTGAGCCAGAAACTATCTGCCAACATCAGTGTTGGAGCTCAGTAATGCTCTTTTATCTGAATTGCAGCAAATCCCTGCAGGCAGCGAAGCCAATGTTTGGTGGAAACCCCCAAAGCCGGTAGATAAACACCTTGTGTTTTGGGATAAGATGCTCAACAGTGACATTTGAGCCTAAAGACGGCAGGATATCTATATACTTTAGGATATATTTATATATATATATACATGTATTAAAGGAAAATGATGCATAGTTGGTACATAAAAAGTGAATTTTGAATGTTTTCCCTCCCAAATAACAACCAAAGGTCTCAAATTGTCTTTCAACAGTCTCAGATTAAAAGCAAACATTATCAAAGAACTGTGTCACATCCTGGCCCGGATTCTAATTTTTTGAATCATGGGAAGAAGACCAGATTATGCAGATTTGTAGTATTCAGCCGTTCCAGACAGTGTGACTAAATCTCTGAGGGGATGTGTCGCCTTATAGCAACCACACTCTCCAATATATGCTTGACTCTGTCTAACAGCCACCCGGTGCGAGCAGTCAGAGGGAAGGAAGGGAAACATCCGAGGTTTGCCGAGGCACAAAGCCTCAGACTTAGACTCCCGGCTTTGAAATTGTCCTTAAAAGGGGGCCTTTATCCCGGCATCTTACCCCAGCTTCTGTCTCCTACTTCTTGAGGTAACCAGAAATCTGATGCCCGGAGTTTGGCACAAAAAGAAGTTGCAGCTGCAATTCTGTCTCAATCCTTTTCCCTTTTCCCAGTTTGTATTTTGTCGGCGTAAAAAAACAATCTCTCTAAATATCTAAATAAATATCTATAATATCTAAATAAATAATTTGCACTTATAAGGCTTACCGTGAGCAGAATAATCCTCCTTAAATATCCACAGAGCCCGCTTCAACATTTAGTTGCTGAGCCCATCGAATGTGGCGCAAATATATAGTTTGTCAACAGTTATAATGTTACGCCTTGGACAGGATTGCAGTCGGGTTAACCAGCTTTTTAGTCACAAAATTGTGATTGAACGTTGGGATGTTGTGTCGCGCTAGCAGCCGCTGCTCTACTCAGAGCATCCTTTAAATAAATACGACAAGATGTTCATTAACTAGATCAACGATTTCACGTTCGCCTCAAATTGAATATGTCGGGCTGATGTTGATGTTGTGTGATGGAGGATTCACCGCCTGCAGGATTAGACCGCGTTCTCCATCAATAGATTTTCTTTTTTTTTTTACCCTCCGCCGGTTGTTTCCGAAACCTCTCCAGGGACCTTCAGTCCAGCTCTGCCCGCCCTTCATCCATCATTTCCCTCTTTCTTCTCCTTCCCCTTTTCAAAAAACTGCACCGACGTTGTGTCCTTCATTTATTTCTTCTCTCCCAAGATACCGGCGGTTCCGCTTCCACCCTTTTCCCTCTTGCTTCATTTGCATCTGGGCTCCACACGGCTGCCCAAGAGTCTTCCAGGAGTCAGGTGGCTAATTGGTTCCCATCGGTTTGGAGAAAACAGCCTTTAAGGGCTCTTGGGTCATTTGTGTCAAGAGTTCTACCAACTCTTTTTTCAACTGGCTTCCAGTCTGTAGACTGTTTTCTGGTGGTTTTCTTCATCTTCTTGCAGTGGGTGAACTCGAAAAATGTGGCTGTGCTACCTTCTGGATTGTGTTTAGAACATATTTAGTTTTTATTCTTCCTGAACTGCTCATGTGTGAAGGAGTTTTTTGAGACAAAAAAAAAGGAAACGGTACCTATTCTCTTGATACGACACTCCCAGAAATACAATATCACATTTACTCAACTTAGTCATGTCAACCGCTCCCACAAGAGAAGGTTGAATAAATGGGAAAACGATTAAAAAGCAAAAGACATCTTAATTAAGTGCAACATCATACAGTTCTGATTAATTTAATAAACAAAGTTATGTTTTATTTACTTAATGTAATTATGTTGCAAGCACCAAACCAAGTTAAGTTGTATAAATAAACAAAGTTTTTTAATTTACTAAACCCAACTAAGTTGTAATAAATCAATAAAGTTACGTTTCATTTACTGAACACAATTATACCACATTGCACTAAACCCAGTTAAGTCGAATTAATAAACAGTTATGTTGCATTTACAAAAACACAGTTATGTTGCAGGCACTAAACCCAATCAAGTTGTATTACATAAACAAAGTTATGTGTTGTTTACGAAAACTTTATGTACTAAAAACTAAAAAGAGAAACTTGTGTAATACCTAAACATTTTATTATTACGTCAATGCAATGAATCCCAATTTTTTAAATGATCAAAGATATAACTATTTAGTTGTTTAAAATAATAAATAAATAAATAAAAAGTTGCATGTATGTTGGCTAACCCGATCGGCGTCTCATTTCTCCGAGCGTGCATCGCCTGTTTGTTTATGTCTGCAACCTTTTGGAGCCAAGGTCGGCATCCGCACCACATCTTCTTCACGGCTGTTTTGAAACCCGATTACACACCGGGTTTGATTTCGCAATCGCCATCCTTAGCGCTGACCACGACC
The DNA here is from genome assembly GCA_037951165.1 of Lophius americanus. Classification (NCBI taxonomy): domain Eukaryota; kingdom Metazoa; phylum Chordata; class Actinopteri; order Lophiiformes; family Lophiidae; genus Lophius; species Lophius americanus. The sequence goes on from JBBDHG010000375.1 coordinate 130,465, forward strand.
TGCAGCGATAGGAGCTCCGAGAAAGGAAGTGGCTCGGTCTAGCAAAGCCAAACAGGAAGTGAAGGGAAACATTCGCACAGTCACACGCCGAAAAAAAAAAGTTTTTGAAAAGTTTGTTTACTGCTGCGCTACCTGAAGAAAAAAATGTCAAAAAAAAAAATCCCCCTCAGCAGAGGCCTTCTGCCAGTGGCAGCCCACGAGACGGCTGGCTCTCATCCACTCAGAGGTTTGCTGCACCTATTTAACATTCCGTGTAAGCAGAGAATGCTGCTCTTGTTATCTAAGCGCTGCCAGTAATGAATAGTCTATACCTTTGAGCAGGACCGAAAAAAAGCAGTTTGTTGACGACATCACGTGTCGGCACCGCCCCTTTTCATGTAAATGTGTAGCTTTGAAAGCAGATAACGCTGTTTTACATTGAACCTCAAACATCAAACTGCAGCAACTCCCCTTCACGGCTCTCATTTTGCGCTTTACACGTGTTTTTTGCTGTCTTGCCAAATCTTAATGCTTGTGCCAGCATCGCAAAGCTTAAGATATTTATGCCAAAGTAAGACATGTGAGTCATTTATATATATATATTAAAAAAAAAAGTCATATATTTCGTCTGCATTTTTTCTGCTTTCCTTTGTTTTTACATTATAAACTGCATATCTGCGTTTTTTTGGACAGTTGGTTGAAGCAAACAAGCAGTTTTAAGACGTCACATGCGTCTGGGATCTTGCATTGTACACAAAACTGACATTGAATAGAAGGATAACCTTTTCTTTTTGTTTTTTTTACGTTTGTCATATTCAATTATAGAAATAGTACAATGTAGGGAAATTTGTTTGGACCTGATCCAATTCTTAGGAGCAGTCGGCATCCATCTGTGGATTTCTGGGACACTATAAGTATTCTGGGTCTTGCTCAAGGACCCTTAAAAATGCACATGGGCTCGATCTGCCAACCTGTCAATCTTCTGATTTGCAGACTCAACTAACTGAGCTTCGGGTCAAAGCCTGGGGTCAAAACCTATTTCTAAACCTTTAGACATTGTTTTGTCATTTCCTGTTCCTCTCCAGTATGAAACATCAAAGGAACAAGACACAACAGTACCCACGGTTTAAGAAAAATGCAGATTTCTCCATTGACAGTATGTTTGACTTATTGCCAGCCTCTAAATCTACTGACAACTCCAACAAACTCTCTGAGTATCGATCCGTTTAGAATCGTATCGAAGTTTACTCTTTATGACGCGAGTGGTGTCATTTCCTGTTGCTCAACAGTAATCAGAAAGTTGCCCCCCTGTTTCAGGGATAATTTTCAAATTTTGTACCCACATAGACTTTAGTGCGTGGAAGAACTGGATTGATTTTGGGAATAGTCAGTTGTATATTTATGACATTATAGGGAGCTTTAGCGCCAAATGTTTTCGGGCCATAATCTCTCAACCGCCGGTCTGATTTAGGCCCCATATGTTCTCTAATATTTTGTATTAGTATTAGTTTAATTAGTCAATAAATATATATATATATTTTTTTCAGCCAGGATACAGTTTTTTTTTAATTGTCGAATACTTGGTGCAATTTAATCCAGATTTGGTTCATATTGAAATTGAAATCTATCTGACATCTGTTTTTTTTCCAATAATAGCTTTTTTTAACAAAAAAATACCGTGGACATAAATTCACATTTAATTTAATTCACATTTAATTTTTGGAAGGCAGGGGATTGGGGACTTTTTCTCGAATATACCCTTCGCTGTCAGGAACGACTATGTTGTTTCCATAAGCAGCTAACAGGGGAGGGCTACTGAACTAATGTCTGAACATTATCTGTCCAGGGATAATTAATTGACCTGAGTAAGATTACATCACAGTTTCTCCAAATATAGGTTTTTTAATTATTTTTGATTTATGACCAAGGCCTTTATTCATCTAAGACAGAAGTTATGGTTGATCTTCATCGGCAGAGGTTCAGTATTTCCCTCTACCCGAGGCATCTGTGCCTTTGGAGAGAAGTTTTCTAATGCTACACACTGTTTATGTTGTTTTGCGACGCTTTTATTTTGTTTTTTAAAGAAAAAGGAAAAGGATAGATTTTGCAAATGGAAACTTCACTGCAATCCCAAATGTCCCTGAGTCTCTTCGCCACACAACACTGTATTATATCTCTGCAATTTGGCCTTCAGCTCTCGTCCTCCTCTTCTTCACACCTCATCCCCGCATTTTTATTCATAATGTTTGTCACGTGGCTCCCCTCCGAGAGAGCCGCCGGCGATGAATCAATTTCGAGCTCTTTTTGAGAGCTTCCTGACAAATGATGGGGTGTCAGCGTTGACCTTCTGTAATGAGGTAAGGTCTCCCTATCTGCCAGTGGGGGTGGGGTTTCTCCTCAGAGGAGGTGGGCGGCTGAGTGAATGGACTGCGAGACGAGCCCGCATTGCTTGGGTAAATTTAATTTGCCATAAAAGTGGAAACAGGAGAGAAGAGATGAGGAGCCGATGAGGTTTAAAGTGGCAATTGAGGGAATATGACAGAAGCAACGCGCGGCGCTGGACCTCCAAGGTTATTCTATAAATTCTGACTCTTTCAGAATATTCCACACATCACTAGATGTGTTATTTAATGTGCTTATCATCGCACTTTTATATCAGGGTTCTGATTGCCTGCTGTGGGCTTTGGAGTTTATTCTGCCGTTTTCCTCCTTCCTGCAGCCTGACACCTGATTAGTTTAAAGGCTCCATCTGAAACCAGCCGTCTTTACATACATACATATTGATACACCCCCCCCCCTGACCTAATGCATGCCTATAACGTTTTTTTTGGCCGATTGGAGGCCTTGAACCCGTCGCATCCGGCGCCACTTGCTTCTTTTCCCGCTCAGGATTCCTGAAAAGGATCCAATTTGAATCCATCACGGCCCCGCCGGTGTTCCCGTTGTTCGGTGGGTGTCTCCTCGGATGATAGATGCCGCTATTCCGTTAGCAGGATGGATTGTAAATGGTGACGAATAGTGAAGGCTAATGCATCGTCCGTTGTCAGAGGGATATCATTTACCTTGCTTTCACAATCCATTAAGTTGATGAGGAGAAGAAAAACTTGGACCCCGCTGAGGGAGTTTCAGCGCCGGCTTGACACTGACAGATAACGGCTGGAGGATATCTGTTTACACTGCAGTTTACACGTAAAACATGGGCCTTCATGTTTATTAATTCCTGCTTCCATGTCCCAAATTGCATCAATCTGTTTGAGGGGAGTTAGTCTCCCTTTTTATATCCAATTTTAGAGCCGCAAAGCTCCCTCCTTCGGACCCTGTTGGAAACACGAGGAGCCGTTTTTTTCATTTTCTTTATTTCTTTATTGAGTATTTGTTTGCTCTGCTCATCCCAGTTGTTGTGCTGCAATTTACGATTAATTGTGTGACGGATTTAATCTGTGTCGTATTGGTTTTTAAAACAAATCTATTTAACGAGAAAAATGACAAAAGATTGTGAAGAGAGAGTTCGGAAACCCAGAGTTCCTGTTTGGACTGACTTTTAAAATAATACAATATACACCTTTCTCTATAACCGCGTCTGAAAACATCTGCCTAAGGTCAAAGGGCATCGCCAGTAGTTATCAGTCACGTCAGTCAAGCGCTGGATTTGTTTAGCTAGCTAACACGGACTAGCTAACAACCTGAAGATGTGTCAAGAGCAAATATACGTGTACGGATTATTCCAACGGTTGGGACTGACAGGACAAAGAGATTTGCGACATCCTATAGAGCGCAGGACAAGGGAAAAATTGAGGTACCTTAGAAAAATGCGATATCGCGATATTCATGAATCGTTGCCTATTGGGGCTACAAACAAATGTTCCTGCTGTTATTCTCTAATTTCACCATTTACTTATTTTTGATAAATTGAGAGATTCTTTCATCTTTTTATGTTCATTGAACTATATAATGAAAAAAAAATCAATGTAACGCAAAGTAGAATCTTTAAATTCATCTTTTAAGTTCAACCTATGGTTCAAAACCCATAAATATAAAATTTAAGATAAATCTCGATTGTTGATTACTTAAATACATTTCCCATCTGTATTTCAAGCCCTAGATATCAATGTTGACTGGGTTTCCTGAGACAGACGTTGAGCCTCGCTGCTAGTATGACTGTTAGTTCCAGCTGTGTTTTTCTCGGACCGGCCTCATCTAGCCCCATTTTGTTTCTTCAATGGTACTGAACATTGAATGGGATCGTTTTTTATGACAAAATGCGTTGAGTAGCAGCGCTAGCGTCATAACACGAGTGCACAGCTCCATAAAAGACCTTCCTGCAGGCCTCTTGAAATCCAGTCTGAGGTTGTGACAGCTGCATGCGGCCCATTATTGTTGATCACATCATTCTTTTCAGAACCTCCGAAACACAGCTGCGAGCGGGGGCACCATCGCAGCGAGTGCCACGATTTTAGTTTTAAATCCTTACCTGTAAATGTTTTCATACTCGTAACTGCAGTTGTCAAAGCTAATGCATCCATTTCAGTTAATTAATTATAGAAAGCATCCTTTTCAGGTAATTAATTTCAGAAGGAATGATGGACTTTAATGGTCCTTCGCTGTCAACGGAAAAAAACGTTACGTTCTCAGTGGCTGGGCCATGATGGATGCAGTGAATTTGAAAATTTGCCAAGTGAACGGGCAATTTACATGTATAAAGTGCCCAGATGGAAGAGTTGAGGGTCGGTTTGTTACTGCAATGTTTGCCATGAGGACTTTTTTTTTTACCATCAGAGCACTTAAAGCCGGAAATATCCCCTCAATGCAGGGCGCCTATCAGCGAGCGAGGGGATCCGACCTTTGGACAGCACCTGCTGCTAACAAAGAAGCTCCCGCATCATCAAGCAGTTTGCAGGCAGGTGTAAAAAATGCAAACTGAGAAGAGCCAGGCATCAGAACATGCTTGATGTTTGGGATGGCTGGGCGATTTGCATGTTCTCCTCGTGTTTGCGTGGGTTCCCTCCAGGTGCTTCCTCCCACTGTCCAAAAACATGCAACAAGGTTGAATTGCTGAATTTAAATTGCCCGTAGGTAGCTGATTGTTTGTTCTGTGTCTGTTATGATCCGGTTTAAAGGTCCAGGATGAACCCCGCCTCTAGCCCAATGTCAGCTAGGGCAGGCTTTATAAGCGGTTACAGAAAATGAATGAATGAATCTTCTTTGTCTTTTGGCTTCTCCTTCTCTGGGTCGACTCAGCCCATCACATGTTTCCATCCATAGGTACTCGTTAACCCGGGCCCCAATAAATCGGGTTTGGAACTCAGTTTTCTGCTCTGAATATGGATTTGGCTTAGGTTTTTACACCAGATGCACTCCCCATCAGCTGATGGTGTTTCCTAGCAACTGCAAACACTCCCTTAGCCCCTGAGGCTAACATTAGCTAGCATACCACCGTTATTCCTGTTAAACTGACGCCCCCTTTTGAGCGTGCTATCCAGACCGTTTCCTCATTCACACTCGTTTCTTCGGTGTCAGAATCCAGAATCCCACTTTTGGCACATTTCGGGTCCATTGGCAATTTAAAGAGATATTTAGAGTTTATATTGCCTTTCGTGAATTAAAGAAATCTAAGTAGTTTTAAATGCTTCTCACCATAAATATTGAATATTATGCGATTAACGTAAAAAAAAAAAAAATCCCAAAGCATGTCACTGATTGGATTATATTTTAAATTGCTTGACTGGCCCACTTACATAGATCACCAGTTCGCTCGCATTGTTTAGGAAACTTCTGTTTATTCACTCAAGTCTGTTTACTGCTGTTTACTTTACTGCTGACTTTATCCTTATCTATACTCGCCCAGATAATTCGTGACAGCTCCCTCCATTGCGGCACTAAAACTCCGTCTGTGGTAAATACCTCCATGGGTGTGGACGTTTTGTGCAGACGAGCGTGCATGAAGCATGTTCTGTCCTACAGGAAGAAGGTCTCTGCTGCTCTGAGTCATCCGCAGTCTGGTGTGAGACATGCGTCATTGAGCTTTACCCCCCCCCACCCCCCCCCCCCCCACCCCCACCCCCCCCCACCCCTGAAAACAGACCTGCAAGTTGCCATCACACCTCAGAGCATATCTGGATTTTTATGGCGTTCATACGACCGACTGCGACGCATGGAAGATTCAAAGACCGCGGTGACACCCGACTTCCCCCTCTAGGTATTAAATAGAACCTGCGTGGAGGAAGAACGTGGAGTCGTATCCGAGTGTCACCCACTCCTGATAAACAACATGTGCTTTGGTGGAGACGGTATTGTAATTGCCTACATCGGCCAGCTAGACCTACAAACGATCCGTGGAATACAAACACAGCGTTCTCAATCATTTTAATGAGACCGGTGCCTTGACTCTGTGTTCTCTGCCAGAGGAAAGGTGTGGGCCAACAAGCCTTACATTACGCTGTTTACACCTCCGCCGTGGAGATCCAGTAGAATTCCATCCATTTGACTTAATTTGCTCGGATAGAACACTAAGAATCGTGACACTAAGACGTAGCCCAGAACCCTGGGAAGCCCAGAACCCTGGGAAGCCCAGAACCCTGGGACGCCCAGAACCCTGGGAAGCCCAGAACCCTGAGAAGCCCAGAACCCTGGGAAGCCCAGAACCCTGGGCTACGTCTTAGTGTCATGATTCTTAGGGTTCTATTCTGTTCTTCCCATGTTTAGTGACTGAAACGGCTGCTGTAAACAAAAAGAAAGCTCAGGAGTGACGAGTTCAAACTTGCTCTACTAACCCATTCGCCCTATTCCACAAACACTTCTGATAAAGCTTACGGGCGCCTTCAGGCAGAATTTGTAAACAGCCTTAGATTAGTGTTGTCCTGTCACTCATGCAGCTGCAGAGGTTCCACAAATCTACAAACCGTTTGTTGCTTCTTTAGTGTCTAATGCGTTTGCTAGAACCTGATTTTTGTGGCATTGAAGCAACAGCCTTAGAGTTCGTTCGAGGTAAAATCGTTGATAAAGTCATCTGTAGTCCACTGCCTTATCTTCTCTCTCTCTCTCTCTCCTCTCTCTCTTCTCTGTCTCTCTCTCCCTCTCTCTCTCTCTTCTCTCTTGTCTCTCATCTCTCTCTCTCTCTCTCTCTGTCTCTCTCTCTCTCTCTTCTCTCTCTGTCTCTCTCCTCTCTCTCTCTCCTCTCTCTTCTCTCTTCGTCTCTCTTCTCTCTCTCTCTCTCTCTCTTTCTCTCTCTCTCTCTCTCTCTCTCCTCTCTCTCTCTCTCTCTCTGTCTCTCCTCCTCTCTCTCTCTCTGTCTCTCTCTCTCTCTCTCTCTCTCTCTCTCTCTCTGTCTCTCTGTCTCTCTCTCTCTGAGTAGCGGTTTATTCCCACTTCAGCCATTCGTGGCTTTATTGAACCCTAACATAACCTTTTTTTTCCTTCTGCTCCACATTCAGCCTGAAATATAGTTATATTTGAGGGACATCATCACATAAATCATAATAATATGTGTGATAAAAGTTCACATATAAGGCTGAACATATTTACTAATTGCAATAATCAGTATTTAAATAACATGGATCCCTCTGTTAATCTGCACTGGATTGAAGGCTGAGTCCTGAATCTCTACATATAAAGCGTGACCCTGCAGCAGATGCCCCCCCCCCGATAACCTAGAAGTTCTGCAGGACGTAACCTCACTGTTGATGCCAGCTTAATCGCTTGTAACGTTTCCGTGCCTGATCTTATCTTTTGTTATGCAACTTACGTAAATAAAAAAAGGCCTCAGGTGCAAAGAAGTTTGTCCTTGAAGGGGAAATATTCTGATAATGATTATCCAGGGTATTTATGAAACACGCCGGGTGTGAGCGGTACCAGCGCGGTAAAAACCAGACGCAGCAAACGTGCTCAGGTCACTCTGGGTGAAGTGCTGATCGTAGAAACGTTGTACAAGAGGCACTGATAAACGTATGTAAATGGGATGTACGAGTGGGCAAAGACCAGCGGGGCTCTCTTTAAATTTGCGGTGAAGATTGTTATTATTACCTACAGCGTAGAGCTTTATCTGACGGGGACAAAGGTGCACCCGGTTGTCCAACCGTCCGTACGTGATTGACGATCCGGCTTGTTCCTGGTCGACTTACGATGTGAGAGGAACCCAAGCGACGTAAACACAAGGACTGACATGTCGATCGAATGTTGGCTGGCTGTGGTTGTAGCAGCTTTAAAATCTCAGAGAGTAAAACATCAGACGGGGGGAACGCTTCTTAATTCTAGAGCGGGAGCACCGAGGGGATGTTAGGTCAAACACATCGTCAGGCTGCACAAAAATAATCTGCAAGGTTGTTTTTTTTTTCACTTCTTGTTATTATGAGGAAGAAATTAAGATTGCATATAACCAGAAAATTAAAGCACTGATCGAATATGATTATTATTAGTGGCAAAAATAAACAAAATCACAAAATAACTTAAATTAAATTCACATTAAATCATATCCAGCGGCCTCAAAGTCCCATCTGAAGCATTTCCTGTGTGAAAATGAATAAAATTTGACATTTTCATTCAGCAGTTAGTATAGAATTAATGTAGTACCAAAAGGCAAGTTGATAGAAGACAGAGAAAGTGCATAGTAACCATAGAAACACATTTACATTAAGAGCAACTTGGAGCAGTCAGTTCACCCTTATACACAGACTCTGCTCAGAGCTGTTACATTTTACATCAATAATGATCATGGTTTCTGACTATAAACTGTTAGATATGTCACATGACATCATAAAACGGAATAATCTTCACGTTTCAGACACTTTAAACTGAAATGTACTTCTAGATTAGAGTAAAACAGAATGTAAAGATCTCCTCAAGTACCAACATACAACTGTCCTTTCCCCAAATAAATCCAGTTATTGCTTGCACTGAGGTCTATGTGTTACATTAAATTGTCCTCCTGTGCAACACTGACTATCATGGAACCTTGTAAAAAACAAAAAAACACACACACAATGATCAGCCGTTACATAACAACCTGCCTAATGTTGTGTAGCCAAAACCCTACTTGCAGCCAAAACAGCTCAGATCCATCCAGGCATGGACGCCGCTGGACGGCTGGAGGGGCGCTGTGGCATCTGGCACCAAGACGTAAGCCGCAGATACTTAAAGACGTGAAGTGGGGCTTTAGTAGAACAGACTTCTTTGTCCATCACATCCCACTGATGCTCGGTTGGATTTAGATGTCAGGAATTTAGAGGTCAGGTCCACACCTTGAAGATGTTGTGTTCCTCAAACCAGTCCTGAACCATCGCTGGAGTGAGGTGTGGCGCTTTTCCTGCTGAAAGATGCCAATGTCATTATGGAATACTGGAAAATAACCTCTGCACTAATGTTGCACTGATCAAAAGGCCGACTTATTGATCTTACTGAGCTTCGGAGTGAGGCTTATTTTGAGATGATTGCTGATCGGCCGAGCGACCTCACTATGGCCGATTTTTGTGCATGATTGTTAGTGTTCAGCTAAAGCTAGCGAGAGAACAGAGCTAGCCTCCAGCCCACTGTGTGTATGTACACGGTCAATTATGGCTTTAAAGAGCATCATAATGCCAGAATCAGAATCTAACCACAGCACACTCGGAACTCCCAACAAGATTGGGAATTTTTTTTAGATGCTCTGCTCACAATTTGCCCCTTATCAAAGTCGCTCGGATTCTTCCGTTTTTTCATCATTCCTGCATCACACGCACCAACCTCAAGGACAAAATGTTCCCTAGCTACCTCATATATCCCACTCGCCGACAGTTGTGACGAGGTAATAATGACATTCCCTTCACCTGCCAGTGGTTATAATGTTATGGCTGGTTGGAGTTCCAAATTTATGGTAAACCTAGTAAACTCGGCTACACTGGATGATTTTGTCGAGGTCGATGCGTCACTTGTGATCTTCTGCTGATGCGATGGTGGACGGGGGGGTTAGCACATCTGTAGGATGACGGATCGAGATATTCTAGATAAATAAGAGTGACCTCACTGAGCCGTGAAGGTCTACGGAACAAAGCCCCTCCCCCTCTCTCCGTAGCAGAAGGGGTGACGCATGGACAAAGCCACGGGGGGCCCAATGGGAGTCAGTGACGACGAAGGTGACACCTCCCCCCAACCCCCGCCTGACCTCTTCACCTCTCTAAGAGATGATGAACTACATCCCACAGCTTCATCATGTCCCGGATTTACCCACCGCTCACATCAGGTGGAACCGATGGCGGTCACGTGACTCGTTTTGCATATAGATGAAATCATTACAAATTATCCCCAATCCATTCCGGCGAGTGCCGCTCCATGATGAGGTCAGAATGCTCGGCGCCGTCTGCTCGCTCATCCTACTAGCCTTGTGGTTAGCGTCAGCCAGACACCTGACCCACTTCCCCTTCACTGCAAACATCCGCGACTGTCTGCCTCGTCAGCTCGCGCGGGCCTTCATTAATTATGACGGGGGGACATGACACGATTTACGGCCGGCGCTCTTCATGAAAGCGTCCCGGGGACGGGGACATCAACAGCAGCCCCGGTGACTTTGAGTCTGCACAGAGGCTATGAGAAGATAAATCCTCTGTTAATATCATTATTTCTTATTTGTTTCCATCCTCCGCCGCGGGCTCCTCATTTTACTTTAAGATTTGAGTTGGGATTAAATTTAAAAGCTATTTCACCTGGACCAAATAAAAAAAAATAGCTTTCCAGTATTGCTGCAGTAGCCGGGTTACACCGGGGCGTATTTCTTAATTTATCATTTTGTTCTGGCAGGCCGGGGCCCGGGAGGAGAGTGGCTGATACGGCTGTTATCCCAGGAGGGGAAGGTCTTTGTTGGAATGTGTTTCATTCAGGGTCACCTCCACTTTTGAACCTGGCGGAGCTTGTTTGGCGACGTTCTGCGGGGAAAAGCCAGCATGTTGTGTTGTTTCTGGGGGTCAGAGGAGTCACAGCTCGGACCCACCCAGATTGAGATTGTTGTTTCTCTCTTCCTGTAATAGACAAGGACAGGAGGAGCAGGGAGACTTATCTAGTTGGGAAGTTAGCTGGAGAACAGAAAAGATCAGGACTCAAGTTTACCAGTGGTTGAAAGGAAGTTTGAATGAATCCAAACGGCTTATTTATGGGCCTGGGTTTAAACTTTACCACCACAAATAGGTGAAAACTAAACATTATGGAAGGATTGAGTTTGATTGGTTGATCGATGTGAGACACCACTCAGATTCCATTGTTGCCTTCTCCATCCGTCCATCCAGACCTTATGAGCAGAAGTTTTGAAGGTGTTTCCAGTTGATCAGATCCACCTGATGGCTTTTACATTATCTGTTGAAGCGAGGCTTTTACACCTTTATTACATCCCTGAAAAGTAGGGAATATTATGGAATCGCTCCGATCCGTTGACTCTGTCGAATCAACAACGGAGGTATATATATATATATATATATATATATTTTAATCATTCATAATTATAATTAGACAACACCTGCTAGGAGAAGGTTTCTTATTCTCGGCAAAACCTAACCAAAATCTAACCAAAAGACTTTTGTTTGTATTATATATATTCCCCCTAAAAAGTTGGGGTTCCGTTGAGCTAAGTCGATAACTCAAAAACAGTTTTATGGATCGTTTTCAGATTTTACACCCACATAGACCTTAGTCTGAGGAAGAACTGGATTGATTTTTTGAAAGGACGATTGCATGTTTCCACCACTTATCTCCAAAAGTATTTGAGCTATAGTTTGAAGAATCAACCTAAATCTGACCCAGAATTTATTCCGATTTAGTCCAAATTTGGCGCATACGACTCGACTCCAGGAAATCTATTTTGATTATGATCAAAACACCATTTGATAGAATGGTGTCTAACGTTTTCACAGCGTAATATTGTATTTTTATACGATAACACCGTTATGAGGTTATCAGTGATACCAAAAATCCCCTAACCTACGATAATGGACCCGATCACGGAGTGATGTACATCGACCTTCCATCTTTCTTATCCTCATCCTCAGCAGCCATTCTTTTATAGCCATGGAGGCTTTGTGATGTTGCAGGAAGCAAATTTGCCCACGATTGTTTTTGTTTCTTCAATTTTGGTGCAACACTTCAACTTCTATACTCCCATCCGGTAATGCTGGCGACCCGCGGCCTGGAGATGAATCCAGCGGCATGTGGATTAATGAAAGACGAAGAAGAATTCATCAACAAAACAGGGAAGACAGCGCCCAGGTCTAGGAACTCTTTCCCCTCTGAGCAGAGGAAGAGGATGACGGTCTAGGCGCTGGTACCGACATGTTTCTCATGTACGCCATGTCACTTTTAATTACAGAACACCAGCGCACCATTTAATGTTACACTCTGGAATGGAGTCGAGTCGCCGCGGGTTTGTTCGGTCAATACAAACAAAGGCGAAGCAGCGACACGCTTTCTTCTTCTTCTTCTTTTTAAATCATGTGGTTTTTGTGGCAGCGCTGTGATTCTCTAAGACATTTACTTTCTACTGCTTGATACTTCAGTTGGCTTTAATATATTTTACAGGGTTAGTCATGAATGTGTATTGAAACATTAGCATGTTTCGTTCTGGTGCGTATTAAACCTGCCAAGTTGAACATTGAAACGTTAGCATGCTAACATAATGTCAAACATTAAAGACCCGCCAGTAAGGAATAGATATAATGTGATGCATTTTGAAGCTCTTGTTCGTAATTTCGTGTTTCGTGTTATTTATTAGGAGCAGAGAAAACTTCGGCAGAGGGGACGGGAAGATTCCCCCGTTAGCAAAGCATTAGCTGCTAATTAGCATATCATCCAACATGTAAAAGTCATTTCCGTTTAATTTCAAACAGGAAGGAGCTCATTAAACTCCCCATTCTCAGCACATGTGACCTGACTCTCATGTTCTAGAATTGCAGACAGGAAGTGATCACCTTGTCCTTAAGTTGATTGGCTAGACAACTGGGTCAGAGCGTCTCCAGAACTGTTAGGGGCGTAAAGATCTCCAGTAGTCAATACCTACCAAAAGTGGACTGAGGTAGAACATTTGGTGAACAAGAGGGTCGTGGGGGCCTCATTCTTTCTGAACCCACTCTTCTTAGGCCAGGATAAAAGACAGGTGTTTTTTAATGACGCGTCTGACAGGTGTATCATATCGTATTCTGACGGAAGGCCTCGATTAGAGACCCAACACGTATCAGACGCAGGCTTAAAAGTGAGGAATCGTCCCCATAATGGCGTCTTGTCTGTTTACGCCCTCGTCCAGGATTTACTCGCTCTGATCTATGTCCGCCGCCATGATGAGCGACTGATGTGACAGCTGGCCGTTTCAATGCCAGATGGAAAACCTGATACATTTCATCTCCTTTCCATTCCATCCACTTTTCATTTTTCCGAAGCAGACCTCTGTGTCGCTCCATCCATTCACACCCCCAATAAAGATGTACTGCCTCTGGATTTACCACTGCTCAGCGCTGCCAATAAGCCTGTCCTCCGAGCCAAATTTATTTGCCTGGCGGCCATTCCACTGATCATTGTTGGACGTAAAACAAGTCGCGGGTGGCTGGGACGGAAGGGAAATGGCTCTGAAATTAATATTTTTCCCTCTCTTTCATTTTCGTCCAGAAAAGAAGATAGAGTGCGGAGACAGGTTGTCGAGATGAGATGTCATGGGTGTGATTGCCTTTGATAGCGATGGACTCTCAGTCATAGATGTTTCTTCCGTTGTTGTTTTTCTACAATCCACATACTGGAAAGTTTTTTTTTTACTGTATTATATAGTAAAAGGCAATATCTCAGCGGATTTCGCACATGCTCCTCAGGAAATAACTCAGTAAAGCAGTTATTAAAAAGAAAATACATTCTCCTATCGTTCTGGTCGCCAGGGAGTTGGCGGCGGCGTCGACATCCCATTTACCTCATCACAAACCCTTGCTCCGGGTCTCTAATGTGTCTTTACTGCCACGGAGAAGCGCTTCGCTGACTTTCCCCTACCTTTTTGGTTTCTCTGCGTTACCTGTTTTTCTGTCTGATTCAGCACACGGGCGGTGAGACAAACTGGGCCGACTCAGCTTTCCCTTCTGCTACGTTTCATCTCGGTGACTCTGCATCTCCATGGCAGCCGGCAGCACCTTGCCAGCGGGGAGGTTGATGGTCGCATGTGGCGCAGCGGGAACTGACCTTTTGATAACACTCTTTAGCGCACACACACACGCACAAACACCCACACACACACACAGATGGGAGTATGGCTGATAAATGCAGCGGTAGTTGTATAAAAGATAATAATTTGACTGTTTTTTCTGAAATGGAATGAAAATGATCCATTTTCCTTTGTTGGACTAATATTTAGACAGTCCAGGTGATGATGAAGGTTCTTCATTTTTGTTTATATTATATGTTACATCACATATATTACTTATATTTGTCCACACTTATACAACAAGAGGTATTTGACTTCAGTGAAGAGTCTGTTTGACTTTCACTTTCTTGTCTGTATCGTTTATTTTAACTGCTCAGGTGGCCTGTGAAGAATTACATATTTTAACGCCCAACCAAATGGAACATATTCACTTATTAACCATAACATTACGACCACCGACACCTGAAGTCAGAATAACAATCATTCATCTCTTTACAACGACACCTGTGGGATAAATTAGGCAGGAAAAAAGTAAGAATCAGAGTGACAAAGACTAAATTGTTCCGGTTGGACTGCTGAGTCAGAACAACTCCAGAACTGCAGGTCTGATAGAAAGGAGTTAGAAGACATCACCAAGCTGGTTTGGCCCACACAATATTAGGCAGGTGGTTGTAATGTTATGGCAGGAAAGTGTAGGGTTACCATTCATCTCCATGTTATAGAACTCCCATAATAACCCACAATTCTTATGAATTCTCTGCTTCATTGACATTTAGTAAATATCTGTCGCTTCATCTCAAAATAATACAAATCTGGTCAGGTGGTTACGTCTGGGCGGGCGGTCATGTGGTCATGTGGTCATGTGCTCATGTGGTCATGACTCCTACGGAGAGGGTTGGAGTTTTGTCTCCATCCTGTTTTCTGTTTAATGGACAACGGTATAATTCAAACTTTTCTGCAAGTTACACTTTTTTTCAAGGATTTTTCGGTCAGTCTTAGAGGTGAGCCTCCAACAAGGTGGACGTGTTGACATGCCGCCATTACTACGATTTGATGAGGTTACATGCAGAGATGCAGAGAATTCATTATAAGGTCTCATGCTGCTCTGGAGGGACCCACGCGTCTAAATCTCATACTTGGTTTCCTTCGTTGTTACTTCTTTCGTTTTTACTTTTAGGCACGTTTGAGGGGCTGAGATAGAGTTTATTGTCTATCCACATCAGCACAAATAGAGATTTTACAGTTTCTGGTGCATCAGAAGATTCCCGATCTCATCCAATCTCAGAGGCCAAGCCGGTTAGGGTTATTATTATTATAAAAACAATAATAATTATTATCATTATTGACATTATTCGTTGAAATCAATGAATAAACTTTAAATTGAACCAATTCATGTTAAATACAAACAAAGCTTTGTAAATTTGTAGAGGTGGTGAGAGGAAGTCTTGGTGGTGTAGATGTTGTGTTGGTGGTTGGGGAGGTAATCTAGTGAAGAAGGACCATCATGATATTTTATCATCCTGAACATCTGGAAGATTATGATGATGATCTTTAGGGGTGGGGCTTGGGGCTTCATTTTAAGATTTCCTTTGATTCTTTCATTGTTACTTTGGGGGTGGTGCTGCTGGCTCAGTGGGCTGAACAGAGACGCTGAAGTGGAAAGCATAGGAGATGACCGGCTACAGAGTATTTGAGAGATCCTCAGAGAGTTTGTTGGAGTTGTCGGTAGATTTAAAGGCTGGTAATAACTCAGACATTAATGGAGAAACCGTACGACCTTTTCCAAAAATCTTCTGTACTTTTGTGCCTCGGCGATGTTTTGCGCTTTCTGATCATCTGATCATGCAATTTTTTTTAAATACCAAATTTACAGATGCATTTGCGATTTCTGCCGCTTCTATTTCTATTTCTATTTCTATTTCTATTTAGATTTCTATTTAGATTTCCTTTACATATACGTGCATTGATGGCGGGAGTTTTTGTCACTATTGCTTACAATCCTCTCAATGCATTCATTGTGCGCTTCGGAGTGTTTGTGAGCCATTACTTGTATTTTGCGTGAATATACTAGAGGTGTAAAAACTTATTTTTCGGGACAGAAAAACCGGACATCTTGCTTGAAGCACCCGTCAAAAACTCAGCAGCAGGCGGTGCGTTTAAGTGCAGCAGGTTTCCTGGAACAGGCCCATTGTTGTAATGTGTGTAGTTTTCTATCCTCAAAGGAAGCATGTCAAACATGTAACACCCCCCCACCCCCCTTTTTTTGTTCCCTCTCCTCCTCTACTACTCTTTTCTTTTGGGGGGGTACAGACGATTGTTCTCCTCCTTGTGAGCGTTTTTCCACACAATTTGAATTAATTGGATTGTAAACGTATCCTCCTTTGGAAGCCAGAAGCTTTGCCTGCAAACAACAGTTTAATCTGAATACTAAATGTTATTAAAAGCCTCCCTGCCCCCCCCCGCCCTGTGTGGGACAGTGTGTACCTGGTAATGAGAAAAAAGCCCCCAGGGCCGATCGCATTCATTGTGTACCAGCACGGTATAATTCAGTAATTAATTGCCTCAATGCCTGGATGGCTCTGCAACGGTTTGTTGACAGACAATATGACTTTGCTTGTTTTTCCATCTAAATAAGTAAGCTAGAGTCAAACAGCGATGTTTTTATAGCGAATCGATAAAAACGTAATGGTTATGCGGTCGCACAGTTTCCTGGGGATCCTTTTACTTTAGAATGAATTATTTCCTGTATGTTGAATATTCCAGATCAGTAAGGATTCTAGATTCTAATCATTACTTCCTTTTGTCCATGCGGCGGATCCTTCCATTAGGGGAACGGCAACCAGTTAACGATTACGCTAATGTGATTTCTGAACGGTTGTTGTTTTTCGTCTATCGACGAATCCAGCGGTTCCCAACTTGTTGGTCTGTGACCCTCCTGATCGACAATGTATTTAGAAGCATCGATAAAAACTATGGCTCTACAGGTACAAAACTATCAAATACAAACACACCGTTTGTATCTTACTGCCACCGAATCCACAGATGGCATGGGTGTATTGGGTGAATGATAGAAAGAGGGAAAGTGTTAGAACATCTTTTCACTTTAAAAAAAAAAAAATTGGGAAAAAAATCGGGTATATTATAAAATCGTTAGGTTATTTGTGTTATTGATAACTCAAAAACACTTTCATGGATCATTTCCAAATTTAATAACCAACTCGATCTTAGTGCGAGGAAGAATTGGACTGATTTTAGGGAGGGTTAGTTGTATATTTCTGACACTAGGCTTAGTTATAGCTCCAAAAGTTTTGATCCATAATTTCCCCCACTGTTGATCTGATTTAGTCCAAATGTTTTGCTAATGAATCGACTCAAAGGGATCCATCTTGTAATTGTATCATATTTTATTGTAATATTTCATATTTCACTCGCTAGGGGGACCTTTTTTTTTTTTTAAATGAAAAGGAAAAAAAAATTGAAAAAAAAAACAGTTAAAAAAAGTTTTTTTCAAATATAACTACACATTTAATTTTAGGAATTAAATCAAGGGGATTTTTTTTTTACAGTCAATTAAGACAAACCTACACTTCCCTCCTTTAAAAGCCTGCTCTTATACAACTTCTGTTAATAAGGATACATCACATTTTTTTTTTCCCAGCGACCGGTGGCAGAATATTAAATCACAACATGTCAGAACTTCACTTTTCACCTCTGCTTCTCCTCCCGTCGGCTCTGCTTACACAGCCCGGCCCTGGAGGAGCTGATAGACACTCCTCACAATGTAGATGACAGGATAAACAGGCCAGAGTCGGTGCGGTGGTAAATGAACGAGGAGAGGGAACAAGGAGCTAAAGGAGTGAAGGGAGTGATGGAACTGGATGAAAAGAAAAAAAACCACGGAGGGAAGCTAAGCCGCGTCCCGCTTGTCTTGACATTTCTCTCGGTCCCCCCTGGGAATGAAGACCCCGATATAAATGTTTCACACTGATTATATAGCGGGGCAGGGACGATGAGGGAAGGAAAGCGAGCCTTTCTTCACGTGCATCAATATGCAGAGCGCAGTCGGCCTGTAATGTGGTTTCAGGTTGATGTAATTAAAGGTTTCGGGCCTCAGCAGTTTTCTTCAGGCTAATTTCTTTAGGAAGCGCCGAGTCCCCGTCAGCAGCTGGTGACAATAGCGCCGCAGTCAAGCGGCCGTTGCTGGGGGCAACGCCGGAGCCCACAGGTGTCCATGTTGGTATCTTTGTTGGGCTAGCTGGATTCAAACCCAACGCATCGCACCTGGTGTCGTTCATCCACACGAAAGAAGCGGATCGGCTCCTGAATTGATGTGCAAAAATGAGAATTTCTGCTCAATGTTCATCATACAAGTCAAGAAATATACAAACCTTTCCCTTTATGTCTTGGATTAAAATACAAAAAAACACCAAGGTTGACAATGAAACAAAAAGGCTTTCATCTCTTGAACCCTGACCCCGGGGTTCTTTTACAAGCCCCGCCTCGCCCCGCATCTCTTAAACCGATTGTATGACGTTTTGGAAGTGAAAATAAAACTATGTAAGCCTCGTTCAGAATATTACTTGTTATATATTGGCTTTGTTCAGGAACTTAAGGGCTCTTGACTGGCTCTCTGTGCTTTTCGCTAGCTTTTAAGACTTACATTGATTTTAATCACAGGTATAACCAACAAGATACTGTAACCACATAAAGAATAAATAGTAATAAAACACATAAATGAAAGATACCCTTGGTAGAAAATATCTGCTGGTGTTTAAAAGTTGCCGAGGAGATTAATGTGAAAATACAACAGGTTTATGAATTTAAATCCCAAAATATGCCTCATCCATTCTCTATAATTCGGAGAGTTTGGAGCGTCGGTCCAGAGAGAGTTATGTCACATGTGCTGCTCCAGGGATTCCAGGTGCTTTGTTCGATTGTTGAGCCTCACAGCTTGAACTTGATGGAAAGAATGTGTTTTTATTCGATGTCACCTTACTGGATTTTGCTGGCATTGATATTCCTCAAAAGATGCCTCCCTTCTCCCAAAATTAAAAGTATTACTTTCTGTAAAGTGAACCAGATCTGCTGAGAGTCAAAATAAACACAAGAACCCCCAACTCTTATCAGGCTATTCTAAAAGAAAAAAACCAACAACATAAAAATTGCTCTCATCAGGCTCCCTTTGAAATTGCTGCCATTACCCTTTTTCTTATAATTTCACCACTTTGCAGAATTAAGTCTGACGGCGGGTTGCGATGCCGCCGCGTTTGGGATCGGTTCCCTCCGCCGAGACCTTTGATGAAGAGCTTTATCTGCATCCAGACGCCTGACCTCCTGGGTCGGGGACTGATCCCGTAATTCTGCTTCCTCCCGACTGATCATAATCTGTCCACTCCCTGGGTGGCCTGAGAAAAAAAATAAGAGACGGCTGTCGGATCAAACAGCCAGTCCCTTACTTCACCTCTCCTGATTCTCGGTGGAAATAACGATTTTTCTTCGGGGCGGGGGGGCTTTGTTGCCAAAACGTCACAGTTGGAGAGCTGTGGTTAGCAGGGGACAGGCTCGGTTTTCATTACGTGAGCTGCAGCTTTTGGTAATTACACAAACTGTGGGTGGTATCGATTCATTATTTTTGGTGTCGTACAGGAACTGAGATCGTCTTCGTTGACTGTTTGTGAACTTCTTGTATCCAGACGTCTCAATTCTTACACAACGTTCAATGGATTTGATGCATTTTAAACTCCCTACAAACACCCCACAGATTTTATTTATTTTTTACAGGTTAATATAAAGGCTAATGATATTTTTCAACAAATCTAAAGTTGTATTTTAGTATAAAAACAAAACAAAAACATAACAGGAGGGATAAAAAAAACACACAACAACAATACAATAAAAATAAATAAAACAAAAAAATCCAGGACAATGAGATTAAAACAAAATGCTATGGCCCCCCTATCAGCCAGTCGTCTCTGAGTGACAGGTGGTTATTATGGTGTGGTGGATACCACAGGAGGCTCTGGGTTTAAATCCATGTGGGAAACTGGGGCAGTTCTGTATAGAGTTTCGAGGGTTTTTCCTTCTGGACCAGCAGATTCCCTCCACTGTCCCTAAAACATGGAATATGGGAGAATTGATGGCTCCGATTTGCTGGTTGGTATTAACGTGAGTGTGAATTGTCTCTATGAGCAGGGAGGAAGAGCCTCCGTCAAACGTCAGCTGGGATAGGCTTAAGTCCCCTCCCCCTGGGGTTCTGAAAATGACATTAAATCGTTTGTATACAAAATACATATATATTTTTAAAGATTTTGATAGAGGTGAATTAAATATTTAGTGAGGTAAAGAAGTAAATAATGAGGAAAAATGGGCAAATGGAGTAACAGAACCAAAAGAGAACTTTAACAGATTTGTTAGCTGGATGAAAAGCCAAAATGAAATGCAATCAATTTTTTAAAAATTACACAGTAGTTTATTCATGTCACAAGTACCAAGAGGACGTATTGGGATATATATATATGATATAAAATATAAGGCAGAAAGTGAACATTCGATCCTGTAGATTATGTTGTGGAAGCAAGAAAAATAGGAAAGTTAAAGATCTCCATCCAAATATCCGTTCATCAATTTTCTTCTTCTTCGGATCACGGTGGCAGACGTTTAAGAGGGGATTTCTAGACATCTCCGCTCCCCAGCAACACTCTCCAGCTCATCCTGGAGTATGTAAGGATCTGAGCAGTACCTACCAAAAGTGGTCTACGGAAGGACAACCGGTGAACCAGCGACATGTTCATGGACAACAGAGGCTCTTCAGCACGTGTGGAGAGTGAAGGCTGAACGGGTGTTGTCTGAAACACACGTGTTGGGCGGACATTGCCCAACAGATTAACGGTGGTTCTGATAGAAACACGTAAAAACAGTGGATTGCATAGACCAACCCAACATTAGGTAGGAGGTTTTAATGTTATGGCATATCTGAATACATCCAACAAAAGCCAATAATATCAACCATGTTTACATTGGCTTGCTCAAATCTTCATTATAGTGTAAATTACTGCTAATTATTGATATAGTAATATTACCACAAGGTCCGTTTTGTAACCTGAGGTTTTCAGTATGACTCGGTTTTCCTGAGCCGCTTTTTCCATTGTTGTCGTTGCAGAAAATTCTTGTTTCTGACCCCGTTTACGTCCCGTAATCAATACCGCAAACAATGGCCGTGACTGACGTTTGGATCTCAGCCTGAAGGACAGAAGTGAAAGCTGCAGGATGGAGTGGGGGGGGGGGGGCGGGAACTTTGCGGTCATATTTTGCGTCTGGCAAGGTCAAGCTTTCAACTGGAACCTTTCTTTGTGAAGTTTCCTGACTCTGTCAGTAAAGCCTCCTTCTCCTGACGGCTTTGATGAGATGAGACCACGTGATAAAAGTGGCTTAGAGATGGTTATTGCCTCAGAGTTCAGATGGAGGGAGCAGAGGCTTTTCTTTTTTTTTTTTTTTTTTGAAGGGACTGATAACCCAGAGAGAGAGAGAGGGAGAGAGAGAGAGAGAGAAATGGAGATGAAGATTCTGTCTTCTTCAGAGGAGACTGCGTGACCACATGTTACCGCCGTCTGGATTATCAGCTCCACAGACAAGCAGTGTGACTTTATCTTCAGGGATATTGTAGGTCATTTTTTATTTTTTATTTTCTGCTGCGGTGTCATTTTTTCGCAGCGTATCGAGTCTCTGCTCTCCTAGTCTTTGAGCTTATTTAGCTTTTTTTGTGTCATGCCGTCAGCTCGTCTGTGGATGCTCCAGTCTGAGTCTGCTTCTTGACTGATGACACACAATGTCAAGTGGTTGATTTATGACCTCTGCAGCCCACCCAAGCTCCCGTGGTGAAACTCCTCTCCCGTCTGGTTCCCATGGAGGAGCACTGCCATCTTTCTTAGCTCCGTACAATCGCCGTGTTTTGACATTGACCCTGTGAAACACATTTTCCCCAAAGCCAGAGTCGGTTATGCTCTGACTTGCTGACTTTACATTGTGCTCTTCATTGACTCTGCTGTGGCTCATTGTTGCCGCCCGTTGACTGAAGCCGGCGTGTTTGTCCGCCCATCTACTACTACCTCATCGGATTGTCACCGCCATTGATTAACTCTCCGGGCCTCATCAGAGCCGGTTATCCTGTCGATTTGCACTCGACCTGTTCAAGTCGTTAACGTTTTGTTTGCTATGCAGAGTAGTCCACCAGGTGTTACTGTAGCTCATTCTGCTGACCCGAGTCCAGCCACGACTGCGCTGCTGTCAGAGACGAGCCTGAAATGTAAATGTGATGGAAAAAATAAGCACAAACAGGAAACATTTTCAAATCCGTGTTTGTGTTTTTAGCAGCTGCGAGAGACGGATCGTTAAAGTCTGTGGGAAGCAGGTTTGAATTCCTCAGTGATGCCTGGAGAGGAGGCCTTCAGGGGGGGGGGGTTCAAACTTTACAGTGTTTCCACCCTTAACTATCCAACACTCTTCAAACTACAGACTGGACCTATGCTGTCGTCTCTGACAGCAAGTGTGTATCCCCGAAAAGCCCCGATCCCCTGCGTTGTTCAAAATCTGATGTGAGGTTACCTCTGAAAAACAGTGTTTTTTCTATAAAAAGCTCCCCTAGTGAATAAATAATTTACATCAGAGAAAATCATGATATATCCAGTATAAATCTCCTCGAGTCGGTTCGTATTTACCAAATTTGGACTAGATTGGACCAACGGCTAGGAAGTAAAGTCCGAACGGTATTTTTCCGAAGAAAAGCTCCACCTAGTGGGGAAAATATGAAATATACAAGGTAAATGTCCTTGAGTCGATTCATATTCACCATATTTGGTCTAAATTGGACCAACTGTTGAGAAACTGTGGCCCAAAACCCTTTACTAGGAACCAACTTTTACCAAAATCAATCCAGTTATTCCTTGCACTAAGGTGTAGGTGGGTATAAGAAGAAAAAGTGAATATCTTATTTAAAAAAAATGCATTATTTTGCGTTGAAAACAAGGATGAATATATATTAGGAGTTACAGACGGAATAAAACAAACTGTTGAACTAATCCGCCAACGCAAAATGTCATTAACTTTTTCCTTTCATGGTCTAATCCATTAATTTCTTGAGCAATAATAGATTTTTTTCCTCAACATTTTTCTGATGTTTCGCCCACAAAGACTATCACAGGTTCTGGAAGACCCGGGAGAAGTCATCAAAAACCCAATTATATTCAATTTGAATTGATAGAATTCAGAAAAAATATATAAAAATTCCTGTGATTAGAGAGCATATCCTCAAAAAAAAGAGAAGTTGAACAAAAAAGGGGAATGAACGATTAGCTGATTATCAGAATTGTTGTCGACTGAGCGGTGAGCCGCCCCACGAGTCCCGTCCAGCTGGGCCCGGGTTCAAATCCAAATCCAATTCCTGCGTGAGCCGTTAATTTGGCAGAAATGAGACAAACGGAATCTCGCAGCTCGTCCTGGCTGCAGTGATTTCTGTTTTAATGAGATTCCTCATGCAATGAATTTGCCCGACACAAAGACTCGGTGTCACAGTGTGTAGGAGGAGGTGTTGGATTAAAGGGGAAATGTATTTGCATATTATCAACATATTTCCTAACCCCTGCAGGCAGGAAGTACGGCGCGTCCTCTCTCTCTCTCTCTCTCTCTCTCTCTCTCCCTCGCTCTCTCTCTCTCTCTGTCTGTGCAGGTTTGGGTGGGTCTTTAACTCTGGTAACATGTCGTAGAGCTCGGTAATAACAGCTCTCACGGCGTCGTGGAAACCAATTGCTTCTTTCTTTTTTCTCCTCCGGCTTTCCATCGGCCGTCGCAGAAGCCGCTCAGAAAAGGGGAGTATTGCGAAGCCGTAGCAATTTCATTAGAGGTGGCTTGAAAGCATGTGCAGAAGGCCGTCGGAGATCTTTTCCTGGAACGTAGGTAAACCTGTCATACGCGTGCCCTCAGGAGACTCCGTTGAAGGTCGGGTGTGTCGGTTGTGTGTGTGTTTGCACACTATCAGCGTCTGTTTGTTTTATGTTTGACATTCGTCCTTTTTTTTTTCGTTTTCTTCTCTTGTTCTCTCCGCTGCAGGGTCCGTGTCTCAGGAAACATGTGATTGAGTGTGTGTGGAGGTTCAGAGAGGAGGGACCAGAGAGAGAGTAGAGTTGTATGGAGGGAGGGATTTGAGGCTTTCTGAGTTTGCTAGTCCTCACAATCGTATTCATGCAGAGAAACGCCGACGAAATGATATAAGCATCATTTTTTAAAGCTTAAAAGTGCATCTTATTATGGTCTGCTTTACCTGGTTGCTCTTAAAAAAAATCATGATATAAAAGTTTTTGTTACTGGTAACTGATTTCTATCCACCATCAGCCATAACATTACAAACACCTGGATACAACGTGTCGTTTTTCTGTCGGTGGGTGGGATATATTCGGAAGTAAGGGAAGTTAATGCGTTGAAACCTGGACAAATGGAGGAGTGTAAAGATTTGAGTGACTTTGACAAGGAACGCATTGTGACGGGTAGACGACCGGGTCAGAACCCCTCCAGAAGTGCGGGTCTTCTTGAGTGGCGTACCATAATCACAGTGGACACATCGGCATCAGAACTAGACCACGGAGCACTAGAGGAAGGTTGTCTGTTCTGATGAATCACATGACTCTTACGTCATGTGGACGTCTGGGAGGCAGCGTGATAATCTGGGCGCCGTTCTGCCGGGAAACCTTGGGTCCTGTTAGCATTCATATTGATGTTGTTGTGAATCGTACCCCCTCCCTGAACACTGCTGCTGACTCCTCCTTCATGGAAACAGAATTCCCTCGTGGAAGTTACCCCGCCACGCAGCAGGAGCGGTTCAGGAAGGACTCGAGGAAACAACAAGTTGTTGATTTGACCTCCAGTGTCCTCGAAAAGCAGGAGTGAACACCGCAGCTGCCAACCGCCATCGGAAACATGGAATGGAAACACAGAACCATAACATCTGAATATTAAAGATTCAGACGAACACTCTCTTATTTTGCACAAACCATTTGGTCTTGCACAAACTTTTAAGTCGTCAGTTAGTCATCAGTTGTTAATCAGTTGCTGCACACTGCCCTACCATGATGCATAATCAGATTAGATATATTATCTCATATTCAGCTCATTTGCACAGTTTTTTCTTACTTCTGGTTATTCGTCCTGGACCAAAGTCTCCATTCTAGCGTCTCAGACACTTTATTTCTTTTTATTACAAATTTGTTTCGCTTATTTTTCCACTGATCGGGACCTTGGATATAGCTGCTGTGACAGAACAATTCCCCGTAAAGGATTAATAAAGCATTAATCTATATAAAGGACTTGCTGCTTTCATCTTGGTGTCAGATATCACAGCAGACCTTCAGACTTCTGGTGGAGTCGGTTCAGCTGTTTACCCAGCAAAAAACGGAGCCTATACAGCATTAAGCAGTTGGTTATAATCTTATGGCACGTAGGTATAACTGTTGACCTTATGCTTATGAAGCCAGTGATGCCTTCCACTTTCTTCCCCCTATGAAGCTCCGATCGCCATTGTTCTTCTTTCAATCGGATATATTTCCTCTCTTTTCGTCAATATCTGCACAGGCTCGAGTTGAAAATGTGAGTTATTTTCTGAAGCTGCGCTATTTGTGACGCTATAAAAATGCACTTAATGCACTATTTTAAAGATTTTTAGTTTTAAGACCTGCTCAACTCTTTGGTTGAGCCCATTTTGAGCGTCTATTTCTGCCTGAGTAGTTTGTACCACATCACAGAACCTGTTTATAATGTGACCCAGTGACAGCGTGGATGTGATAAAAGAGGAAGGGGCCGAGGACGGAGCCTTGGGGGACCTCACAGCGAAGGCAAAGAATAATGTAGAGAGGGAGGGAGGGACTTTTTCACACAAAAAAAGTTTACTCGGACCTCACTTTACATTTAATTTGATTAATTATTGATTCTTTTGAGTTCAATCAGGGACTCGGATATAGGTTAGAGGTCACATGACCGCTCTCAAGATCAAGGGCTGGAAATCCGTCCAGGTTTTTATTCCGAGCTGCAAACATGTAATAGACCGCACAATAAATAAAAGAAAAAACATTCATTGATACAAAGTTTTAAGACAAACACTAAAAAAAACGTAACATTCCTTTCAAATCATTACCCGTCGGACATCTCCCACCTAAAACTCTGGACCTTACATGGTTCTGTTCAAAGGTTTTCTTGACACAGGGATAAAATATCGTTTCAATTCTATTGAACTGGCTAGCAGGGACCCTGAACCTCTTAGCAGGAGGCAGCGGCTGCTATTGAGAGTTAAGATCACTGAATATTTATTCAACCGGCCCGTTTAGATGTAGCAAGGACGTGTTCTGTTTAAACCCAACACACTTCTGAGCCGTGTGCTTCAATGGAACCGGACCGGAGGTGGTCTCCCTGCTCCGTTATGCTAAATTCTCACAGAGCCTGGTCTTAACTTTTATTTTCTAGATAGATAAAAACATTTTTTTTTTTATTATTAAACTCCACCGGGGAACTTTAGTTTAGCAGAAGTTCATAAAAGGAGAAAAGTGACGGTGGCGGTAAAGAAAATAAAAATTAAATCCAATTATATATAATAAATAAGAGTGTGAATAGAGTAAAAACAAAAATTCAAACGCAAAGAGAGTTTTATAGAAAAGGTTTAGGCTTTTCTATATATTCGTTATAACTGTCGTATATTAGGATTTTAAACTATTTATTTGAACACGTTTGGCTGCTTGACGTCATTTAAGTTAAAGGGGAAGTTATGAAATCAGCATTTTAATCGATAAAGAAAAACGATGCTGTGGGGGGAGGGTGTGCTGAGGATGAACGGGATGCAGGTTCAGCCTCAGGTGACCTCGGATCCGTCCTCCTATTCCCGACCAACCTGGGGGTAATGAACAGCACCTGACACACACACACACACACACGCGCACACACACACTCACATACAGAATGACGGACACCATCTGGCTTTAATCCTGACAAATTGCCACCACCGGTACTGGAGATCCGCTTTCTAAAGCCCTTTATCTGCCATGCCGGCCCATTCAGCTGCATACAGGAGCCGCGAGATTCATCCTCCAATCTATATCCTCCCCAACAGACCCCATTATCTTAAGTGAGTGTCAATAGGATGCTGAGAGGCGCACTCTTTTTCTTCTTCATGTACAAATGAGCTGTGGGAGTCATTTCAGAGCTGCATTGTGAGTGTGTGTGTGTGTGTGTGTGTGTGTGTGTGTGTGTGTGTGTGTGTGTGTGTGTGTGTGTTCTGACTCTTAACCCAGCTCTTGTAAGCGCTGATGAATAGCTGGCCTCGGTAATCAGCTGCAAGTACATGCATGTGTGTGTGTGTGTGTGTGTGTGTGTGTGTGTGTGTGTGTGTGTGTGTGTGTGTGTGTGTGCTGCAGGGGTTTGATGTTGGTGCCTCTGTTGTCATTCCTCATGTCATTACCGGCATCACGGGGTCCCACTCAGCTGTCAGATGCACCGACGCCACGCTCGCTCTAAAGACCGCGGGCTCGCCGGCCTGCGATAAGACGTGTGGGAATATCAAAGCCTGTTTTTTTTTTTTGTTAGCTACATCTGGGGACATGTTCTGGAGGTTGATTGGAAAGGAAACCATTGAAGGCTGCGTTTAAAGTGGGAATCAGCGATCCAGTGTTCCTCTGGAGAGGAGCTGAGTGAGCTGATGGCGGAGGGTTCAGAGGTGATTCTGATGGATGGGTAGAAACTCGGAGTGTTTCAAATCTGTTGTTCTTCATCATAGTTGGGGGTTTTAGGGAATCCTCATCATCACGTCCGCCGCAGTTCCTTCGTCTTCACGCGATCACTCAAAACTATGTCGTGGATCACTTTCACATTTTATTCCCACATAGACCTTAGTGCGAGGAAGAACTGGAATGATTTTGGGAAAGGTAGTCGTGTATTTCTGACACTAGGGGGAGCTCTACTGCAAAAGTTTTCTGACAGAGCTTCCTAACCGTCGGTCCGATTGAGTCCAAATTCAACAATTTGTCCAAATTAAGTCCAAATTCACAAATGAATCGACTCGAGGATTTATTTATCATATTTTAATCCACGACGGGGATTTAATAAGGTTCTAATAGCTTTCTCAAAACAATTTTACCAAGTGTTTGAGCTGATTCACTATTTTCCATGAAATAACCAACTAATAACTATTTAACTAACCTAACTAATTTTATATATATATATATATATATATATATATATATATATATATATATATATATATATATATATATATATATATTTTTTTTTCACTGTTTGAAAACATGCTTTACCACACGATACGTTATTTTATGGTAAATTTAGACTTACTAAGATATTGAATCATCAACATAATATTTAAATGAGTAAATTCCCACCAAAGATCCAAAATACATTTTTCCACATTTTTATTTATTTTTCTTTTATTATTAAAGGTTTAAAAAAAGGTGCTAAAATTATTTTTAATTTGACATCTTGGGCTTGTGGGAAACACGTCACTCAAGTTTAACCAGGGATTGTTTTATTAGGTTTGTTTAAAAACAATCCCTGTCTCTGTTTTCAGGACGATGCTGCGTCTCTGTTTTGGCTTTGAGTTTCCACAAATGTCCAGCGGACTGAGAAACTTCACCTGAACTTCCACCAACATGGCGGTGAGTAGATGTTTTCTGGATTTCCATTTTTTTATATGGTTTTTAAATCTGCATTTCAGACCGGGCAGCAGGACGGTCACCACTTTAGAAAATGTAAATTAGCGTGAGGCCGCCGCACGCTTCCTACGGCGCCAGTATGTTGCTCGTCCTGATGGATTCGTCTCAGTCGGTCAGTCAGTCAGTCAGTCAGTCGGAGGAGGAGGGGGAGGAGGAGGAGGAGGAGGAGGAGGAGGAGGAGGAGGGATTCTACCTGCGACTCGCCGTCTACGTGCCAATCAGTGTATCGACCCATTTGTGTTTGGGCCAGCTGGAGTTGTCAACACGGACATCAGTCTCGCTGAAATATTCCTCCCTTTGGCTGAGTGTCAGCGCGTCCTCAACCTCGCCGCCGTCCGTCTCTCTAAAAGAGATGAGCAGAGAGAGAGAGAGAGAGAGAGAGAGAGAGCGAGAGAGCGAGAGAGAGAGAGCGAGAGAGAGAGAGAGAGAGAGAGAGAGAGAGAGAGTGAAAGTAGCGGCTGGAAGACATCATGGCCTTTTTTCTCAAACTCCCGCCTTTCTTTACATTCATTTGTTATCTTCTCTCTATTGGTGCTTTATAAAGTTGTGTTTCAAGTTCCTTTGAATGTGTATTTAGCCCAAAAAAGACAAAAAGAAGCGTGAAGCAGCCGGTTGTTTGTTCTCCCAGCTGCCTCCCACTGATTTATCCAAACGCCTGCTTCCTCAACCTTAACTTCTTTTTTCTTTCTTCTTTTGTTTTTTAAAGGGATTTCAATTTGCACTTTAAATGCAGGGATTAAATAAGATTAATTGGTTCGCACTCCAAAGGATTTCGGATTATATTTTTTTATTTGGTTGTTTGAAATATGGAAATTTTGTGAGAAAGAAACTTTTTTTTTTTTTTTTTAATAAAAAAGGAACTTTTCTACAAAATATGAGGACAGGGATGGAGGTGAGAAAAGAGAGTTTAATCACGTTACGGTTCAATCCTTATCATCCACACCATCGATGATCAGCAGTAATGAAATCACCTCTTCAAATGATTCTCTCTCAGATAAATCAGCATCAGTGCCCGAAAACTTCTTAATATGCATTCGGCGGGTCATTTCATCTGATTAGGCGTCAGTTTTAATAAGCTAGCAAGATTATTGGCTGATCATTAACACAAATTAAATCCAATTGGGCCATTTTGCGCCTCAATTTGACGAGTTTAATACCGTTTTATTAGCCAAGAGTGTCAATATTTAGTTAAATATTTATTTGAAACCGTGACATTTTCTAGAAATGAGCTTATTGACCGTCTGATAAGAAAACTATAGCACTTTTTTTTGTCGTGTGTTAAGCATTGAGGTTGGAGGTTATTAGCTTAGCATTAAATATTCGAAGGACGTTGAAGCAGCTCGATCGATAATCTCCGTACTTGAAAAATTTGACATCTTTATGTAGCCTAGGTAGTGGGATTACACAATCTTACTTCATTTTTAGTTTTAAAAAAAACTTTTTCAGCATTAATCTACTTTACTTTCCAGAATAAATTGACAGTGTCTGTAAGAAAGAGCAGTAAAAGTCTGATAAAAATGTTGTGAAACGACATCAGAGTTGTTGGGAGTCGGGAGTTTCAAGTTAGCTAGTTAGCCGCTCCAGGCTACATTAGCTGCACTTAGCATACCAAACCCGGATCTCCAAAAGACCATATAGTTTAGTTGCATTGTGGGGAATGTAGGCGTGAATTTAGGTTTCAAAAAGAGGATATTTCTGGTTCTGCTGCAGCAGTGTGTGACAGTGTTAACAGAAGTGAGATGTTCAATCTGTCATTCCTTCATTTAACGTCGTGTTTATATCATGTAGAGGTGATTGTATCCCTGGAAACTCAGGGGATTGGGGACTTTTGGGGGGTTTATACCCTTCCTGTTGAGGACGTAGGCTTAGTTTTTCTCAGTTAAATTGAATTTGCGTAATTAAAAAAATATATATATTTTTAAACTCAGATTTTTCTAGTCTATTCTTATAATCTTACGTTTCAATCCCAAAATAAACAAAAACGCAAAGAAGGGTCCTCACAAGTTTTCTTTTATCCTGATCTGTCCTTTTGGATTTTTCCATCCGTCCAAATTGACACATTTGTGGTTTTGCGGGATGGGTAAGGGGGGAAAGGAGATTGGCTGGAAATCACATTACGTGATTCGATTATGAGCTGGAGAAAAACAACAACCTGTTGTTGTCGATGTTGCCAAACAGGGATCCCCTGGAGCAAATCACAGAGCGGGACCCATTTCCCTCTGCGTCAAGGATATCTGGACTTGCACTCCGGGCAAATATGCCACTAAATGATAGTGAAAGTATATTATTGTCTTTTTTTTCTTCCCTTCTTCCTGCCAAACTCATGCTAATCATCCAGTGCGTGGACCCGGACGTCCTCGGCCACAAAATCCTCTTTTATACGGCTGATGGCGAATCAAAAAGTAAACAGGCTAATTGTTTAATCTGTGTGCAGATTGCTGCCTCCCCCTCCATGACTGGCGGCAGACTGTTTACACGGTACGGATTAGTGGACGTGCAGCCGCGGCGCGATAGAGGACATTTCTAAGATCCTGCTACAGATGCGACTGTTGAGTTTCGAACACCCTCTCTCTGCTGCCCATCGCCACGGCAACAGCACACACTCCATCATCAACCTCGGGCTCAGTCGTTTGTTGCTGCCCCGGACCTCATTAAGTCCTCTCACATTAGTCGGAATGATATTCAAATGTCTTATTAGCATTTCCAACCATAATTGCATTAAATGGAAAGTAGCTGTTATGCGTCAGGGTTTTGTTTTATTTCGACCTGGTCGGAGCAGAGAGGAGGAGAGAAAGTGAACCGCCGTTTAAATAGAACAGGGAATCGATGCATGGAGGTAGAATCTAATTTTGAACCCTGGAATAAGAAGTTATGCCTTATAATGTATATTATTATCTCATATCATGACGTTTAGCATGTAATGTGTTATTCTTCATCTAAAGATGACTTTCGCAGGTCGTCCTCACAGCTTCCCACTTGAGTGGCTGTAAATTTAACAGCTATTTTTAATAATTCATCAATTATCCAATAACTTTCTTGATTAGTGGATTAATTTACTGATCTATAAATGTTAGGAAATAGTGAAAAATGATAATCAAGGTCTCCTAGAGCCGTAAGTGACAGTTTAAATACTGTATAATTGATAATCAAACAGTCTGAACTCATAACATTTCAGTTTCCTATGAAGAAAAAAAACAGTAAATATTCAGATTGATGAAAATAGAAAAAGTTATTATTTGAATTTTTGCCCTTAAAAAAAGGTTTAAAATGTGTTTTTTATTGTAAATTTGCAGCCCATAATCAAACTTAGAACGCTTCAGCGCTAAGCTAACTGAACTACTCATTCACACATTTTTATATAATCAATAATTTATTCTTTTTCCTACAGAAACCAATTTTAATACGTTTTGAATCGGGGAGCCATGAGGTTGGTGGTCGGGGTGGATGGATTGCTCAAGAATGACTTTGTATTTTTCTTTATACCTTTTCTTGCCTTAATCAACTCCTTCTGTACCTAAACTTTCACATGGTGTCGGTGAAAAAAGGTCATTATTAGTTTTTAAACACCATGATGGAAAGAAATTCTTCCGGCGCTTAAGTTTGGATGAATTTAATAGTTTTTTTCTCACATGATTATCTGCTTTAAAATGACTCTTTACCTTTGTTACACTGAATTATATTGATGGGGGGCAAAAGTCGGGACAAAGGTTATTTTAGTTTTTGAATATTGTTTGATACTTTTTCATGAAAAACACTTTTCTGACATAAAAATGATCTTTTTGGGGATATCCTCCTTCAAAAGCCCCCGGAAACAGATTTTCAAATACAGACTACCGTGTCTACATGATCTCTCCTGTTTCATGTAAGATCCAAGTAACTGAATAACATTCAGCCTTAAACTGTATAAATTTAGTTTTTATGCCCCCCACCTGCATCCTTGCATCCAGGAAACAGTCTATCCTCACCTCCTCAAAAACTGCCAGACAGAATCTAATGAAATTCCTCGCATATTTTCCAGCGACCCAGAAACTCTGCATCTCCTAATTACTTTCCTAACGTTGCTTATTTCATTTTTTTCATTATTTTTTTTTTACATTTATTGGCAGCTTTGAGTTTTCCGTTTGCTCACATTCACCTGGAATAGAGGTTACGGTCGATCCACATCAGCACAAAATGAGTTTCCCCCCCCCCCGTGTCGGGGGACATCCGTATCCTTGGACCTGGATTTTCTAGTTTAAAACTTACCTGAAAAACTTAGATGAACTATTTATTATTCACCGTCATCTTCATGATTCCACCAGTTTCTACTCTCTGCTTCCTGAGCGCCGGGATTTATGCTCGGCGCCAGATTGGGACATTTGACACACAGTCTTGTAAATAGTTGCTCATTAATTAAGACTTGGGGGGGGGGAGAAAAAAACAAACCGCGGTCGTCAGAAACACCGACAAGGTGTCAAAAAAGCCAGTGTGTCAAAAGAATATTCCTTGAGGGAGGCTTATCCGTGTTTTCCTGCGGCGTTTTAATGATTCTCGTCACCTTACGTCTTCCTGGGAGCAGGTGAGTGTGTGCATGTGTGTGTTTGTGTGTGTGTGTGTGTGTGTGTGTGTGTGCGTGTGTGTGCGTGGGAGAGAGAGGAGATGAAATCCGCCTCATTTGTCGGGCTCATAATTAACATGTCAAAGCAGCGCAGAGAGATACTGCGGCGCTAATGGTGACAAGGTGACACAAACTGGTTTGAGGGAAAAATGTGTCGCTACGTCACCTCCTCCCTTTTTTCCCGCCCTCCGAGAACCTATAGCGGTGATGAGAAAACGTCCGTCTCTTAGCAACCTGCTGGGTCTCCTATCGTCTGTCTAAACTGACTGAGAGACTCTTGAAAGCGTGAGCCGGCAGCGTCGCCCTGAGTGAGATAGATTTGCAGGTTTGAGCAGAAGACGCTTTTCGTGGGATGAATGTCTAATCAGGTTGATTTGGAGCGTCGAGTCAAAGTCTGTCCCCCCCCGTCAATGATTGCTTTGTGAGGTTCTTAAGAACCCCAGCTGAGTTTTGCTGCCAACACACACCTGATCAGATACTCAAGGATGCAAAAAAACATCCAGGCGTTCATATCCTCCCGCCGCCGCTGCTCGCTGATGTGCGAATGATCTCCGGCTCAGTCGCAGGGAAGCCGATGGCGGTGCGTTCGCTGCATGCTGAGACGCTACGGTTTTCTGGATACACTTGCAAAAAAAAAGAAAGAAGATGCTCAATATTAAAGCTGATTCTTGTTTACCGCCTCCTATCAGAATCAAGAAGCCACGTTCACTCTCTCTCTCTCTCTCTCCCTCTCTCTCTCTCTCTCTCTCTCTCTCTCTCTCTCTCTCTCTCTCTCTCTTTTTCCCCTTAGACGCTCTGTTTTTTTTGGCGCCATCTCCTCTGAGGAGAGGAACAGAACCCCGAGGCCGGTCCTGGGCCGTGAAATTTTATCGCCCTCTCCTTGGTGAACTCTTTCATTCAATGAGTGAATCCGAGAGTTTTGTTCCGCGGCGAGAGATCCTCCATTTTTGAGAGAAAACGCTCTGACAAAAATGATTTCTGGCGGGAGAGAGAAAAGGCGCGTTATTGCCCAACCCTTAAACTTATGACTCATCTAAAGACCACTTTCACTCTTGAGATGTTTTCAAGAGAGACATCATCATCATCATCATCACCATCACCTCCCGGGAAGCGACGTCGTTGTGAACGTGGGTATAACGTGTTGACATCGCTTCGAACAAAGTTTCAAACAGCGCTCGCTCGCCCGCTCACATCGGTTCCATCAGCGGCGCCGGTGCCCATGAGCTTAATTAAAAATGTCAGTGTTGTTTGAAGTTCGGGCCGAGCGGCTGTTCTCGTCTTTATCTCGGGTCTCCAGGATCTCTTGTTTGAATCCGCAGATGGAGATCAGGCCTTCCGGCGGCGTTCACCTCTTTCATCTGCTTTGTAAACGGCACAATTTCTCAGCGTGGAGATGCCTTTCATCAACCAGCGGGGGTGGGGTGGGGGGGTCTGTTTGGTTTTGCTGATGAGCTTTTGGACTCTGCGTGACCTCGCTGTGGATTAATGGGATGGTGTGGGCCGACAGCAGTAAGTCGACAGCCTGCCACTCAAATGCATATAGATATAGTTCTGTGAAAGCGTGTCGGACCCCCGGCCGGGTTCTTCTGTCGGTGTGTGTTTGTGTCATAGTAAATCCTTTCAGCTCTTCAAACTACATTTCCTACCCTGCGCCATGAGTATATTCCCAAAACACAACCCCTCCTACCCCCCCCGATAGAACGCCTCAACATAAATGTGAAGTTATGTCTGAAGAACATGGCCCCGCCCCCATCGTGTCCCATATGAACTATTAGAGTGGAATATGATAAATACAAGATAGATCTCCTCAATTTGATTCACATGCAACAGATTTGTACTGAACCTGAGCGAAAGTTGTGAAGTTATGGACCGAAAGTTGGGGAAATAAAAACAAACACAGCATCCCACTGGAAGAACCTTTGACCCACTGTCCAACGGTGAGTGGAGGGGATTGTGGGATTGTTAGCTGGTTCTGGACCAGGACCAGTTGTCTTATTCCAGGGAAACATAAATTATAAGTATATTCACACTGATTTATATGGTTATTTTGGAAGAACCGACACAGGTAAGTAGAGATGGACACAAAAATAGCAGAAAACAGGAAGTATGCTCAAACATTTCCACAGACGCTGATGATTTTGTGGCTTGATCTGGAATTTAATGACAGTGACCTTGGCTCTCCGGTCCCTGCGCCTACACCTGTACGCTCCGCTCACTCTGCTCACTCTGCTCACTCTGTTGCCCACTCAGGACGTACACAGTTACATATTGCTGCTTTGCTCTTTAGCGTCAGACGGAGGTGTTCGGCACAGCTCGTGCCGTTCCCTGCTCTTACATTCAAATGAAGAGGAGCTCGACGATCCTGGCTTTCAAAGCCGACGGGGGACGACACACTGATTGTTTGGAATCAGGTCTAACCTAAAAACACCCTCTTACTTTGCTCGGTTTAAGTAGAAGAAGCAGAGTCGGACACGCTCGAAACGCATTAGCAGCCAATGCACTCCGGATTCTCCTTAATGTTCGTTAGAGGACACTCAGAGCCGAGGAGGCGGTTCCATCAGTGCCGCCCCTCCTCTCGGTCTTCCCAGGTGAATTTGTTGTTAACTCTGGACAATGTCTTCAGCAGTTAAATATTCCCTTCTTAGAGAATGAAACCAAGTATCTGGAGACGTGTGCGGCCATCAACATCAATGTCCTCCGCTCACCTCCCGTGATTGGGCGGCGGCGGCGCATCAGCGCGGGACTTAGAGTCGCACTCGGGCGGATCGGCATCGCTGAGCTCATCTGGCAGCGCCTGCCAGCGCTGACGCTCGCTGGCTCCTCAAGCTGGAAATTGCCATAATGTGTCCTGCAGTGGTCGGCTGCACAGACCTCTATCAGGGGCTCCATCTGTTCTGAGCGCACGCACACACACACACACACACATACACGATGCATCATTGTAGGTGGTGAACATCTGCTTTCTGCCAGATGTTGGGCTCTCTGACTGCAGGGATTTACCTCCATTAAGGTAGAAGGTCCAACACCGAGGCGTTCCGGATGGAGTCTGGCTCTGTGTTGATGCTGAAGGGGAGCTAAACAATTAGCCAAATTAGTCCAAGAAGGCGAAAAAACTAGTTCTTTCCAAAGACAGCAGCTCATCCAACTGGCTAATGAATGACATGATGATGAGGATGAAGTTGTTAATAGCTTACTTGAAGTTCTGTCGTTCATGGAGGGGTCAAACTAAGGAGCACAGAGCTAGCTGTAGAACAATCGTCCACTTACCAGTAGGTCATGAGTACAATCCCATACCCCTGTTGTCTAAT
This sequence comes from Lophius americanus, assembly GCA_037951165.1. Classification (NCBI taxonomy): domain Eukaryota; kingdom Metazoa; phylum Chordata; class Actinopteri; order Lophiiformes; family Lophiidae; genus Lophius; species Lophius americanus. The sequence continues at coordinate 167,227 of JBBDHG010000375.1, forward strand.
ACTCAAAGTATCCTTTAGCAAGAAACTGAACCTCGAGTTGTTACCAAAATTATTCCATTGGTGTGTAAGTTCTTTTGTGGCGCCCTGCACAGCGGTCCCTACCACCCCCGCCTGAATGTGTGTGAATGAATGGTTCGCGTCGTAAAGGGCGTTCTTTGAACGATCCATCGGACAAGAGCGTCATTATACAGTCCAATTACAATTAAGCATAAAACAAATGGATGCTATGTAGCACTGTTGTCGTTTGATGGATGTCAGGAGGAAGAGCGGCACCGTGGGTTTATCTCAAGGTCTTTGGTTGGAGTCCCAGTTCCTGCAGTCTACATGTCATGGTGTCCTTGAGCAACAAATTGCTATGAATGGTTATTCATCTGCTGGATAAAGAGGTGGGGCATTGCATGATAGCCTATGTCACCATTGTACGAGAAGGTGTGAATAACTCAATGCTGATTGGACTCTTGTAAAGTGGTCCAGCGGATTAGTCAGGTGTTTTATATGTACACATTAACCATAATGTGAATGGACACTCTACATGTCATGTCCTTGAGCAACAAACGGAACCACGACTTGCTCGTCATGCAAGTCAGTCGTCCTTCGGTGAATTTACGATGATTATTAATCCCCACGAAATGTCGGGGGGGAAACGCGTAGGCCGCCGCAGATCATTCGGGTCAACGTCATAACTGAAACTATTTTCATAGATTTTCATTTTCAAATATTCTATCCTCAGAGATCTTAGTGCGAGGAAGAACTGGATGTATTGATTTTGATGAAGGTCGGTTATGTCCAAAAGTTTTCGGGCCATACTTTCTTCACCGATTTTGGCAAAATTTAGTGTATATGAATGGACTCGAGGGATATATCTTGTTTATATAATATTTTACTCTAAAAGTTCATATTTTACTCACCAGGGGGAGCTTTTTTACGATAAACACTGTTTTCCCGACATACCTTAAAAACTATTTCACGGATCATTTTAGAACTTTATACCCAGATATACGTTAGTGAAAGGAAAAAGTGGATTGAGGAAAGATCAGTTGTATATGTCCGACACCAGGGGGCGCTTTACCTCCAAAAGTTTTTCGGGCCACGATTTCTTAACAGAAGGTCCGATTTTATCCAAATTTTGTGCATATGTATGAACTGGAGGATACACTGACACACACACATACACACTCACTCACACACTCACTCACTCACTCACTCACACACTCACTCAAACACTCACTCACTCACTCACTCACTCACTCACTCACTCACTCACTCACTCACTCACTCACACACTCACTCACTCACTCACACACTCACTCAAACACTCACTCACTCACTCACTCACTCACTCACTCACTCACACACTCACTCACTCACTCACACACTCACTCAAACACTCACTCACTCACACACTCACTCACTCACTCACTCACTCACTCACTCACACACTCACTCACTCACTCACACACTCACTCAAACACTCACTCACTCACTCACTCACTCACTCACTCACTCACTCACTCACACACTCACTCAAACACTCACTCACTCACTCACTCACTCACTCACTCACTCACTCACTCACTCACTCACTCACACACTCACTCACTCACTCACTCACTCACTCACTCACTCACTCACTCACTCACACACTCACTCAAACACTCACTCACTCACTCACTCACTCACTCACTCACTCACTCACTCACACACTCACTCACTCACTCAAACACTCACTCACTCACTCACTCACATACACAGTCACACACACATACACACTCACTCACACTCACTCACTCCTTCACTTACTCACTCGCATACACACACTCACACACACTCACACAATCACACACATACACATACACGCAAACACACAAACACTCTAACACACAGTCTCACACAGTAACACATACACCCACACGCACACAAACACACACACACACACACATGCACTCACACACATGCACTCACACACACACACACACTCAATCACACACACTCACACACACACACACTCACTCAGTGGCGCCTCTGTTACCGTTGCCCTTTACTTTCAGCCACTCTTGCGAGGTTCCCTCTGGAGGAGATGTTGACTCCCATCCAAAGTTTTGATACGTTGGTGACAATAATACCTAAATGTTCGCTCATCTGGCCGCCTACAGCCCAGATGTGGCGAAGAATCGATGTTTTTGTTTGTTATGACACATTTGCTGCGGCGTGAAACACAAGAGAGAGAAGACCTTCAGACAACATCGCGTCACCGCTTCAGCTTTCATTTATTGATTAAATGTTTGTTGGTTGTTTTTTTTATCACAAATCTAAAATGAACAAGAGCTTAAGGGTCATCATTCTAGTATTTCAGCGCGCATGTATGACAAGCAGTTAGCATAAATCCAGCATGCGCAACACCTGCATCACAGAACAACATTTTTATCTGTCATTGGAGCGGGATGGAACTTATTAAATATAGAGACAGGGCGCCATAAATTGCATGGGCGGGCGCCAAATGGAGCTTGAGAGCGAAAGGATTTTTGTTTTTATCGTCAATATTATCTCTGCTGTTTTGGGCACCAAACAGCGGCGTGTTAGATTTAGAAGTGTTGAGCTTTAATTTTGATGGACTCATCATTCAAAGTTGTTTTTTTTTACGGCTGCCACACATTTTCATTCTGTTAGTTACGATGTATCAAAACTCATGCCGACGTATTTCAGTGAAATTTAGTTGAGCATACTGCGATGAACCGAGGGACTCATTTATCATTATGACCACAGAAGGAATGAATCCAAATATTAAACTTCTGGGTTTGTGACCTTGGTCTGTAAATCCTACAAGGGCACCCTGGATTAAATGTGCGCCCAAAATTGAATTAACACCTCAATTATGAGCGCGGGTAGAAGTGACGCTGAGACGCGTGATCCGTCTTTGAGTCGGCGTCTGAGCCAAATTAGCATTTTAGCATTTTTCAAAGACTCACCGAAATATCCGTCTTCATTATTGATATACAAAAAATAAGATTTGGCTGCAAGCATTTATTATAACCTGATAAGTCCAAAACTATTTCATGGATCATTTTCAAAATGTTACACCTTCATAGACTTTAGCGCGAGAAAGAACTGGATTGATTTTTTGACCCAGACAGACAGTTTTTAAGGAGAAAATTCTGCATTTAAACTTTTAACTCTAAGGTCAGCAGGATGAATTAAAAGTTTTTAATCACACGGAAACCCTGTTTCATCTCCGACCTTTTTGGAGCCTTTAATACCTTTTCCGTCGAGATCTCCCAGAGCTGGCATTTTAATCGGGCCCAAAGTTCTCCACAAGTGGGGCGGCTAGTTTAATGAGGTTTGCGTAAAACAGGCCATCTCTGCTGCCAGTTTAAAAAAAAAAACAAGAGCTTCAAACATGCTTCTACCGGAACCATCTCCCCTTAAACATGCATTTATTGATTTATTGATGTGTCTGTAGTTTTTTTAAAGCACATTTAAGCCCCCCTGAGCTGCGTTTTATGTGTAAAAGCTCTTAAACTGCGTAAAAAGAAAGCGTAGGTTATCGGCCAGCCCCCCCACAAACTAAGTCATGGCGGCTGACGTCGCCTGACAGACCGCTGCACATGTCAGGTGGGGGCTTTGCACCTGCTCAGCGTCAACACGTCCCCTTTAATGAAGCGGAACGCGTGCACCGTACGAAGGGTTACGTCATCGTCACGTCGCTGACATTTCCACGCTTCAAACCACCTCAGGGTTTTTGCAGATTAACAAGTTCTTCCCTGCATGCTGCTCACGGCCCACCCACCCCTTATAGTTTATTATTATATGGAGCCGGGTGTAGCCCTGTGAGTATGGTGTGTGTGTATGTGTGTGTATATGTGTGTGTATATGTGTGTGTGTTTCTGGCTGTGGTGGTTATTTTTAACTTCTGTCTACTAGGGCGAGTGCACTTTCTCCTCAGCTGCTTGTGTTTGGAGTCCCTAAGGGAGTGTGTGTGTGTGTGTATGTGTGTGTGTGTGTGTGTGTGTGTGTGTGACAACCATGTTGGTGAGTTGCAGTCTGCTCGGTCACTCATCATTACTAAGTCATACGTCCTTCCCTGTTCTCCCCTGATGAAGTCATGAAAACATCATAATGAGTCAGGCTTTAAAAAAAAGAAAGAGCAGGTAGGTGTCACATCAAATCCCAAACATCCCTTCAAAAGGTTCCCCTAATCTGGATCCACTTCTGTCTTGTAGTTGTGAAACCTCAACCTCCAAAATGACTCGGTGAAGATCGGAAGATTTGGGATGGTATTCCGGTGTTTGTTTGTGATTCAGGAGAAAAATGGGTCACAAACTGAGGTTTGGGGTTTTTTTTGCCGGAGAGCCAGGTTGCCCTTGTTTTAGCTAAGTTGAACCCATAAATCACGCTCCTGAGTCACGGACGTGGTTGTTCCACGAGCTCCTCGCTGATTTTTCCTGAGCGCTCCTCGAGAGCAGACAATAGAGACGCCGCCGCCGCCGCGTGGCCGGATCGCTGCGGCTAATATTGCCGACTCTGCATTCATTTCATTGATTGCGCAGCTTTTGTCCTCGCCATCAGAGAAGGAGTGGAAATGATGAGTGGAATGCAAAAGGGCTGGGGGGAAATGTCCTGCTGAAAACTATGAAGAATTGATGCAAAAGTCCAAGTGGAAAAGCTTCTCAGTCAGAGGAGGAAAAAAGAAGAAGAGAGAGAGAGGGAGAGAGAGAGAGAGAGAGAGAGCGGGAGAGAGAGGCTTTATGGGAATATTGAGCCACAAAGCATTTATGTCAGATCAAAGCTAAGCCTTATCTTTTGGGAAGGACTCAGTAATACCCTGGGCCGTCTCGCCCCCACAAGGGCAGGTTTCTCTCCCGGCTTCCTGTCTTCGTCTTCCTCACTTCGCCATAAAACCGCCAGTATTTTCCTGCTCTTTTCCCCTCAACTTTGACTCTGTAACTGTGTGGAGAAAGTAGGTCAGGCGGCGAGCGTGGAGCGCAGAGGCGTGGGTCTGGACTCAGGAGGGCTGGCGGTGTTTCTGCTAGAGGTTGAGGAAGGAGACATGCTGAGGTGGACGATGCGGCGGTTCATAGAAAGGTTGACGTGACTGTTGAGTTGAGTGGGCTAATGAGAATTTAATATGTTTTTTAGTGCGAGATCGGGTTCAGAGAGCAGTGGGAGTGGGTTAAACCAGTGTCGGGAACTTAGAATTGAGCGATCTGGAGTCATGAACAAAAGTTCTACGTAGCCGTTAGCTCAGCTTTTCCAGGGAACTGTTTGGAATGCCAGTACTTCGGTTTTCCATGTTTATGTCTTCTGTTTTGTTATGAATTAAATGTATTATTATTATCATTATTATTATATCTGAACTAAACAGGGAATAAATCATCGACAGCTGCTGGGCAGAAATTTCACTAATGCTTCTAAAGGTGTCTGTCTAATTACCGGCGTCTTATAATTAGCATATTTTCACATTTAGAGGCGTATTTTACTTTGGAGATGTTTTTTCTCACACTCACTTATGATTGAGGTTATATAGCAGAAATCCTGCAGTAGAGCTGTAAGTTGGCTTGACCACGTCTTCAGAACGCCTTCTGGCCGCCACCCAGAATCCCAAGCAGGTGTTCTGGCGGCTTTTTACCTGGAGGAAAACCTCGGGGCAGAATCAGAACTCGCTGGAAAGATGATATATTCCATGTTGCCAGGGAATGCTAGAGGACCCCTCAGGAAGATCTGGAGGACATGCTTAAAGACGAGGACATCTTGTCCTGTTAGGCCTGCTGCAGTGACGATGTCGACGCGTCGATCGGTCAGACGTTTGGCTGAGGAACAGAAAATATCCTGGACTTTTTCATTTTTTCATAAATCCTCCTAAACCTTGTTTTTTCCTGTTGATATTTATGATGGCCCGAGGTCAAACCGGAAGATCCCCCTCTCTTCAAGTGGAGCAGACCGAATCAGCTGATCCCAGCATGCCTTCCGTGCGAACGCTCTTATCTGTCATGGCGGTGGCGCCGTCCCCACAGGGTGCTAAGAGCGCTTTAATTGCCTGATATCTTGTTTTTGATAAAGGGGACGGATGTACGTCGTTGCAGGGCAGCCGGGGGTCACTTCTCTCCATTTCCAGCGCCACTTTTCCTCCTAATCTGCCCTTTCTCCATCTCCCTCCTCATCCTCGCTGTCTGCCAGCGTTCACGCCCGGAGGGACGGCGGCTCTGCTGAGATGGCAGAGGAGAGAAAGCCGAATCGAGTCATCTTGCCTCCTCGGCGGTTTTCACACTTGATAATTTGAGACAGAGTTGAATGGGAGTTGAATCGTCTGTGGACGTAAACTGTCGAGCAGGGATTAACACGGTTGATGCGATGATCGAGGAAGACTGGGAGGAAGAAGAGTTTGTTTATAGAGAGTCTGTAGCCCGAGGGAAGCATGATAATAAACCTTTTTTAACACAAATACTGAGGGGAAGGGTCTCATGATCTCCTGCTGCCGTCAGCTGGAGGCTGATTGTGTGACGTGCACTGTTCTTCGTCTTCAGTTAAGATTAGTCAACCGTCAATCTCTGGGTCCTCCTCCGGCTGAATGTTTGGTTCTGACCACGACAACATGTTTGCAAGTTGGATCTCTTTAAAATATATTAGAAAAGAAAATTAAAACAATACAAATATGAGCAGCAAAAAGTTGGACTATTTGCATGAAAAATTTTGTGGATGGTTGGAAAGTTTTCGGGGGATCGTTTCTCAGCAAGTGGCCCCAATTGAGTACAAATTTGGTGCATATGAATCGACATGAGGAGATTTATCTTTTATACATTGGGTTTTACTCTAATAGTTCATATTTTACTCACCAGGGGGAGTTTTAAAAAAAAAAAGAAAAACACTGTTTTTCAGACTAAACTTTTCGTACCGCCGTTGCAGTTTAGTTGAAATTCTGTGCGTGTGAATCAACTCAGTCTTCGGGGGGACATCTCAGGGATAGACCCCCGCTGTCACCATCGGCCTAGTCGGATAGAGGGAGTCAACATCCAGGTTTTTGCTGGTCTTTCTTCATCGACTTCATCTCTCTCATCAGTTCTTCTCCTCTTCTCTCCTGCAGATGTACGACCGTGCTGCCGCCAAAGACCTGTGACATCACTGTGAAGTCGTGGATGGTGGCGGATCATCCAGCATCGGAACCAGCTCCACTTTCTCAGCTTCACTCGGAGTTTCTCCACCTTATACATAAAGGCAGACCTCCTACGCATCTCAACAAAAAAGGAAAAGATGGAGACTCTGTCCCAGGATTCAATTCTTGAGTGCCAGATCTGCTTTAACTACTACAGCCCCCGCCGGAGGCCCAAGCTCCTGGATTGCAGACACACGTGCTGCTCGGTGTGCTTGACCCAAATGCGCAGCAGCCAGAAGGAGATTCGCTGTCCCTGGTGTCGAGGCGTCACCAAGCTCCCGCCGGGTCTGTCCGTCTCCCAGCTCCCGGACGACCCGGACATCATCACCGTCATCGCCATCCCTCACACCTCCGAGCACACGCCCGTCTTCATCCGCCTCCCAAGCAACGGCTGCTACATGCTGCCGCTGCCCGTTGCCAAGGAGCGAGCCCTCGGCCTGCCGGGGGAGCTGGGGTGCCGCTTCCTGCCGGGCGGCCAGCAGAAGGGGTTGACGGTGTTGACCATGCCCGAGCAGGAGCCTCTGGGCTTGGGTATGGCTCTGGATGGCGTTGGGGTGGGGCTGGATGGAGGCGAGGGCGAGAGGAGAGTCGCCGGCCCAGTTGGAGGAGGAGGGAAGGGCTCCACGTGGTCCGGCGTGTGCACGGTGATCCTGGTGGCGTGCGTGCTGCTCTTCCTCCTGGGAATCGTGCTGCACAACATGTCCTGCATCTCCAAACGCTTCACCGTCATCTCCTGTGGCTGAGGGTGGCCGGAGGAGGCTCGGACTGCTGTGGACCCCCCCTCTGGAATCCCCATCTAGTCCTGCCTCTCCTCAGCGCCGGACTCTGCTGCGGAGAGGGGGCCAGACTCACATCATGGGCATCGACGGAACCTGCAGAGGAACGTAGATGAAGACACTCTTAATGTTTCCCTCGTGTTTTTTTTTTTTCAGACTAGAATGGAAATTCAAACAGAAACACTGACTCTCCCATTCCGGACCTGAAATCCCGCCATTCTTCCTGCCTGTCATTTCCTCGGAAAGAATGCTTTGGGAATTACTCCAGATATGTTGATTCGTTCTTGGCCAGCCGATACGTATTAGCTAGCGGATTTTGGCTAAGTGCCGATCGGACTCTCTCAGCCATGGGATCGCCTGTTTGGTCCGGTTTGTCATTAGAGCGTAGGTTCCAAGTGCGGCGTCTCCAGCTGGTGCTGCAGAACAAAGACTCCCGACTTGGCTGCTCTCCGTTCTCTGATGCCACAGGAATTAACTGTGCAGGATCAACATTTGGGCCCCATTGAATCATCCCGGAAACTCAAACCAACACAGCTTTCATTATTCTTCTTCTTCTTTTTTCTTCTTTATGTTCACAGCCTGTTCCTGATCCGAACACACTCAGAAAAGGGATTGTAGTTTGTTTGTGTTTACTCATGCCAGCATTTCACGGGCTTTTACACTGGAATTCTGGTTCTGGCGGGTTGTTTTGTTAAGGATTAAGAGTTTAAATGAGATCTGTAACAAAAATATGACTGAAAACTTTGTGTAGCCTTCGAGTAAGAGGAACAGGAAGTGGCTCCAAATGTTGAATTCGCAGTAGAATTGGATGACAGACGTAAAAAATTCAAAGGAACCGTTTAACATTTTGGGATCCGTGTCCGTTTAAGAGTTACGTTGATACCAGTCTCTGCTCAATGTGTTTGCTGGGTTGGTTTCTAGAGCCAAGAGGTGATTATTTTAGCCTAGCAGAACTACAAAAAAGGGGAATTTTGCTAACTTTTTAAAAATCTGTTCCCAAAAATATGAATGTTCTGTGATGAAAGCACCAAATATCTCTTCACAAAACCACAACTTTATATTTTACTATATTCTTTATGGGTTAAAGAAACAGAATGTGACTTTAAAAAAAAATATATAAAAGTATTTCCACATGATTAAATGGATTTCTTTCACTAGTTAGCGATTAAAACTTAATCTTGTTCCTCGAACTTAACGCACTTGGATTAGCAAGAGTTGTTTCAATATACACCACGTATTTTTATTAGGTTAAATCCATTTTATGGGGGTTGTGTTAACGTAGCCACTTTGATTAGTTCCATTCTATTTCAAGCTTGGATGGGATTTCAGCATTTTCATGCTTGTCAAACCGAGGCGGTGGTCCATACGGACTTCTTCACCGCTAAACAAATAAAGAATTTCACAAATGACCTTGTTTAGACTAAGCTAATCTAAGAAAACTGCCTCTAGCTCTGTCTGTGAGACTGGTATCAATCTCTAATCTTTTATCTCTAAACTGTGGCAACTGATCTCAAACAATATCTCTGAATAAATCCGATGAAAATTTGGACATTGTAGGAAAAAAACAACATATTTTTGCGTTTTCTAAATTTGTTTATTTTTGCAGTACGTCCGCTTTAAAGTTTTCCATTGCATGCTGGGGAGTGTGACCTCATCGCTCAGCTAACCCTCCCTCTACTTTTAATCCCCGACCTGCAGATCACCGTCCCTTGAAGACGGTCTCCCCAGCTTGGACCGAGCCCCTCACCGGCGGCCCACTCACTATCGACTCCCCTGGTCTTGATTCCCTTCCTTACTTCAGAACCCCGGTGGACTTGGGCTCACCAGTGGTGTGGGTTTATTTGTGTGGAGAGAGGGTCAGTGGCGGGGCAGGAGTGGGCGGACACTGCGGGGTTCCAGTTAATGTTGATGTATCGATTTATGGGCTCTTGAATATCGCTCCCATCTGCAGAGATGGATGATTCTCTTTCTTTTCACTTTCATATGTTGAGGCAAGCAATTTGCCTGTTTCCTGTTGGGCTGGAGCAGCGGAGTGTACAGAACACAAAAAAACAGGGTCGGCTCTTTTGTATATTAGCCTCGTCGTGTACAGAATGATTGTAATCTCCTTTTTGTCGACGTTTTTCTTATTTGGTTTTATTTCAAAGAGTCTGGCTGTATTTTTTTTGTTGATACATTTACTTCACCAGTGACACAGCCAAGATTTAAAGTATATAAAGAATGATATGCTGTGCCAAAATGTTTTGTATTGATGCATATATATCCACTTGTTCACTTATAATACTCCCGTCGTTTCAATAAATCCAAAGTACGGACGATTCACTCATTCAAGACTAAGAAGTGAGACACGTTCCACAGGAATTCTGTATTTTCACGATTTTACCGCCTTCTGGTCGAAGAATTCCTCTCTTCTCAACAGAACATGCATCAGTCCGTTTTCTCGTACTGCTTATCCAGTATTGGGTATGGAACCTATCTTAGCTGACACTTTTCCTGCTGTCAAACATAACCCATATCACCATTTTAACACGATAACATTATTTCAACTGTCAGGGGTTATAATGTTATGGCTCATTGCTATATTTCACCGCAATTCACCAAATCAGAGTCTGAGATTTCGTCCTCCTCCTTTTAATTTTTTTTTACCGATGCTGTTACAGAATTAAGTCCAGCTGAACCAGTTCAGTTGGAACATGGTATGCCGGTTGCAGCTCCTGCTGTTGCTATGAGACTGAACTTCAAGGCCTTTTGAAGTTTGGCACTCTTTAGCTGAAAGTCGACACATTTTAAGCTCCGAGCACTTGGCGTTGTAGAAAAAAAAAACTGCTAATTTCTCAGCACTGGAGGTGGAAGCGGTTTTTCAGCTCTGCCGTCACTGAAGGTCCAGAAAAAAAAAAAATCTTCATTTCATTTCGCGTTGAAACTGAAGGATTTTTCCTGAGGTCTCTGTGGATTTTAATTAGACTAACACGGTTGAGAAAGAGCGATTTCTGGACAGAGAGACGTCAGAAAGCGTGAAAGAGAGTGCAAAGATGTATTTATAAAAATTAATTTGGGTGAGATTTAGAACCCCATCTGTGCAGCTTTATATCGCTGGCACAAGACGTCACCAGTTCCTTCAAGCAAAAATATGAGCGTCAGAACTTGTCAACTTGTCATCACTCTCACAAAAACCACATCCCATTCACATTATTATGCTAAAACGGCGCTGCTGGATCTGAAATCATCAATATTTCTCAAGTTTTGTTTGATGAGGTTGCTTTAAATTGGACACAAATCTTCTATATTATGGGTTTTCATCCGCCTTATTTCACTTAAATACTCGCAGTTTTAGTAATTTCATGGATATTAGATGTCTTAAATAGATGAAGTTGGAGAGGCTGGTTGCAGGAATGATTGGTTGAGTTACGACTTCTAGCAGGAAATGGAAACTCCAGCCAACATTAACGGCACCGACATGCTCTGGGGTTAATTATCCACACACCGGGTTCACTCCATTTGTGATAGATTAGCCTGTCTTAAGTCCTTTCACTCCGCCAATCCATCACCAATGAGGCGCTGCATGTGACGGAGGGGGGGTGGGGGGGACTTGGAGCGATGTGGAAAAACAAATGTACCTCCCGTTTTCATTATTCTCGCCCTTAGAGTGTCTGTGTGGTGCTGATATATGAGAATATTGATCTGAAGGCGGTAAAATCCCATCATTATTTGCAAGCAAACGGTGTAAAACGCTGCCATGTGCAAAACCGAGGATACACACAAGGTTATACACACATCTGCGCCAGCTGTTTTGCTTCACATATATCACTAAATCAAACTTTCTCCAGGAAAAACGTCACTTTGGGTGAGAGATAATAATGTAGTATCATTGTTTTTGTCTTTGTTTTCTCAATGAAAAATGATCGTGTACAACATTTTTACAGAAACTTAGAGTGTGGACCAGAGGAGCGTAGAACGGAGGCTTGTCGTTTCTGTGCCTGTGTGTTTGTGAAATGCCGTGAAGTTCCTGTTGTAGTTTCCTGCTTGTGTCGGGTCGACGGCGGCCCGCGACACGAGCAGCAGCTGTTTTTGGTGAACTATTAAAGCAAACGCTCTGAATCTGACAAAAAAACAAGAGTTTCGGCAATCTTCATTTTGTGACTAGCTCTACGCTGTCGTCTCCGATAGCAAGGGTATATCCACCAAAAGCCCCCAAATCCCCTGTGTTGTACAAGCCACACATTTAAGGAACTCCTGAAATTAAATGTGACCATCTGGATGGGACTAGTTTTTTTATTTTGTTCAAAAAAAGCTCCCCCTAGTGAATAAAATATGAACTACAAGAGTATCACATTTTTCTTTTGGCTGATTTTACATAAATCTCCACTTGTAGAGATTCTTTTGGAAGTTCTCAGCTTGAAAAACCTCCTTCCATTCCTCTCCCTGAAAATAAATGGACCCGGAGACTGAGAGATGAATAAAAACCTCATTTCTGGTTAGTTTTATTTATGGCGGTCCCATATTTCATGGTGGAGTGAACTTGGGTGTCTTTGTTTACCCTCAGGAACCTCTCTTCTGCTCAAATATTTATTGATGGAGTGCGAGGGAGGTAATTAACGCTCTCCAGGGAGCAATTTCAGCCGGCTCTGCTGCCAAACGCCTCGATTTCTCACCGCCATCCGCTAATAATGGCCGCACTCATCACGGACTGCAGAGCCGCGACCCATCTCCACTCACCGCTAATGATCTGTTCCTCCTTCAAAGCAGCGTTCACGCGACAGTTTTTCAGTGAGGCATATTTCCCTGCAGCACTTGAACTAACCCGAACCCTAAACCATCACTTAGTAAACTTAACTAAACTAAATATTACTTATTATTTCTTGACATTCTTCATTAAAATGTTTAAAATCCTCGGGAGGGAAGGGGAAGAAAAAGGTATGGAGAATTTATCTTGGGGGGCATTTATTAAACTAATATCTTAAGACACTTTAAATGTATCATAAAACGGCGAATCGTTTTGTCAAGCGTGTTTTTAAACACACAAATCATAAACTCAGAATTTCAGGATTCTGATGTCAGAATTCTGAGATTAGAGTCGAATGTCTGAGAATAAAGTAAGAATTCTGAATTTAATCTCGGAATTCCGACATTAAAGGCAGAATTCTGAGAATAAAGTCAGAGTTTTTGACTTGAAACGCAGAATAAAACGTAAATTAAAAGTAACGCCCCAATCCTCTTACCTAGTTATGTCATAATAATCTTTACTTTATTCGTCACATGTCACACACTACATACATATTCTATCATATACGCTACACACTATATATTAGTATACGTGGATATTAAGCTTTAATAACCTCTATAATAGAATGAAGGATTCCAGAATGAAAATAAAGCCGTTTACTTTCCCTCTGATGTAAAATTGGTTCTAAAACAGGAACCCAACATTTTCCCAAACCCTCTCAAAGCACCGTTAACATTATCTGCCGAATGACATTCACACATTATTAAATTCACTGTCAGTCAAATGTTTTATTTCCCTTTCAAATGTCAGCCGTCATTGGAAAGAGAATCCGAGGATTCGCAGAAGTTCGAAAAAAAAAACCCTGCTGCTTTGATTGGACTCTCTCTCTCACCACCGGCACCAGCATTTGTTTATCTACGTAGCAGATCTTTCGTTCACGTCAGAACTTCACGCCTCCTCGCAGGAGCACCGGTTTAGTCGAAGGAGCTATTTTCTCCTCCAGGCCGACGTGCGAGCGCTCGGCAGGAAGCATCAGGGATCGCTGCGAGAAGCTGCGGCGACTGTCATCTGTTTAAGCTGCCGGCTGGAGATGAGACTTCTTCTCCTCACGCCGGAGGAGAAAATACAAAAAGTTATGGTTCCTATTTGCAGGAGGCAGCGTCGGGTGACAGTGTGCAACAGAGTGAGTAAAAGCAATATCAATTTTTCAGGGGAACTCTCTTACAGTATGTCAGGCGCCCGAAAAGTTAAATATTTGAAGAGATTGGAGGAAAAAGTCCGACGTTGCAGGTTTGTCGTCGGAGGAACATGTTCCTAAAGAGTTACTCATCGGGAGGATATCCAATCTTTACATACTGACTTGTGAAACGTCGATCTGAGAAGCAGCTGAGCGGCTGATCGTGGCCAACTGTGATGAAGGTGAACCCAAGGTCGTCTGGAAGGTCGCCTGATCCCGCTGATTGGGAATTGGATTGTAGGTTCTTGAATTAAAGTAAGGAAAAAAGTCTAAGCCGGACCCATGCTGTCAGTCCCTAACGGCAAGTTTGTATCTACGAAAAAGTCCCCAATCCCCTGCGTTGTACAAGTAACCCCCCCGATTGAACTCCTCAAATTAAAAAGGTGCGTCTGCCCCTAGGGGTACTTGGGCGGTACTACATGCGGCATTGAGATTGGCTTTTGGGCTTTTGTGTCATTTTGAAAAATTCCATTATTCCTAACATAAATGAACTATAATAAGTTCACAAATGTAAGTTCCCTGATAAGCCATAACATTAAAACCACCTGCTGAATATTGAATAGCTCTGAAATGCTGTCCATTCTGATCATACTAATCTCTACATCTGCGTAGAGATAACTACTACTGTGAAGGATGGGTCTAAATAGGTTAGGCTTCCCTGCCGACACACCGTCACTGGTACATACTAACATCTGCAGATCCGATACACCCAACAGGACCTGCAGTTCTAGAGATGCTCTCACTCAGTTGTCTAACCATCACCATTTCACCTTGATCCATTTTGTTTAGTTCCGCATGATTGCCCATTTTTTATGCTTTAAACACATCAACTTCAGCAGAAAATGTTAACTTGCTGTCTAATACATCCCACCTACTGACGGGGGGCGTTGTAAAGAAAATCAGCGTTATTTTGGCTTTGTCTCTCGGTGGTTGTAATGTTATGGCTGATCGGTGACACTCAACTACACAACTAAGATCAAACATCGCACGGCCGGTTCTTCAGCCGGTTCCGACACCTGAACGATGAAGCAAATTGAAATGTTACAGGCTGAGTAAATGAGCGCCACTTAGCAGCGAGATTCGGCAGCAGCGTGGAGGAAAATCCATCAGGTTACCCCGGCGATCGTCCCGTTTTCGGAGAGCGGGTGTGTGCGATGACAGTTTAATTATCGCGTGTGCGTCTCATTCTCAGGTTTTCAGGGTACCCAGGAAATCATTTGCATTTTGACAGCCGTGCAGAAGAATGTTACCGATCAATCCCCGGCGCGTGAATCTCAGGAGCCCAATCTTGCCCCGGAGGCCGACGACCATTGAAGGCCTGATTCAGAACTCTTCACAGAACCCTTCAGGCGTCCGACGGACCGAACCGCTAAACCAGAACGGAGGCTTCAAGCGGAAGGACTGCAGTTCTGAAAACATTTTATAGAAACCTGAAGGTCACATGACTCCTATTGCTTTCACTTCCCACAGACGAAACCCTGGTTCAGTTAAACGGTCGGATCAGAATCTAAGACCCCGGATTCTAAGAACCAAAGGCTTGAAACGCGACATTTTGGATTCATTTTTAGAGCCATGAAGAATCTTTAGACCCTTCCTTAAATAATGAACACTTATTTTTAATGACAGGAAATATTCTGACCCGTGACTCCTGCTAATCCATAATGAATCTGGACCCTGAACATTTTCAGACAAATCCTGTTATTATTCATTTTGAGAAACTCCACACTGTAAATGAAAAGCTGAAAGCTCTGGAGGGATCTGTGCTTAAAGCAACATTTCAATTTAAAAATACAAAGTCGAAATTATTTGGACGGTCGGATTCTGGTTCTACTTCACGTCATTGCTTGACGCGGGCCGCCACGGCCATGAAGTTCAGAATGAGTCTGATATTACAGAGATGAAATACGGACAAAGCAGGCGCAACGAGATGAATAAACTAAAACGGTGGGAGAGAAATGATTTAAAGGAGTAGTTCACACAAAAAAAGAATCATTTAGTAATTAACTCGACTCACCCACTAGCCGGTTCAAAGTCAGGTTTGCGGTGATCCAGTCATCCATTTTCTGGTCACGGTGGCAACAGTCAAAATACAACTACAGACGGTCCTGTCCTCCAGAAACACTCTCCAGCTCGTCCAGTTGGATCCTCACCAAACCTCCAAACGGTCACCTCCTGAGAACCTCCCCAACTGGCTCCAATTCATACGATGTGGCCGCTCTGCGATGTTATACCGTAAAATTGGTTATCCAGTTCCACAGCAGTACATTTGTAACATTCTCTTTCGCGGTTGTGTAAAATATGAACTATTAGAGTTAAATGTCCTCAAGTGGGTTCAAAATTCACCAAATGTGGACTAAATCGAACTAAGCGAGCGATTATGGCCCGATAACTTTTGGAGATAGTGTCGTAAATATAAGAGGCATCACCGTAAAAATCACTCCAGGTCTTCCTCATACTAAGGTCTATCTGGGAATAGATGATACATCAAATGGTTTTCGAGTTATCGCGTAAACCCGAAGGATCTGCGGCGGCAATGACAAATCCATATATATCAGACTTTTTCTTTAATATAATTCATTCTCTGTGGGTAAAATTTATTTATTTATTATTATTATTATTATTATTTATGTATTTACCTGAACAGTTTCATCTTTCACATTTTGATAAAAGAAAGTCTTCAAAGGTTCAACAAACCTTTATCCCCGCCTTAAAGCGGCGTAGTGGAATTGAACCCAGTAGATCTTCCACCTCCTGAACGCCAACATCAGTCGAAGCCCTCATCTCCACTCTGCATCATGTGATCACTAATGCAAGTCAGCACTTTTATCAATTCATGCAAATATAACCCGGGATATTGTTTCAGAGCTCATCCCTGAGAATCCCAGTTTTGGCTCGGTGCATCGAAACTTCCTTAATAATTTAGAACAACCTGACTCGAATATTTCTCTGCCATTAAAACTTCTTCTTTTGTCCTTTCCAGCAGATTTCATATGAAGTTAAAGTTCATTACCAAAAACTTAAACCTCAGTCTCAACATCCTGATATGATCAGGATGTTCCTTATACACGTTCCTTATAAGGAAGGAACAGTCTGGAATATTAAGGAATCATCATCGCTGCTGCCTTCATTTGAACGCGATATCTCAAATACAGTTTCATGAATCATTTTCAGATTTTATTCCCACATAGACTCGGATGCGGGGAAGAACTGGATTGATTTTGGTAAATGTCAGTTGAATATTTCTATTTTATGTCCAAAAGTTTTCAGGGCATAATTTCACAACCTTTGGTCCGATTTAATCCAGATTATGTTCATGTGAATCAACTTGGTGAGATCTATCTTGTATACATATTTTTTTACTCTTGTTGTTCAAAATGTACTCACTAGGGGGAGCTTTTTATGAAAAACTCTGTTTTTCCATCATTCCGATTTTGAATCAAATTTGGTGAATAAGAATCAACTCAAGGAGATTTATCTTGTATACAGTATCTCATATTTTACTGTAGTAGTTCATATTTTACTCACTAGGGTGATCTTTGCCTCCACAAAGTTTCAGGCCATTATTTTTCTCAACAGTTATTCTGATTTGGTCCAAATTAAGTGCATACAAATGACGAACAGACCAAACCCCCAAAAAAACCTGTTTACCGGACAGAACTGAAAAACTATTTTTTTTTATAAATTTTTCAAATTTCATACCTCATAGGCCTCAATATGAGGAAGAACTGGAGTGATTTTGGTAAAAGTTTGTTGCATATCTTGACACTAGAGGGAACTTTATCTCCGGACAATAATTTCCCTGTTGGTCCGATTTAATCCAGATTTGATTCACATGAATCCACTTGATGCGATCAGTCTCGTATTTGACTCCAACAGTTCATATTTTACTCACTAGGGGGACCTTGTCTTATGAAAAACTATATTTGATGGGGTCAGTCAGGGGGATTTGGGGCTTTTTTGGGGTATATACCTTTTATGTCATAGACAACAGCTTAGGCCTGGTTCTTAAACTACTTTTTTTGGCACATGCACCAGTAAAACACACGTCCTGAATTGCTGCACCATGGATGATGGTGTTCCATTTGACTCATTCATCCTCGCTCTGGTCTTTACCACGAGCTGGACAGATGGCCGGAGAGATCCTGCGCTGCTCCGTGTTTCGTTTTTCAAAGACCCTCCATTGGTGCATTTTGTTCTGAAAACCAAGCGTGAGAGATCGGGGTGTTGTTTGGGGGCGGCTCCTAACCGCACAATAGAAGTCACCAGCACGCAAAAGTTGGATCGGTAACCGAGAGCTCATCGGGGGACCATAGAAGAAGAAAAATAGAGGTTGTAATTCCTGCCGGCTCCCATGTGTTTGTCTCATTTTCTTCACAGAGGATGCCCACGAGGTAACCACGGGGTGTAAACAACAGATGGTACGCTTTATCAACGGCTAGCACTCAGCTCCTCCACCCGGCTCTCCTGCGATTGTTTGTGCTCCGGTATTGTGTGCTTCAAGTGTAGCCTCCACCAGCTTCCTTCCTCTCCGAGCTCCAGGACCTGCGGCGTGCACGCACATTTCCCATTCCCTCCCTCCTGGAAATCCCTCTCTGACGCCCACAATACTCTCATTCCCTCGTGCAATTACACTTCAAGGACTTAATCACACCGGTTGACACTGGCTGCTTCTCTCGCTCCGGGATTCTCTCGGTTTTTGCCTCTCCGGTTGACTCAGTGGCTCCGACTTAATTACTGATTTAATAGACATGGTGTTCATTTTGCGCCCTTGTCTCTCCCCCTGTGCACATCACTGTCTCCGTGTCCTCCATGAGGGGATCAGAGGGATCCCCGTTAAGAGAGGGCTTCATTAGGAGTTCAGACAGCCGGGAGCAGTGATGGTGTAAGAAGGGGTTCTATTGTTGGAGAGTTCTGTCAGTCTTCGCTGGTGCTGTCAGAGTGATGGAGATGAAGATGAGAGAAGAAAGAGGTTGTTTTTTTTCTCTGGGGTTACCATGTGATTGGTCCTTTTATGTAACATATAACAAACCCTTTGAACCACAAATGAAATCCAATACAAATTCAGAAAATGTGATACTGTTGGAGATTATAATCCAACTTTTAGTGAGACCCCAAAAGTCCCCAATGCCCTGCGTTGTACAATCAATCCACCTGATTGATCTCCCCAAATTAAATGTGAAGTTATGTGCACAGAGTTTTTTGAAAATGTTTCGCTACCTCTTTTGAGTAGAATATGAACTATGATGAGGACTTCCTGTCGACCTAGACACAGCAATACCTTTAGCTACATGCTAATGCAACCATGCTAACACGTACGTTTTAATCAGTATGTTTTCCATCGAATCTGCACCTATACTGGATAAACACACCACGTGTTCAGTCTTATTTTAGTACGTTTACATTCAACTTTTGTCCGGAAAAATACATATAGTCTGAAAAAACGCACTTCCACACATTGATTGCCAGTTTAAGTGTACAACAGTCATCAGTCGTAACAATAAAACTACCAATCTAGTATTGTGCAGGTCCCCCTTTAGCCACAAAAAACACTTTTCTATAATACCAGCATTTACTTTTTCAGAAATTGGTGCTACGCTAACCCTTCAGTGGGATCAGACAACATGAACAAACCTTTGCTTCTCACACCATGCACATAAACCAGGCTGCGACGCCTCTAACCCTGTGGCCCGTTCACCAGTTGTCCCTCCTTAAGCCAATTTGGTAGGCGGTGACCACTTTAGACCGGGAACAAAGAAGAAGCATTCTCCATCCATCACAATTTGGCTCTTGTCAAAGTTGCCCTGAGCCTTAGGCTTGCTTTCAGATTTTGAACACACACAAATGTTCATTTGTTGCCTAACGTATCCAACTGACTGAAACGTACCAGTGTAAGGAGCTAATCGCTGACCTCATCTGTCAGCGGTTATAATGTTCTGGCTAATCTGCTAAATGCTGTAGGTGCGTTCACACGAACAACTGTCCAGCAATCTAGCACACTTTGAGAACCCAGGTGGCATAGAACACTTCTCCCCCTCAGTAGTCGCTATCGTGGCTATGTGCTGAAAGGGGAGGGGCTTATGAAACATTCATAACCTGTGAAAATGGCTGCAGAGGAACACATATTCAACTTATGAAAATGATTTCCATTTCAAATCATATTGAGAGCAAATCAAATCGTTCAATTATAGTAGTTATAGTACAAAAATCCTGCAGATATTTATATTAATGAAAGTAAAAAGTTTCTTATATATCGCCTTCTTAAAAAACAGTTTTTTGGTTTGAACCTCCGAAGGTGTTGTCACAACAGAAAAAGCTCGAAGCCATAACATCAAACCAATGCAAACAATTAGATGGAAAAAAAACAAGGGATGTGTTATAGATAATGTTAAAAAAACAAAAAGAAAGAGAGGGGAGAAATGATCATGACCGTTAGCAGAACTCTCTCTATATGAATACATGAATGTGGGTCGTCTTTGCACAATCACACTCACCTGAGGAGACAGCAGGTGTAGAGTCCATGAGGAAGGAGCGGACTCCTGCACCTCTGCACCCGGCAGCCATTAATCCAGCCCCACGCGTTAAGTGTTCGGTAAAATTCATAGAGAGGTTTTTACGAGTGTGAAGTAGATCAAATGAAGGAAGAAGAGGAGTAGACCGACAGTAACAGACAGTAGACCAGGGGTTAGCGCCGTCGTCGCACAGACAGTAGATCCTTGGACTGATTCCTGATCAGAGCGGGCCTCTCTCTGTGTGGAGGTTCAGGTTCTACCGCTGGAGATGGAAAACCAGCACCACCTGCACTTCTGCAGTGGCTTTGACCCAGACATGATGATTCGGCCCTTGTCAAAGTCGCTTCTCCCTTTTCTGTAGTTCCAAAATATCAACTTTGGGTTCAACTGCTCACTTCCTGCTTAATATGATAAGTTCCATTATAACGGGATAATTAACCTTATTCCAACAATAGCTGTCAGTGGTTATAATGTTATGGCTAACTGAAATACTGTCAATGTGCCATTGAGATACACGGAGAGGTTCACCGGTTACGGTCCCAAGATTCCATATTCCAATTTTGATAAAATCTGCCCTGCTGATCTCTCGAAGGTTTTTTAAGTCAGAAAAGACAAAACACACAAAAAAAAACAAAAAAACAAAACGAAATTATTTGCATGCAAAATGAAAAAGAATCTACGCCCGCATGCACATACATTTATAATAATACCACCTGGACATTTGTGGCTACGTCACTGAAAACACATCCCTGACTTCTGCACCTTCACATTAAAAGCATTTAACAGGTGAAATATGAAAATCTAACCCGCTCGTCCCTCAACTCGCACTCACCGCTATCATTCATCAAAAATGTGTCTTCAAAACAACCAGCCGTGTTTGGCGGTAGCTGACGGCGTCTCGCTTTGAAATATTGCGGTGAGTAATGGACACAGCCGCCGGATGAAGAGCTGCGGGCGACAACCTCTCAGTGAGGTAACCGCCATCTTTCCTTGTCTCCTGCTGCTCCCGGCCTCCTGCTGAGAGCAGGACGGGACAGGATGACGGCTGATTGATGGAAAAAGGGTCAATTGTGGCCCGACTTCAGAACGAAAATAAATTCTCTGACCTGCAGTGTTAAACATTTTTACACCGAGATGTTATGCAGACCATGATTTGGTCAACTCTGCCCCATCTCCATTAGTACATTAAACCTAAAGGACAAACAAACACAGATGGGCACCGAAGGAGAATCTCCATTTATTGCTTTACGGCGTTGTTGGCAGTTGATCGCTGCAGCAACTCCGTGGATAAATATATAAACGCTACGCCGCTGTTTCTCAAGAGAACAATTTTGGCGACGATTTGAGGTCGTCTGTACATCCTCAGTTAAGCTGGAGTGGATGTCCAGATTATAGCCTGGCCCGAAACGAACCCAACGTGATAACAACCTGTAAAAGTTCTGTAGGTCCAACACAGTGGGGCGTCAGATGAAACAGAATGAATTTTTCAAAATCTCCCTGGATTTTATCCCTCGTGTCGTGGGAATCCGGCGCTTGAGTCCACCTGTGTCCGACCAACCAACCCAATCCTGAATGGATCGCAGTGGAATGACTGAGGATGTGACTGAATGTGACCATTCATCACAGAAAGAGTTCTGACTCTTGTTTTAAAGTGTTAGGAATGCAGAAAGTGGGACTCCAATGGCAGGTTTCATTGGCTCCGCCTCCACAGACGATTTCTTCTTCTTTTCTTTGGCTGATTTCGGACCATGCAGCAGCTGCTGTAAACTGGTTTGTTATTTTCTTTCTTTCTTCAGTCCACCAAATGACAGGTAACCCCCATCGACAGAAAAAACCCACCTGCCGTCTTTTTATTCATGGCCCTCCACTCAAAACGACAAAACCTCCTCCCTTTGTGCTGTAATTGCTCAAATTGCTGCTCCTCCACGTTGAATTTTGAATCCCGTCAACTCTCTACCCTCCTCCTCAGCCTGCGGTGATTGCCTGTTCATGGAAGGATAATCATCTGGAGAACTTGCCGGCTGGTTTTTTTATCCAGTCATTTTCCGTTTCTCCCGCACAAAATTGGTGCCACGTTAAATTTCTTCCTCCGCTCTCCTTTTTTTTTTGCACAATCTCACAAAAGCAGAGAGCTACCCTCCCTAGAGAGTCTTTAAATGTATTTTTCATCCACATTAGACTGTGTTTTAATTACAATTGTTGCACAGATCATTCGCCGTCAGTGGTGACTGAGCATTAAAATGGGCTCACAGCAACCGGCGCCATCGATACAAGTGGGACGCGACCTTTCTGCAGGTGGAGGACATGTCTTATGTATACGTTTACAGCAGGGATTCTGTTCTCAGGTTTCTCTCTCTCGCTAACCCAGATACCTTGAAGAGGCCGGCGTGTATTGATATTAAAAGAGGCGTAGAGTGAAATAAAAACCCAATGTTTTTGCCGTTCCATCGACCACCCCGTTGCTAGTCTAATTTATGTACCTGGTTATTGATTCAGATAGTTGCCGGCGAAGCATGGGCCATGTGCAAATGAAAGCACTATGCTTCTGGTATCGACTGTGCAAATCCTTATCTCGCCGTCGTCGCGCAGGCCTGCAAGCCAATTTCTGCAAGCAGTGCGTTTTTTTATGCTCAAACCTTCAAAGACAGACCAGGGAAATTATGCGCACACACATACAGGCAAACACGCCGGCACTGGATCCCGAATGAGGAATGCTGCTTTTCTTCAGCGCCAGCTTTTTTAATCCGTCAGACGCAGAGGAATCATCTGGGCGGCCGTTCTCACTAAATCCCTGATGTCAAAGTCATCGTCTAAGACGTCCGTCCCCACAGCTGGACGGATTTCAGCACCACATATTCTCTTTCATGTCTTGTATGGAGACCTTGTTTTGAGTTGCTTCCTAATCTGAAAGAGCCGGCTTGCAAAAACTACAACTCACCTTTGCCACCGTACGGTATGTTAGTTTTGCTTTTATCCACTGGGGATTTTTATTCAAGATTATTGCCTTTAGTTATTTTTCTTTGTATAGGAGTGTGTGTGTTCCTCTAATTAAATGGGAAGGGATGCTGTGTATGTTACAGAGCTCCCCCTGTAGGGTAAAACAGGAACCGTTAGAATAATATGCAATATAAATCTCCTCCAGTCACTTTGTATGAAACAACTATGGACTGAATCCGATCGAACGGTTACTTGACTTTATGTATGAAAAACAATCTCGTAGGTAAAAACACTCCCCCATTGTAAGTAATATGAGATTTTAGAGTTAAACGTGAAATAAACATGATAAATCTCGTAGAGTCCATTTATATGCACCACATTCGGACGAATATCGGACAGACGGTTGTTAAGTCACAGCCCCAAAAACCCTTGTCATTCCAGTTCTTCCTCGCGCTAATAATCTCTCTATGTGGGTGTAAAATTTGAAAATGATCCATGAGATGGTTTTTGAGTTATCGCGTTAACACGAAGAATCTGCGGCGGACGCGACGGTGACGGCAAAGTTTGAATATATCAAATGTCATTTAAAATTCAAAATTCTTATTAAATCTTGTATGTTTACACAAATATGATTGTTTACACGGTGATTTTGATACAACTTTGTGGGGAGCTGAGGCCATGAAAGAATTCAGCAGTGTCGGGTTTGGATCCAGATGTGGATTCTAACACATTTAACATTTAAAGAGGATTTTTCATT
This sequence comes from Lophius americanus, assembly GCA_037951165.1. NCBI lineage: Eukaryota > Metazoa > Chordata > Actinopteri > Lophiiformes > Lophiidae > Lophius > Lophius americanus. The sequence continues at coordinate 191,310 of JBBDHG010000375.1, forward strand.
ATTTTCCCGGATTTGACGAAAATCGTCCGATTTCCACTGAACTTCATGTAAGTTTAGTTCAGGAAAGAATGCTGTGACCAATCTTAGTTTTCCACTTATAGCCCTAGATTTCAGAATAAATGTCGGATTCCTGCTTGTTCTGTTGAGCAGCACAGTCCAAACAGTAAGACAGTTTTTGTTTTTTTGTACGTATGGACGGTTCCTTCCCTCAGTTCAGTGTCTATAGTTTCTCGTCTTTTGTTTCCTGGACAAAAATGTGAGCAGTCCTTTCCTCTGGAACGCAGGAAATGTGTTTTTACGAGTTTCCTCCGCATCTGAAGATAGGGGCTATTTCAAGCCCGGCAAACAAGCCCGTAATTATCCTGTGATCTGATGAAACAACAGCAGAGAAGACAATCAGAGCTAATAGCCTTCAAGCATTAGTCTGAACCCAAAGCGGCAAAAATCCCCTCGTAGAAGGAAAACAGACACGGACTGAAGTTCATAGAACAAAAGGGTAAAACATAAATGAGATTGAAGAAAAGAAAAGATGATTAAACTACTAGTGATGCTGATGTTCTGTCGGTTGCAGTTAATTAACGCCTTTTAACATTTAAATAGCTTTTTCTATATCTTGTTGGATGCCATGAATTGAATTCCCCCCAAAAATGTTTTATTTGGATCAGAATGAAGCCGGAATGCTAATTATTACATACTATAACAAATGTATGATATAGGCAAATCCACAACAAGATCGCCAATTGGTATAATTTGTTGCCTTTGTAAAACAAGGTTGTTGTTCTGAGTCCCGGTCGAGACAGGAGATAGATTCCACGATCAAGAAAGCCCAGAAGAAGGTTGGAAGCAAAAATGAAGGGTATTATGAGACACAGGTGGCCGACGTAGAGATGGAGGTTGGAAGCCAAGATCGCAAAGAAATCATATTTTTTTTTCCTTAGTTCTTGGGGGCCATGGGAAATTTCATAGCCCATCACATTGCAGGTCATTAGGTGCCGTATCCCTCAGGGACTGGCCTCAGGTTTTTGGTGGTTCTGTAGTTTTAGTCATTCCCCATAACAATCTCCATGTTCCAAAAACTCTGACTGTTTTGTTCTCGTTTTTCGTGCATTTACAGGTAGGCAGTCGCTGCATTTGACCCCGTCTGAGGCTCCACTTCTACCTGCTCTGATGCCATCGATCCGTTTACGCCTCTCTGCTTTAATGAATGCGCCGGGGAGGCTGGGAAACCGGCTTGACGGATTAAATGGGGGGTCAAACTCGACTCAAAACAGATGCGTCTAATCTCGGGAATATGCATCATGCTGATGTTCGTACGCCGTGACCTGACAGGATGCCTCTCACTTTTCACAAATCTCTGTCCGACTCAAATCCACCTTCATCCCACCGTCAAGCAGACGCACGCCGGATAGGGACGCGAACCCGCTCCTGGTTCTCAAGGTTGTTCGGCCGTGTAAACCGCTGCAGAGTAGAAGTTTGGTCTGTGCTATACCTTAAGTCCTACCGAGCAGGAGGTAAAGCCCCGCATCCCTTAAGGGTTATTCACCTATCGCAACAAAACTACGCCGGTTCTCTCTGGCGCTGGTTTTCTCTCTTCGCCCTCCATTTGTCACCGGAGCTCGGTCAGCAAGGCCACGGCAGCTCGGCTGCTCTCTCCATGCTTCTTCGGGCTTGCTCTACGCGGAGTCAGAGGTTAAGAGAGATGCTTCGCTTCACTTCTTTTTTACTGTGTAGAGGCGGCAGGAGATGGTCAATAGGAGGTCATGAGTCAGCCTGCAGGACTGGGGCTAGAGTCTGGTAGTGAAAGAGAGAGGGAGGGCGGAGAACTCGCGGAGACGTTGTAGGACCGTAGAGAAGGTGCAAGAATGGATTAGAGATGTTTTATTGTTCCGTCGACATGTCTCACTTAAATGGAACATGAACCGGAAGACTGGAGTCAGGCTGATGTGGATAGTCCATGAAGACCATGTTCCATTCAAATGTTCAGATGTAACTACAAATAAGCACGGTAAAGAAACCAATGAGGAGTTGCACATTCTGCTCACGGGGGAATTTGGTGGGGTCTCCGTGGGATAATGAAAGAAAAGTTCTGTCTTTCCCTACTCTTTTTGGAAAGCACCTTCAAACAACATCTGTTGGCGCTATATGATTAAATATCTGAACATTCAAACTCCACACAGAAAGGAAACCAGACGCCGGAGGTGGATCTGAACCCGGAACCTTTCTGCGAAGCAACTCTGGTACCGGTTGCATCACGTTTCTGCCCTCTGACCTTACCAGCCTTACTAGAATGAAACATAATCCCTCGCCCTCATGTATGGTGGTTTACTGGTTTTATTGCACACCGCTGAGTCTCCTGTTGGAAAACACTCGCCGTTATCAACCTGTTTTTGACGGTTGTCAGTGGATTAACCGAACGCTGGTGTGAATCTGAAGCACACACTCCATTACTCACGTGGCTGGATCCCCGTGAAATGTGTTGATAAGTGAAGCGCCGCGGCACCTCCTCGGCTGCCTGGAGCACAGTGGCAATCCCGCACTGATTATGGCAACCTTCTCACCGCAGCCCAGTAGAAAGAAGTGGCTTCAGGCGTGGCCCCACCTGAGGATGTGGAAGCGTCTCTGGACTGACCTTCTCATGGTCAAGGGGGCAAATGCCCCCGAAACGTGATGCCTTCAAGGTCTGCTGGGAATCTCTGGTCTTCTTCTTCTTCTTCTTCCCGATATGCAGATTTTCCTTCACACATCTGTTATTAATGTCATTCAGAAGCGCCCTAATTAAAAGAGATGAGGTAGATTAACAAACGCACTCAGAACGCGCCTTCATTTATGCTGCAGATGTGGGAAACAGATGCTCGGCTTAATGAGACCCAAATATGGATTTTCCACAATGCAGCACACACCTCGGAATCTGGAAAGTGTGTACGCTTTCGCCGTTATTTCCTGAGCAATAATTGAACGGACAGAGGAGAAAAAAAGAAAACAAAAGCAGACCGCGTGAGATTATAAGAAGAAGTTGAATCTATGACCTTTTCGCCCCCCAAAAAAGTAAGAACCGAGCTCGGTATCGACAATAACAACTTTAAGATATAGTATACAGCATTTCAGCGTTAGAATAACTGGACAGTTTGTTATATATTTTGTTAAGTTGTGTACTGTAGCATTTGGTTGCCTGTCAGTATAATTATATAGAAAAAGTATATAGAAAAGATATTATTGAGTCATTGTCGCGGATCTTTTGCAGTAACCCAATAACTTTAGGAATTTTATACCCTGATAGACCTTATTGAGAGGAAGAACTGGTATGATTTTGGGGGAAGATTGGTCGTATATTTTCCGACACCACGGGGAGCTTTTATCTCCAACATTTTTCAGGCCATAATTTCTCAACCTTTGGTTTGATTTAAGCCAAATTTTGGTGTATATGAATGAACTGGAGGAGATACGACTCGTGTGTTTCCTATTTTACTCACTAGAGGGAGTTCTTACAAAAAAAAAATTCCAATTCTTTAAACATTTCTAACCCTTCGATCTTTTATATATTTAACCCGTTATCGCAACATATTTCTAACAACTTATAATTTAAAAAGTTTTTTTTTGTATTTTTGTTATGTTGGCGAATCAGTTACATGTTACAATTTATATTTGTCCACATCAGCAAAACAGAAAAATGTGAATAACGTCAAGGTGATTTATTTTTTCAACTTAAAATAATTACAATAAAACAAATTCGGAAATGTGCTCGATGTGTCCTTTTATATTATTTCATATCACCCATAATTTTCCTTTCAGTCACTAAAAATAAAACGTTTTTTTCCTCAGGTGTCGTGAACATGACATAAAAATATAAATTTCGATAATACTACCATTACTGCTACTACTGCTAATAATAATTATGCTACCACTCATTGATTATACGCTACAGTTTATTCTGATAAGTTAATCTCGATGAAGAATCCTGATGCTTCATCCACAAAAAAAGCTGCGTGACATGTTTACCAGCGCGTGTGGATTCTCTAAAAACGCACACGACGTCCTCCTACTCCATCCTGGTTCTGCACGGCTGGACTCACATGTGTGCGTGACCGGCTGCACAGAGGGTTGCATGTCTTCTCTCTCCATCTTCAGCCATGTGGCCGGTGCCTTCAGCCTCTGGGGAGGAACCGGCATGTGATCTGAAGGGCTGAGGGGCTGCGGGAGTCACTACGAAGAAAAAAGGCTACGCCCGCTGATTTGACTGATTAGCGTCTTCACGCGAAAATCACCTTCAGTGGAAACACCTGCTGAGGTAATTGGATGGAATAAAAGCCTGCTGATTGTTGGCTCGCGGTCCAGGCAGGACGTCGCTGCTCCTCCCAGGAACTTTAATTGGTCCAAAGCCAATTACTGAGGCAGTTCGTTGCAATCGTCGGGAATTCTTTTCATTTTCCTTTAAAATATTAATTCCAAACCCGTAGGCTCACGGAATGATAAAAATGTTTTTTCAAAAATGAAAAATAAAGTATTTATTTTTAACCATTCAATGGTTAAATTGAATGGTTTGGATTTTTAACTCAGGAGAATCTTTACTACCGCAAACATTTACGATAGTGAACCTCGAGCCAAGGGGGTAAAAAATTGTATAAAAGGCTTTATATTTATAATTTTTCAAAAGGAATATATTTATGTGGGAAAAAAGCAGGTCCGGGGTTGCATCGCTTTTAAGAGTCATTAGTAAACGGTTCAGTTGTGCTTTAGCTTTAGCAGCACTTTTTCCTTAATGTGTTGTATTGTAGTTTTCGCACCGCATGTTTCTTCATAATTATAGCTTTTGCGACGCGTTTTCCGAAATGTGTTGTAGTTTTTGCGGCGCGTTCTTTTTTATGTGTGAAGTCATGGCTTTTGCAACACATTTCCATCATGTGTTGTTGCCTTTGCAGCATGTTTTCCTTAATGTATCATTGGCTTTTGCAGAAGGTTTTCCATAATGTGTTGTGGCGTTTGCAGCAAGATTTCCTTAATGTGTTGTGGCTTTTGCAGAACGTTTTCCATAATATGTTGTGGCTTTTGCAGCAAGTTTTCCTTAATGTGTTTTTCTCTTATTAATAATGAAAACCCTGAAATAATGAAAATCCAACACGGCTCTGAGACAGGTTTATTTTAGCCTCCCGCCGCTGCCCTGTGTTTATCTAGCTGGAAAGAATCCCATCCACTTCGCTATAGTCTGATAGAATAGAGACTGTTGGGATTAACCGGACCGGCAGCTCAATAAGAAGAGGAACAGGAACAAGAAGCCGACCTCACTCTGATTTGACAAACACTCCGTATCAATCCGCTCTCGACTCCTCCATCACTTTCCCTCCAGTCCCTGGGCTGCAGGTCTATTTGTAGAGAGAGATGTTCATTGCGAAGGACCCGGATATGTAATATGCCTTGTGTCGAGTCCGCTTTGTCACATCCAGTTTGTCTTATTGTGTTTCACTTCTTTTTCTTTTTTTTTTGTTAAAGTGGAGAGGAGTGTTAGACTTCCTCTCTAAGGACCCCGGAAAGAACAGAACATATTGCTCATTCTGAGGAGGATGAAAGAGGACTGAGCAGGAGAGGAAGACCAGCAGCCTCCTCTTTCTTACTATCTCGCCTTCGACATCTATATTCCCGTTCACCTATGTAGACTTGAAGGCATCATTAATAATAAAATGTACATAGAACGCAGGAGACCGATCGTACAGAATGGAGAAACAATCTGATGAGCTGAATAAAAATGGCGTCCGCCTGAAGACCGAAGGCAGAACGCGTTCTTGTCATGTCGGCGTATTCTGACCATCCTGGTGGTGCCTCCTATTTTATCCTGATGTTAGAACGACGCTTTAAGCCTCTTCTCTTCTGAGAGAGGGAAGGATGAGTTGGGATGATCCTTTTTCCTTTGTGCCAGCAATTGGCGGTAAACTACGTAGCATTAAGCGTCAATTTTCTGCCACTTGTTACTTTAACGATGTCGAGATTCAAAGATGGCCACGTGTGCCCGCCTGCAAAAAGTGCGACGTAATGGCTAGCATTAGCAAAATCGCCTTCAGATGCCATAAAAGACAAAACTTTTCCATCCATTATCTATAACGACTCATCTCTTCAGCGGGTTCCCGGGTCGATTCCAGCTGATCTCGGCGGGAGGCAGAGTGCGTCCCGGGCCGGACGCCAGAATATCACAGGGCTCATGTTAGAGGGACAAAGTAACAAGTCAACATTTACACCTACGTCCCTTTTAAAGCCGTCAGTTGACCTGTTAGTGTTTGGAGTTTGGAAGGAAGCCAGAGCCGCCTGAGAAAACCCACAGAGACTCGTTCAAGATTGGAAAAATGACGACGGAAGAGTACAGAAGAGAACGGCAATCATCTTTGCATTAGAATAAAAACTAGAAAAAAGCCCTCAGAGAACGCAAATGTCCACAAAGGCACAACAGAAGCTTTGGTTTTGGAAGTATTGAAGCAAATTTGTCCGTTTTATGTCTGTGTTATTTGGCAAGCCTCTAAATCTACCGACAACTCCAACAAACTCTCTGAGTATCTCCCAAAAACTCTGTTGCCACTCCTCTCCTTCCACTTCAGCGTCTCTGCTGAGCCCCCAGCTTCGACTCCCAAGGGAACATCAACGGAATCCTAGGCAGCAAGAGCCAAATTGTGACCGTTCCCAGCTAGTTCTCGGGTTCTGCTCCTGGTTGCCTGGAAACGGACCAATAGCACACCCGCATTAGTGTTCGTGATCTCCGGTGGTACTGCTCTGAGTACGGACAGAAGGCTCCGCCCACATCCCTGTTAATCCCAACAATTCAGCATAAGCTCAAACGTTTGTGTTTTTTTTTTTTTTCATTCCCCGAAAACGACAAAATGATGATAATTTCCTTCCGCCAATGATATGCAAATGTGCCTCATCAGCATAAACAGTTCGTCGGTGAACCGTCGAGTGAGAAGAAGAGCTTAATAAGATTGAATAATTAACGGAGCGCCGGCGAAACCTGAAACGCTGGAAAAACATGTTTTTGAATGTTTATTGGCCGGATGAACCGCTGGAGATGAACCATCTGCTTTTCAAGGAGGTCCTCCGACACGAGTACACAGAAAACACAACACAACAACAACAACAACAACATAAACACTTTCATACACGCAGAGCCCAAAGCCCCTCCCCCCTCCTAGATGAAACCCCCCCACCCACTTATGCTCCCGAGGGGAAGACAAAAACGTTGAATGTGAATGTTTACGTGTAAATCCACGTCTCAGGTCCGGTTAGAAGCAGGAGGAGGTTGTTTGAAGACGAGCAGAGATGACTTTAAATAAAGGAAACGTCTGACATGGATGGCGTTTGTTTGGATCCACACAGACGTGATGGTTCCGTCTGTCACCTCTTGACATGACTTCTATACTATTATATATGCTTTTATATAATGCTGTATTCACTTTAGATTGTTTGCTCCTTGAATAGAAAAAGGAGAAAATGCTCCTCCTGTGTTGAAAACAAAACGCCGCTGTGGAGGAAAGGTCAAATCTTTATTTTTTTTTTAAATGCTTCATCTTGTGGGAAATTACATTTCTGAAGGCTGCTGAAAGAGATTTCTTTATTACATGTTTGTATCTGTCACATCCAGTTGAAAGGAGTAATCACAAACATCATTTCTTCTTCATTCTGGGCCCTGTGTTTTTTTTTTTTTATCCGTATAAATGTCAAAGTTATTCTGAAAGATGCTTTTCATTGTTGTAGAAGAAGAAGAGCGGAAAATAAATGACATTATACAGTAATAATCTTATATACGGTATACATAAATACACAGGCGTATACACACGTACACAAACATGTATGTGCGAGCAAGAACTGGATTGATTCCCAACACTAAGGGAAGTTAATCTCCTGCTTTTTCAACTGTTGGTCCCGTTTAGTTCAAATTTGGTGCATTTGAATCTATTTTGAATTTATCCTATTTTTCTCTGGGAGGAACTTTCTCATTAAAAATTAAAACCTAACCGTTGCTCTGATTTAAACCAAATGTACCTCTTATGAACCGCCTGAAGGAGATCTAACTCATATTGGTCATATTATACTGTAATAATCCATATTTTACTCATCAGGGGTCTTTTTTTCTAAAAACACCTTTTTTTTGATGATTACTTCCCAACCATTTGTCAAACTAAAGTATATTCAAACAAGCTCATGTGAATCTTCACAAGTAGCTCTATATTATATAAGTATTATTTCACTGTAACAGTTCATGTTTCTCACATGTGTCGTGTCTGATTTATCTCATATGGATTAACGCAAATCTGAAATCTGTCTGGTTTTATAACGGAGCTCAGATTTATCTTCATCATTGAGTATCTATGGGATCTGATCTTAGAGCAGATGGCTGACATCAAAGAAATAGTTAGGACTGCCTCCTTTGATCTTCCCCTGGGAGGTGGAGCTGGAGGCTCAGTGGGCTGTACAGAGACACTGAAGTGGAAGGCGCAGGAGATGAGTGGCTACAGAGTATTGTTGAAGCTGTTTTGAAGTTTTTGGTCCTGATTTACTTTAGCCTCCTGTCAGAGGGGAGAGACTGAATGAAATGAGGTCCGGGTTGAGACGGGTCGGCTACAATCTTTCTTGCCCGCTCCAGGGTCCTGGCGGCGTACGAGTCCTGTAGAGACGGCACGTTGCTGCCGATCACCTTCTCAAATGATCGTGAGGCTCGCTGCAGTCCGTCCTTGTCTCTGACAGCGGCAGCAGAGAAGCAGGTGTTGATGGCGGAGGTGAGGATGGACTCAATGACGGAGGTGTAGAAGTGCACCATCATTGATTTTATGAAGGTGGAACTTCTTCAGTTCATTTGATGAACTACGACCTCTGCTGCGCTTTTTTTCATCAGGGAGCTGAACATTATCTCCCATTTCTTTCAGTATTATTTAACGGCTTATCCTGTTTAGGGTGGCGAGGGATGGAGCCTATCCCAGCTGTCATTCAGCGAGGGGTGGGTTATACCCAGGAACACTCGCCAGCTCATCACTGGGCCGACATTTGAGGACAGACGATATATATATAAGAAGAAAATTAGAATATCTGAATAATTATCATATATTTGTTTTATAATATATAAACAGGTTTTATTTTTGTTAATATCCGTTAATGAAACCGATATTCAGGAATGTTTGGGTTGTGACCTTATGTCAGAGTTCCCAGATATGAAACGGTCCAGATCGGTCCGGTTCAGTGAGCACAGGTCGGGCAGAGGAGGATGAGTATCCAGAGGATGAAGACAAAAGGAATCGGCGGATTGTTTCTTTTTAGGAGTGAAGCTCAGTGTAAACATCTGTGACGCTGACGACTCCCTCCTCATCTTCTGCCGCGGCTTAACGAGATAAAGCAGGAATAACCCAATGCCTCGCCTGTTGAGAGAAAAGGAGGAGGAGGAGGAGGAGGAGGAGGAGGAGGGAAGGATGTGGTAGAAGAGAAGGAAACAAGTGAGGGAGAGAGGGAGTGTAAACGACTTTTGTCTGAGAGAAGGAGCGCTGGACTGTGGAGAGAATGAAGGAGGCAGACAGACGGAGATAAGGCGGATCGGGTTGAGGAGGCCCGGCGGGGACTGTTCGTATGTTTCGCTCTCTAACTCCACATGTCAGATGGCGCCGACCTTCTCCTCTCTCCCAGCGCCCGAGACAGAGAGATTGTTTTTGGTGTTTTTGTTCCACTTTGCATTCAAGGATGATTCGGTGAGTCTGCTGCAGTTTTTTTTGCCGGGGCAGGATTAGAGCTGGAAGGTTCCTTATTACCCGCTGCCGTTGGAGCTCCTTCGTCTGTTAGAGAGAGCAGTGGAGCTTAAGACAAATTACCCCCTCAGCGCCTTTCAAGATGGCGCTGCTTGGGCCGGGAGGGCCTGTCAAAGGGGCGAACAGACAGCCGCTCCTGTGTGAACTCGGGGGGGCTGGAGGGGTTCTAGCTGAAGAGGAGGGTAAGGGCGCCGGGGGCGAAGCAGACCGGTAGACAAGAGCTCTACCGGCTGACAGACGCTTGTGACGGGAGGTTTACGCTTGGGAGTGTTGAGAATGAGGTCGCAGCGATCCTTCTCGACTTTGAGGAAGAGTCTGAAACTCTTCAGTTTGTTTGCATAAAGTTTGTCTTTCTATTAAAGGCACCACAGCTTTTTCGTTCCCCTTTTCCATGGACCTGAACCAACTAAGCACCGGCACTAGCACCAGCACCGAACTAGCACCAGGTTATTTCTGATGGGAAAGGGGTCACATACCCCTTTTCAACCGATCTGGTTCCAGGGCTAGTTCGGAGCCAGGACCTGAATTAGCACCAGTTATATGCTTTTCGACGGCCTAAGCACCAGCTCCTGGCTCTCAAAACTGGTGCCAGACAAGCACCAACTCTTTGCGGGTCTAGAGCCAAGAACTGATTACGTTGAGGGCTGGGGGCGAGGTTATGATCGGCACAAACACTAAACCGCCCTTTTTTTTAAAACAACAGCCGACGGAGTTCATCCGTTAAACTAACAATAATATTTATACATTTTTAATTTTAAAATGAATAACAAAAGGTAGTTTTTTTTCGGCTCTGTACTTCACGTAGGCCTGCCACGCCAGGAACAGCACATGCATGGAGACGACGAGCTCCTCCATCTTCGTTGTTGTACTTGAGTATGGTGCTGGGGTTGGCGGGTAAACAGACGCTAACGTACGGACGTTTCATGGCGACGCAGACGGCGAGCGCCAGTTTCTTTTTAGTGGAAAAGGGGGATCACGGAGAATATGAAGTTGAGGTTTCAGTCCCACAACAGGATATGAAATAAACGACGCCTGATGGACTGTAGGTTTGGTCTTCATCTCTGAAGCTTTATTCCTCCAGAAGATACCTTTGCCCGCATTTGCTTTTTTCACTTAAAGTGGAATTACAGAAAAGCTAAATGATGGATTTTCATCAAACTTGGTAGAATGGTTGGACATATTTGAAGGAAGAATCCAATCAATTCTGATCTGAATCAGAGAATAAGGACGGTCAGGAATTTGGTTTCCCTTTCTCTAACAATGTGCTTTCATGGCAAAAAGAAATAAATGACAGTGATAACATTTGAAGGCTAAATTATATAAAACTCCTGGATGTTGTCAAGTTGTCCAGCAAAATTGCAAGCAATTGCAGAACTGGACATTTGACACATCTGCATCAGGCTGGGAAACTGAAAAAGGAGGAGGAGGTAGAGGAGGAGGTAGAGGAGGAGGTAGAGGAGGTAGATGAGGTAGATGAGGAGGTAGAGGAGGTAGATGAGGTAGATGAGGAGGTAGATGAGGTAGCTGAGGTAGATGAGGTAGATGAGGTAGATGAGGTAGATGAGGAGGTAGATGAGGAGGTAGGTGAGGTAGATGAGTTAGATGAGGTAGATGAGGTAGATGAGGTAAATGAGGAGGTAGAGGAGGTCCAGTCAGGCTTGGCTGATCTCAGTCCTCCTCTGTGCCCCCCTCTTTTTCCTGCCATTCTGCAGGACAACCAGACATTAACACTCATTAGTCTCAGCCGCCGTTTGCCTTTCAAATGGTTTGCCGTGACTTTTTTATTAGCGCTTTCATTGTTTTGCGTCTTTTTATTCTGCATTTACTGCGTATCCGTTATTGTCCGTCTGATGCCGGTGAGAATACTGCCCACTGTAAAACCAACGGCCCCTCAGGGATAATAATGACTTCCATGATTCCTCTCGCAGCCAACGTCGGTTTAAATGTCTAATAAATGGGGTTTAATGGATTTAAGCCGAGATTTTTCCCACAGTCCACAAACATACATGATGTCTGGATGTTCCTTTTTTTTTATAAATTGAGTCTCTCTGGGAACAAGCTTTTTCCGGTGCAGCAAAATGATTCATTTTTTTTTGGTCTATTTCAACTGTTTAAGATCAGATCCCACAGTGACGCAATAATGAAGATAAATACAGTTAACTTGTTCTTCTGCGCTCAGGAATAAAACAAAACAGATTTCCTGTTGTAAGTTCATACGAGTTAAATTTAGACACACTTCTAGATGGTTCTGAGGTTATGGACTTTATGCTCTCTTTTTGTTTTCTTTATGACAAAGAGCTCCCCCTAGTGACTAGAATATGAAGCAAAAGAGTAGAATACAATAAATTTAAGCCAGATCTCCTCAAGTTGATTAATAGGCACCACATTTGGACTAAATGGTACGTAAGTATGACCCGAAAACTTTTGGAGAAACAGCTCCCCCTAGTGTCAGAAATATGCGACCGATCTTTCTCTAAATGAACACAGTCCTTTCTCGCATTAAGGCCTATGTGGTTATAAAATTTGAGAATGAACCATGAAACGGTTTTTGAGTTACGACGTTAACGTGAAGAATCCTGCTGACTCGGCATTGGCGGTGACGGTTCCATCACATCCTGGACGACATCATTATTGTGGACATTGTGGACCAGGAATACCTCTCGCCAAGTATCTCCTAGGAAAGACCCTGAACAGGATAAATTCCCCCATTAACCCCCATTTGTGGATCCTTCCTCGTACTGCTGGCAGACGGTTGGAGGTTAAGTGTTTCTCCACATTGTTGACCAGGTAAATGTAAATGAACAGAACCTCAGCGGTCTGCGAAACCCAGACGGCGGGTTGCTAAAGAACAAAATGTTGTAATTAGAGAGAAATCCCTGGTGACTAACTGAAGTCCTGCTCGGCATGCAGAGGACCCGAATGCATTTATTATATTCATTTATTATATTAACGGATCATCGTCGGCGCGATTTCACCTTTGAACGGAAACAGAGTTTTGACAACAGAAATGGAAATTTAACTGGAAAATTTTCTACTTTACTGTCCACTATTTTATATTTCCTTCGCTTTTTACCTTTAAAAACGATTTCCCCCCATTGTTAAACTTTGTCAGTCGTTATAATGTAATATATATAATATATATATTTATATATATTATATATAATATAAAGTGTTTTTACATTCTGATAAGTCAAAAATCTGCTAATAGAACTACGTGAAAGTTTTTCTTAGTGAGACTTATTTTTTTTTAAATAAGACGCGATATTTAGAAAATGGACATCTTGAAATGAGCTGCTAAATCCAATTTTTAACTATAATTCACTAATATTAAGACGTTTTGTGTGTCAGAATCACCCAATAATACTTCAAACTTCATTTTTCCCACTTTCTTTTGCAGGATTTTACCTTATAAATTTGTAGTTTGTTTGTTTTTATCATAATACGTGCATTTTTGCATGTTTTTTCTTGTTTTATTTTTTTTATCCTAACTCCTTAACCACCTCAAAAATGTCGCCTTTACAGATGCATAAAGTATATTTCTATTTCTCAGTGACATTGTTCTAGATTTAAGTCCGTTAGGAGTTTGAAATAATATAAGAGAGTGATATTTAAGCATTTTAAGATGATATGGAGGTTCAACCGCCTAAAAAAAAGTCCCTATATATCCTTGAGATGTTACTTGTTCAGGGATTGTGTCTTGACTCGACTGCATAAAGATATTTTTGACGAGACATTAGACGAATACTCTTGACTCGTTGCAGTTCTCCCTCGTCTAAATGTTGCATTCGGAGCCGTCGGACGACTCGGATGCGGCGGTCAGTCTGGGAGATGAGCTCTTAATCAACGATGAGCGCCATCGCCGCAAAACCAAGTCAGTCACGCAAATTAAGCACTTTGAGGAGAAAACGTAATGAAAAGGGGAATCGAGCAGAATAACAATCTGGGGAGGATTCAGGGGTATGATTGAAAAATTTAAAGAGCTGCTTATTCTTTTGGAAGGATTTGTGATTTTTGTCTTGCTTCAGGCGGTTTTCATGATACTAGAGAAAAGCTTCTTATAAACACAAACTGCCCTGGCGTAGGAGAGGAGCAGGTTGTGGTTGAAGTAGAGGAGGAGAGGAGGAGGTAGAGGAGGTAGAGGAGGAAATAAGGGGGTAGACGAGGAGAGAAAGTCGTAGAGGGGGGGTAAACGAGGTTCTACAGGAAGAGGGAATGAAGTGAAGGAGGAGAGAGGGAGGTAGAGTTGGAGAGGAGAAGGTTAAGGATGAGGTAGAAGGAGGGGAGGACGAGGTAGAGGAGGAAGTAAGGGAGTGGAGGAGAGAAGAAGTGGTGGAAGAGAGAAGGACGTAGAACAGAAGATAAGGAGGGAGAGGAGGATAGAGGAAGGTTGAGGAGGAGATAAGGAAGCAGAGGAGGAAATAAGGAGGCAGAGGAGGAGATAAGGAGGTAGAAGAAGAGTGTAGGAGGAGATAAGGAGGTAGAAGATGCTCAGAGAGGATTCCTCCTCCTGCATCTGTTCATCAGTCGGAGGTGTTTGAAGGACAGAAGAGATGAAACGTTATTTTTTTCCTTTTTATTACCAAGAATACAAAAAGTATCTACATTCACATACCACCAACCGTAGCATGAGTGACTGACCACACGGATTCAAGTAAACTCCACCCTATCAACCCATCAAAGCATAAAAAAACACACCTTCACCTCCCTTGTTAAATCCTCTTTTCTTCAATCGTTTGGTGATCCTGTCTTCATTGATTTTTTTTAAATTTTCATCTAAAAAACGTCTATTTTTTGTTGTTGTTGTCCTTTTTTTTTTTTACATTTGGCACTTAAATGCAGATTATGAGCGTCCTTGAAGTCCACAGGGTCTGGAGGATTAAGCCACGTCTGTGTGGAGGAGTGGGTGGAGGAGAAGCAGAACAGCATCAGGAACGGACTCTGGTCGGCACGGTGGTGGAGGCGGATCCGGAAATGAAAGGCGGTTCTGTCGTGTGCTTTCCAGGCTCGAGAAAGAAGATGTGCGGAACTTTCCACACACCTTGAGGATCTGCTGGGCCAAATCCAGTTCAGTCAGAGACACAAAAAAAAGACAAAGTTTCCCTCAAATCCTCATCAATGAATGTTTTTGGGGTAAAAAAACAGAAAAAAGTCACAACTTGGCTGAAAAAAAGATACAAAAACAACAATACAATAAAAACATCAACCTGGAGAAACCCGCGTGGGTGGGGGGGGGTCAGACGCCGCCGTCTGCTGCCCACGTCATGTGACATTAACCACAGAGACGCACAAAAACATGTTTTTATCTTTTTTCCCACATAGACCCAAAACAAAAGCAGTGACATCGTGTAGGTTACGACATTTACGGGATCTGCTCACACGGCGGCGGCGGCGGCGCTACGGTGTCCGTTCTGAAGGCACCCGAAAATAATTTAGCAGAAAAAGTTTAAATACATCACATGGAACGAAGAGATAAATTAAGGTGAAACAGGGAGGAAAAACAAAAAAAGACCAAATTTGTGTCGTAAGAAAAAACGCGGTGAGGATCTCAGAGGTCGGCCGCCGGTGCGGCTGCGAGTGCGCTGAGGTCAGGCGGGGGTGTGCTTTCAAAGCCGCTCCTTCAAAGGCCTGGCGAGGCTGTCAATCAAGCCAGTCTCTGAGGGGGGCGGGGCTTCAATCCAGCTCACGCTGCTGCTGCTGCTGCTGCTGCTGCTGCTGCTGCTGCGGGCGTCTCAGGCCTTCGAGGCTACGGCAGGGATTCGTGTGCTAACGGTTACGGACGTGACGCCGACACATCCAGCCTCCGTTGTCACGCCCATCTTTTTATCGTTTCGTCGCTGAAAATTCGGATTCAAAAGGCAAAAGGTTCTAGCGTACGTTTCTACCACATGGGGGCGCTGTTTGTCTCCAGCACGCCGTACATCTCGGCCAGCTTTTTAAAACGAGGCCCCCAGTCGTTCAGGTAGTCGTACTCGTGGTCCGTGTTGGACGCCCCTGACTGGAGCGAGCTGAGCGACTCGGCGACCGAGCCCTCCCCCTCGTAGGCGTAGGTCTGCAGGGAGTCGTAAGGCGGGGCGCACGGGTCCACGTCGGCTTCCAGGAGCTTGGCGAGCACGTATCCGTGAACGTTGCTGTCCCCGCCGCCGCCGCCCATGACGCACGCCTGAGGGACGTAACGCGACAGGCTCTCGATCTCGGGCAGCATGTCCTGCCGCATCTTGCCCGGATGGTGGTGCACCTCACGCGGGTTCCACATGGCGCCGATGTCGAAGGCCTCGGTGTCCTCCTCGCCGCCGCCCTCGTCATCGTAGCGAACGATGTTCTCGTGGACGTTCTCCTCCACGTCGCACAGGTAGGGCTTCTTGCGGTGGGTGCGAAGCGAGAGCATGAGCAGGATCATGACTGGACAAAGGAAGAGACAGGAAACCGTCAGACAGAAGGACTTGAAACAGGAAGCAACACCAGTTAGAAATAGATGAAATAGTCACTAATATTTGTTAAAAGTGTAAAACCTAACCACAAAAAAATAACTTGACCCTCAAAGGAAGTTGGAGTCACTCTTTTCTATTCTATTCATTTCTATTTTTCTGAATTAAATCGTATAGCGGCCATTTTTGTTGCCCTGAGATAACTTTTTATTTCTATTTTGGCGCTGTACGATTAAAAGTGACTAGACTTGAATATCTGGAATATGATTTAAGTCACAACGTTCACGCTTTTGGATGTTTATATACAGACTATAACTTTACTAAGCCCTCCTGTAAACTAAAAGACTGGGTCGCAGCTCACCCAGCAGGACGAAGATGCAGGCCAGGATGGCGATGAGCGCCCCTCTGCTGAGGCTGGCAGGCAGACTGTACGCCTCGGCGTTGCACGACATGACGTTGCCGTCGTGGTCGCAGCTGCACACCCGGATGGTCAGCGTGCTCGTGCTTGTCTGGACCGGCTCTTCGCCATCGGAGATGATGATGGGTAGGTGGAAGAGGGTCTGGTCCTGCTGTGACCAGCCGCCGCGGCGAGTCAGGATCCACGCTGTGTTGTCTGCACAAAGACAAAGGGGGTCAGGGAGACGGTTAGTGGAAGTTAGTGGATACAGACAAAAGAAAAAAGGTTACTAGGCAACATCACAAGCAGCTCAGACTGTACACGTACGCCCATTGGCCATAACATTAAAACCCCCCGCTTATATTGTGTAATTACACCTTTTGCTGACCCAGCGCTTGTATTTCTGGGACTACAGTTATTATGGCGACCACTTTTCATCATGGCTCAAGCCTTTTTAGAAGTGACTCTGTTTGAATGACTCCACTGTTCTATCTGTTGATTAGTGCTTTCTTAACCTGATTTTTTTAATGCCTTCTCAGAAAATTGCTGTATTTCTTCTTAATTGCTGGTTTTATTTTGGTGTTTTTACATGCTGTGAAGCACATATATCCACTCCGTGTTGTATTTTATGAGGTTTTATTTGTTCTACGCTTTGAAGCACTTTGGTCAGCTTAATGCTTCGTCTCTTTTCACTTGTACAAATCAAATCAAATGACCTGACTAACTTTGGACCTCCACGTATATCAGTAATGCTCGGGCGCCCATGATCCTGTTGCCAGTTCACCAGTCGTCCCTGCAACCCCTGCAGTTCTAGCGATGCTCTGACCCGGCCCATGTCAAAGTCACGCTCAAAGTCTCACTCTTGCCTATTTTCCTGATTCCAACAAATGAACAAAAATCTTCACTTAGTGCCTATTATATATTCCACCCACAAACAGTTGCCATAGTAACAAGGAGATAATCACTGCTTCACCTGGCAGTGGTTATAATGTTATGGCTACTACTAGTATAAACCGTCCTATATGAGGTTGTCTAGGGATAAGAGAAGGTTAGCGCTCTATACATTCTCTCATAGGGGAGTTGAACCCAGGCTCTGCTGGACCATCATGGACCTGATCGCTCGGCCAATCAGGACGGTCCCACGCCACGGGTCGTGACAGCCGACCTGATCGCTAAATGGAGAAACATAGAACGCTTAACCAGTTTTTGCAGTACGGTTCCCACACAGGAAGGTAGACGGGATGATGGATGTTTAATAGAGTGCCGCAGTCTCATGAATGTGGATTAAATAAACTCAAATTGAACCCAGGACAGAAAATCCTAACCACCAGACCAGCCTAACTCCACTCAGTGCGCCATCTAGTGGATGGTGTCCGTAGTTGTTTCGTCATTTTGGATCTAAATGTGCTCCAGAATTCATAGAAACTCCAAAAAACGTGTCGAATTAAAATGCATCATTTTGAAATGCTCTGTTTGAACGTCTGTGCATGAATAATCATTCCTGTTCTTCTGCTAAACGCTCGCTTACATGCAGCGGCACAACAGGGATTTAAAACCGCAAAGACACATTTACATTCTGAAAAGTGGGATTAAAGGGCTTGAAGCCGATTTAATCACATTCTTCTGTGCATACGCGGCGATGAAATGTTTTCTCTTCTCACAGTCCGTCTCCTGTAGAGTGTTTAAAGTGGAGCTGTGGATTGCGTGAGCAGAGTGTTTGTCTGGTTGAGTCTGAGCTCCGGAGGAAGCGGCGAGCGCGGCGGCGTGATGACTGTTGACATGAAGAGATGAGACTGTTCCCATACTGGGCCAACTGGGAGCGGCAGGAATCCCAGAGCATGTGAGACAAACAATATCACTTTAGCATCTTAGACCAGGGAGTCCGTTCCATGGGAAATCTATGGGCTGATTCTATGACACTATATCTCACATTATAACTGAGGGATGTTAAAGTCTGCTCTGTTAACGTTCCACCGCTCATTTAAAGAGGACAGAATGTCGTGTCGTAAATCCTCCTACTTTCACTCACATCCGTTTTTATGTGTTGTTTTTTTGTATAATTGGAGGATTGTGGTCTCAGGAAGGTTTAAATGATATACACGTGTTTATATGTATTCATTTATTTTCTATTGTCACTTTAAGAACATTGGAGATGCTGCAATGCCCCAAATTCTCTGTGAGGATACATAAAGCTCTTTATTTTTTATTAAAGTAACTATTCCGTTCTATTCTATTCTATCTGGTTATGTCCTATTCTGTTTTATTCTATTCTGTTCTATTCTGTTCTATTCTATTCTATTCTATTCTATTCTATTCTATTCTATTCTATTCTATTCTATTCTATTCTATTCTATTCTGTTCTATTCTATTCTGTTCTATTCTATTCTGTTCTATTCTATTCTGTTCTATTCTATTCTGTTCTATTCTATTCTGTTCTATTCTATTCTGTTCTATTCTATTCTGTTCTATTCTATTCTTTAGTATTGTATTATATTCTATTTGGTTCTATTCTATTCTACTCTACTCTATTCTATTCTATTCTATTCTATGCTATACTATTGTTTTATTCTATTCTACTCTACTCTATTCTATTCTATTCTATTCTATTCTATTCTATACTATTGTTTTATTCTATTCTATTCTGTTCTCTTCTATTCTATTCGGTTCTATTCTGTTCTATTTGGTTATGTCCTATTCTATACTTTTTAAAAACAGAATATAAAACAGTGGCAGAAAGTTCTTCTTAAAAACTTTACATCGCTGCTGAAGAATTCTGTACATGTTTACTTTAAAAACAAACAAACAAACACACAAACAAACAAACAAACAAACAAACAAACAAACAAACAAAAGGTCGTACCCTGGTTGTCTCTCAGGGTGAAGTTTGGGTTGTTGGCGGCGTCTGCAGCCAGGCTGTAGTAGAAGCGTTGTCCACCCAGAGGCTCGTCCGGATCCACCGCCGTCACCTTCTGGATCAGCTGGATGGATGACATCATCAGAGTTAGATTTTCAGTTGTCAGCAATATTTCTAATGTAGCTAGTTGTTCCTAATTGTCGGGTGTTTTATGAAAAAAGACCCGAATTCTAGAGAACGAAAACTTTTTTTTTAATGTAAAAGCTCCAAAATACATTTCCTTAAATTAATGTAGTGGATTAAAACAGTTTGTAGAAGTAGTAAAGTACATTAAATTAAGATAAAAGCCTTGTATTTAAGTATTGGTATGGAGGAAAAGTACATCGATCAGCCATAACATTAAAACCACCTACCTAATACCTTTGGATCAGAATTGTTATTACCTTTTTACGGAATGTGTGCTACAGCATCTCCTCCGTGGGATCAGAAAACATGCGCTGGCCTTTGCTTTGTTAACCAATGCAGATCAGGAACCACCAATAAGACCTGAAGTTCTGGAGGTGCTCTGACCCAGTCGTCACAATTCTACCATTGACCGTTATTTCTTTTAAATTTACTTTACCTTTCATTTACCAGGCTGGTCTCCCTGAGATTGAAATCTCTTTTACAAGAGAGGCCTGGCAGAAGTGGCAGCAGCACACATCACACATCCTTAGATCGTCCATTTTCCTGCTTCACACACCTCAACTTTACAATCAAATGTTGACTTCCTGCCTGAAGCAGCCCACCCGCTGACAGACGCCACTGCAACAAAGTCACCCTAACTTTCCCTGCCGGTGGTTGTAATGTAATGGCTGATTGGTTTACATGTCCTGCGATGTTTGATGACGTCCTGTCGGACGCCCGCGTTGGCCTCCGTACCTGCCCTGCTTTGGCGTTTTCACACAAATACGTCTCCAGGTAGTGGGTCAGCGAGGGAGGATTGTCGTTCACGTCAAGGATCCTCACCGCCACCGCCACGCTGCCCATCTGAGTCGGGTTATCTGCAGGGACGGGACAAAGCACAAATGGGTCAGAGGAGGCGCCGACGGCCCGCCGAGCCCAGTATGTGTCTCCCTTAATCTTCCCCTCATTTACAGCCAGTCTGCGGTACATTAGAGCTCCTCGCCATTACAATTCTATTATTCTCCATTAACCCAGGAGGACATTAGCATATCTTAACCAGCTGTGTAATAGGCAGTAGAAAGGCAATTAGAGAGCAGTAAAGACTTTTCTGCTCAGGTTTGATCGATCAGTCGGAGATGTGACTTTGACTCTGGAGGTCGGAGCTTGCGTTCGTACGGGGGAGTCGGGGAAATCGGCGGCGTGAGACTCGTGTGATGCTGGAAGCACGGGAGCATAAAGGGGAATATTAAACCAGCCACCGTCAGATAAATGAGAGTCCCGCGAGAAAGGCGAGAGTTTTGCAGAGGACATCTTTAGACAAATTTAATGATGGCTGAATTCCATTTTTTTGTTTTCATGTTCACCCTTTAAAGTCCTCACTGTGAAAAAAAATAAAAAAATAAAATGCAGAAAAATGTCTGTTTTTCATTATTATTAAGTATTTCTTTGGATGCATTTTATCAATTTCATATCTTAGAAAGGAGCATAAAATGACAAAATCAGTTGGTCAAGCATGTTTTTAAACAGTTAAAAAAAAATCAGACTAGCATGTTTTTAAAAAATTATTTGACTCTTATTGGAATTTTCTTTAATGTATTTTTTTTGGTCGTATCAAATATCTTAATTCTAATTAATAATCCCTCACATGTTTTCATATGGCAAACAAAATCCTACTTATTGAGTAGGACTTCGATAGCCATGGTTTACGCCTCCTCCTCAGTGGCCTCTTTGACCAGCGGTGTCCCACAGGGCTCTGTCCTCGGCCCCCTTACTCTTAAGCACATACGTGCTGCCACTGGGTCACGTCATGTGAAAAGGAACATTCAACCTGTTTTAGATACAAGACTATAGGAATTATGAGAGTTTGTGAAGGTATGACTTTAACTACTCCGAGGAAAAGACTTCCACGAAAATGATCTTACGGTTTCATTCGTGAGAGTTTTTTTATTTTATATTTAGTAGGCTCCCATAAATAGTCCTGGAAGGATCGACGGCGCCCCCCCTCGCTGTCTCGCCTCATCTTTAATTAGCCGTCAACGAGGAAAAGTTATTTAATTACTCATTATTCAATTAAGTCTGCTCTTAGACGTTCCCGCCAAAACAAAGACAAACAAAGCGGCGGGAGAGGAAGATGAAGGTGACTTTCCGTGTCACCAGCTGTGAGAAGATCTGCGGGGAATCTCTGAGGCCGCGGGAGGCGTCCTCCAAAATCCGGACGGATGAAGTATTAATGCAAAAAAAAAAAGAATTCACCCATCTGGTTTTGACGAGGGTCTTTTTTCCCTCATGAATCTCATCTTTACCCACTTTAATCCAAAAAAAAAACAGTTTTAATTAATGTTTCACTCTTACAATTTTTATTCAGACCAGATTTTAAAAAATAAGCCATTTGAACACCGAGATGTGGATTTCGTTTGAAAAATAAATATTTGAACAATAGCTGCAAAACCATTTAACCTTTCAGCGTCTTTCCCAAAAAATATAAAAGTCTTTCATTCTTAAAAAGAAAGAAAGACAGCCTATAATGGCGGTCATTAGAGGCGGAGTTACTGATCCTCCCAGGTGGCCTATTTGTGCGAACTGAGCCTTTAGAGCCACACTTTCATCAAGAACCAGAACAGGGAGCGACCGCAGGAGGTCATCCATCCCAGTCAGAGTAGACTCTGCTTTCCCACTGAGTCAGTCCCATTTACTGGTGCCGGTACGTCTATATATACACCTTCAGTGTTGGTGTGTGTCGGCTGTGTTGTGTGTCGCTTCTTCACCGAGGTGCGACAGATTCCCCCCCGTCACGGCGGACAGGAAGGACTCGTTTGCGTGACACGTACTCATTTCCATGGCGAGGACGGTGATGTTGTGCCAGCCAATCTCCTCCCGGTCCAGTGAACGCACAGTCTTCAGCAACCCGGAAGTGATTTCAATGTAGAAGAAGTTCTCCGGGTCAGTGGATCTCTCGATGTCATACCTGGCGACACAAAACCGACAGGCCACATGTCAGCGCTGAATAAAAGTGCACCGCTGTGGGTTTAGGGGGGAGTTTGTAATCCTATCTGAAGGGGGTGAGGCGTGTGTGTCGCTGCACGATAAGAAGACAGGCGGGCGGCTTCCTGAGGCACAGAAGAAGAAGAAGAAGAAGAAGAAGAAGAAGAAGAGGCTTCTGATAAGACTTAATCAGACTATCTGCCTCCTCTGCCAGACGCCGCGGATACACAAAGCCGCTGCCCCGGCTCATCCCTAGCTCCTGCCGGCCATTTCCCAAAACACACTTCAGAGAGAATGTGCAGACAAACACACACACACATGCACACACACACACACACACGCACAAATTCACAGAAACCTGTTTATGTAACCATGCGGGGTCCCTGCTGTCACCTGGAGGAAATGAAGTTGGTTATTTTTTCTACATCAGAGCGAATCACGACAAACAGAAGGGAGACGATTAACTGATGATCACATTGATTTATTATTTCAGCCCATTTATCAAAATATAAAATGACATCTAGCTGTCTGCGGAGAATCTACATTTTGCACCTGGGGCATCACTGAGGTGGAATTTGGACCCACCCCTTTTAGTAAAGCCATATTGGAGGGTTTGTGAGCCTGATCGGATCTGTTCAGGATGAACCACAGCTTATCAATGAGGTTCAGGTCCAGACATTGACTAGACCACTCCAGAACTCTAATTTTATTCCTGTTGATCCTCTGCCCACGAACTTCCATTCACAGATTGATGACCCGACATTCCCTTTCAGAATTTCCTGGTACATTCATGTTTCTCTTCATTACCTCCCTGAAAGTCCACAACAGATCTCTATTAAGGAATGCTCCTATAGTTTAATGTTAAATATTGTTTTCACGTGGTTTAATGTGCGAAAATGGAAGTGGCCAAATTCTTTTTCAGACCAATGTAGCGGAAAAATCCCACAAATATTCTGAACCACGACTCCACTAAGTTCTGTGAAAATCAGTTCAGAGGTTTGTGCGTATTTATGGAGAAGATAAAAACTGTTGATTGACGCAATGTTATTAATACACGGGATGAAAAGTAAGGGGCGCTAACATTGAACCCTGTGGTACTCCTTCAGGTCAAACAGTCCATGGTTAAATCCTGTCCTTCACCAGAATCTTCCCTATCCAGAATCCTATCCAGGATTATTTTCATAATCCTCCCAACTCCTCCACGGGTTGGAGAAGATCCCTGCGGTCATTCGCTGACGCTCCTGCGGGATCTGGCTCCAGCTCATCGCCGTCACCTTCTGCTCATTCTCTGTCTTTCCAACTCTCCTCGCTCTCCTCCATACCGGCTCCATGGAGATCTCCTGCCGACGCAGGATCCGGTTCCAGCTCTCGGGACTCAGTGTGGAGCTTTGGAGCGAGATCTGACTCTGACTGGTTCTCTCTCCAGGAGAGAGAGCTGCTGGTGAACGGGCGTGCGAGGAGCTCCTGGGGCTTCACAGAGCTTAGATCTACACATGTTAGAAGATGCTTGTATAGACGCGGATTCCTGTTTATGGATCAACACCTGACATTTTTCTCGGTATGTGGGCTCAGTCCAGTCCATCATCTAACTGGTACTGATACTGATACCGCCGCTGCTCGCCTCCTGACGGGTGGGAAAAAGAGAGGGACCCCATCTCACACCAGAGCTGCTCTCCCTCCACTGGCTTCCTGTCCAGCTAGAGATCTGAGCTCCAATCCAATCAGCTGCTCCTGAACGAACCCAAACCTCCTCCTGAAACCCAGGGGGGCGGAGCTTCTGCTGTAGCTGCCTCTAACCTGTGGGACACCTTACCACTTAAGATAATATTAATATAATCAGATCCGCATCGACTCTGGAATCAATTTATTATTATTATTATCATTATCATTTTTATTATAAATCATTCTCCATTTTTATAATTATTATTATTTTAGCTATTTATTATTATTATCATTATTATTATTATTACTATAATAATTATTACTGTTATTAATTAATTTATTATTATTATTATTATCATTATTATTTTTATTATAAATCATTCTCCATTTTTATAATTATTATTATTTTAGCTATTTATTATTATTATCATTATTATTATTATTACTATAATAATTATTACTGTTATTAATT
Organism: Lophius americanus; assembly: GCA_037951165.1. Classification (NCBI taxonomy): domain Eukaryota; kingdom Metazoa; phylum Chordata; class Actinopteri; order Lophiiformes; family Lophiidae; genus Lophius; species Lophius americanus. The sequence continues at coordinate 216,031 of JBBDHG010000375.1, forward strand.
AATTTATTATTATTATTATTATCATTATTATTTTTATTATAAATCATTCTCCATTATTATAATTATTATTTAAGTTATTTATTATTATTATTACTATAATAATAATTACTGTTATTAATTAATTACTAGTATTATCAATTAATTTATTATTATTATTATTATTAATATTATTATTAATGATAACAATAATAATTTCAAATATTTGATTTAAGTTTTGGCATACACATAAACAAAGACAAACAAGAAATAAATTAGAATAAAGGTAATAAAATAGAAAATAAAAAGACTGCAAACTTATTAGTTAAATTCTTAAAGTCAAATGAAAATAATTTTTCTGAGCTCCTGACTTTTTCTCACGAGGGAGGAGTTATACTTAATATTTTTACTCACGAGGGAGATAAGAGGACTTCCTCCACCTCTACTGATCATGTGACGATATACTTTCCATCATTTCATTTCAAGGTGTTTACAAAGTCTTCACAATTCAGTCATATTCTTAATAAAACATATTATTATCTGTGAACTTGTGGCTTTAAAAATACATTTTCTTCCTCATAAGATTTTTATGAAGCAGATTTTTTTTTTTTTTGCCGTTGTTTATGCCGTTTTCTTTGCTGTATTTCCCGGCACTGTGCCGCATATCTGGACCTGTTGATCGGCGGAATAGTGAGACACCATTGGCAGAAAAACGCCTGCATGCGCAAACAAACACAAGGAGAAGAAGAAAAAACAACAACAACCTCCATACAGTCCTGTCGGAGAAATCTATGACCTTGAAGTCCAACTTCTAAGTGTTTGCCTTCAGAAATTCCCACAATGGACTGAAGAATGGTGTTTATAGAGAATGTTCTCCAGATATCTGCACCATGACGTGAGGGACTTTTGTCAGGAAAGGGCGAAATGAGGAGTTTTCATCAGTGAAATCTCAATTTCCTGCTCAATATTGACTTCTGGTTGTGGGAGTGGATGATCATAGAGAGTGCTGATTGTGGACACACACAAACACAAACACACGCACACACACACACACACACCCATGTGATCTACATTCACTTCCAGCACGCCCAACCTCTGGCCTTAATCGAGGTTGTAAAGCGATCAGCTGGGCCGCGGCGCTGCCCGTGTCTTGTGAAACACTCATTAATACAACGGCAGTCATTGATTCCCTCGGATGATTAACAGCCTAATTAAAGGCTTTATGTCTAATAGGTTTATGAGGGTAGCAGTCTGGAAGGTGAAGCCCACCACCCAATATCTGCTCGTCTTGAGCACAGACTTCTCTCTGCACCGTGAGAAGCCCTCAGATTCTTATTTCTGCATAACGGCTGATTACAGGATGTTAAAACTAATATAAAAATATTATACTAGTCCTCTTCATCCTCATCTTCGTTGATCAGCTGACTATTAATGATGGAAGCATCAAACACATGTTGATAAGCTGAGCCTGGAGCCTGAGAGGAGCCGACATGTTCAGCTGCTGCCCCCTGCTGGCCATCCGGCTACATTACTGAAAACAGTTTAATTGCTTTTACACTTTATTAACTCAGTTGAGTTTGATGTAGTAAATAAATCATATGTAATGATCTCTATTAGTTCATTTGCTTTTATCTCATTTGCTTGTCTGGCATTATAGCATTTCCCAGCATGCATTGGGAGATATGTAGGAAACACAGAGGCACTGACTTACTTTAAAAAAATGATCCCAACTGATTCATTTTCTTCCATTGCTCTTCATTTATAAAACATATTCTTATTCTTATTATCAGTATTTTCATTTTAAATGATTGGATTATCTAAATTATTTGATTAATATCTTTATATTGGTCGTTAGTTATTTTTCTCTGTGAAGTATGAGGATAGTAAAGGCTCATAATTCAGATTATTTCTCTTTTGTATTTCAAAGACCTAACCAGTATTTACTGTGACAATCTATTGATCTAGAGTAGGTTTTCTTTGGCTAAATAAATATCAGTATGAGGTAAAGACTGAAATGTGTAACATATAGGGTAGAATAACCTAATATTCAATTTGCCTTCTTTTTCTTCTTCTTGTGCTGCTTTCTGATCCTGTATCCATCTCTTCTCAAAAATATCTACAAATAAGTAATAAAGCAGGGAACGATGTAGTAAAATGAAGGCAGGGCTGTGTTTGTTTGTCTGTTGTCGATGTCCTCACCTCACAGTGTTGTTGGCAGCGTCCGGATCCCTCGCCGACACCATCTTCAGCACCGTCCCGATCTCGGCGTCCTCCGGCAGCTCCACGTAGTACGCCGGCGAGTCGAAAAGCGGGGGCTCGTCCACGTCCTCCACGCTCACGTGCACGATGGTGACGTCCTTGAAGGGCCCGCGGTGGCGCAAGGCGGGGTCCACCTGGGTGTTGGCGCCCTCCACCTTCAGGGTGTAGCTGGGCTTTTTCTCAAAGTCCAGCGGCTGCAGGGAGAAAACGCAAAAACACAGAATAAAAGGTTCAAACCCGATAAACTTTATGAAGCTGCAGTGTTAATGTTCGATCAAATGCTGCTGTTTGCTGCGAGACAGATGTTCTGCTGCTGATGTCTAAGAGAGAAGCTCCTGCAGAAGTCGTCCTATAATAGATGAAACCATGTCCCTCTACATTCAGCAAAACTATCAGGGAAAAAGGATCAGCGGAGGAGAAAACACAGCAAAAATAACACGCAGGGAAACTTTAACGCCTCCGAAAAAGGGCCTTAAAGTATTTTTCAACGGTATTTTTAGAGCAGAATTTACCAGAACACCCTCAGATTGAAGAATCGGTTGTAGACAACACTTAAGAAGCAACATGATGTTTGTCTCTTTGAAGAAAGAAATTACATTGCAAGGTTTTTAAAGGGAGTTTTGCTTTTTTCTTCAAATAGGAGAAAATATTTTTTTCCTTTAATCTCATCAGAACGCTACACAAATTATTTATCGCCAACTACGACAGAAATCTCTGAATATGGGAGATAGAAACATCTGTGTGGTGGAAATCTGGAATAAAGATCTGGAATCTGGAATAAAGATCAGGAATCTGGAATAAAGATGAAAATAATGAGAACTTTGTCTTTCTGAGAGGATTGGTTAAGCCTTTGTGAAAGAACGTATGTTTAAATAAACATACATCTAAACATCCTCAGAGTGATCCCGCAGCATATATAAATATTTAATATATGTATAATCGGCTGGTCTTACCCTTTTCACTGTGATTAGGCCGAAGATGCTGGTTGGGTCGGTGCTGATGTCAAAGATGTCCCTTCCATCTCCATCGATGATGCTGTATTTCATCTCAGCGTTGATCCCGATGTCCCTGTCCTTCGCCCAGATACGTCCGACCACCGAACCCACCGGCGCCGCCTCCGGGACGCTCATCTGATACAGCCCTGATGAAATAAAGAACCCATCAGAGTGATCAACCCGTCAAACCTCATCCATCGCCTCTACCTCCGTTTATCCTCCAGAGGGAGCCAGGCTCCTCCGCGTCCCTCCACGGCGGCTCCCTCTCCAAATCACAACCCAGACAGCCTCCAATAAATGGCTCCGTAAACGCCTGGCAATTGGGTTATATACCGTCTCGTGGGCCAGCTTCAATTTCATCTACCGTTTAACCTCAAAGAAAAGGTGACAGCTGCCCAATTTGTGGCGCTCCCCGCAGTCCAAAGTGAGATGCCTGCACATTGTGCTCGACAGAGGGGAATCCCTGAAGCTCTTCACAAGCAATCAAAGTTCCATGGAAGTGATGGCACTAATTGGTGGGGGACTGGTGATGGAGGTGGGCGGCGGTGGCGGCGGCGGTGGCGGCGGCGGCGGTGGTTGTTTTTCTTTGTCTAAGAGCCAAGCCACCCGTTGTCCAGGAAAGGATGACAACCCCTGACCTCAGGAGAAAGAGGGCGATAATCAAAAAGATAACATGAGGTGACTGGTAGCTGCAGGAGGAGGAGCGGGGAGGAGGAAGAGGAGGAGGAGGAGGAGGACAAGGAAGGCCAGGGGGGTGAATGTCCAAGGACTGGTGGCCAGATGTGGCGAGAGGGACAAGAATAGACAGGCCTGCACGGATATAACAGCAAATCCTCATGGTTTAGTGTCACTTTGAAATCACACATGGCTCACATCTGCTGCACAATCATGTTTTACCGCGCGACACCCGAACGCCTCACATGCAGAGACTGGCAGCAGAAAAACCACAGCCGCACACATGAAACAAAGCACGTGTTGTCTCTGACATTAAAGTGAACTCCGGGGCTTTGACGTGACATTTGTGGTTGAAGATTTATTACTTTTTATGAATTTAAAGGGATAATGAAGATGTTTTTCCACAAAGGTGGAATAAACCGATGTGAAAAAAAACATCTATTTTACAGTCACAACAACGATAAGCTGAATAATACAATGTTATACATATATACTGATCAGCCAAAACATTATAACCACCTGCCTCCTATTATGTAGGCCCTTTTTTGCCGCCAGAATAGCTCAGCGATGGCGCCGTGTGGCATTTCCCGTCCAGTTCACCTACTGAAATCAACTCCATGGGTCACTGACAGCTGCCGGTTCTGAATTGATTGTTGCCCTTGTAGGAGAACATGATCTCAGGTTAGGGGAGGCTGGCGGCGCTGAGCCGTGTTGAATCCTCCGGGCTGCCGGAAGATTCTACGTCTTAAAAAACATATTGTGAATATTATCTACTATTTATTCAGAAATATCCCTTAGATTCTAGGCAACGGACCTTTAATAGAGGCAAGAACTGGTGAACCATATTATATTATGGACTATATGGATATTACTTCTGGGGCACATAATTATGTAACTTTGTAAGTAACTTGTTAGTCCTTCATATTTGGCATAAATTTAGTTAAGAAGGTCTAAAACCGTATTTTCAATGTAGAAAGCTAATATTGAGACGAAGAGGAGGAGCTGCTGTCCGTCTCTTACTCTGGTCAAACATGGGCGGGTTGTCATTGATGTCGCTCAGCGTGATGTTGATGGTGGTGGTACCGGCGAGCCCCCCCAGCTGACCGCCCATGTCCTTGGCCTGGATGACCACAGTGTAGTTTTCTTTGGTCTCCCGGTCCATGTCTGCCAGGGAAACACGCACCATTCCTGAGGAGAGAGAGACACGAGGTCAATGAAACGTCGGCAGCGGGGAGCCGGTGACACAGATTAGGGTCGCGCGTCCGAGCGACGGCGTCCTGGAATGTCAGCGCTCCCGGCGGTAGATTAATTACACGTGTCATTCATTCATTTGTGGTGGCTTCACTGTTGAGCCACAGCAGAGAAAGAAAAAAAAAACATCTCCTCTAACCCACTCTGAAAGGATTCTAAATGTCTTTTTGCCGGGAATCTGTCACTCTCTGCCCACCAGAAGCAAGAAATTGACACAAATGGAGACAAATGGAGAAGTTAGACACACTGATTCCATCTCCGGCACGGGAGATTTTCATGCTCTTATAATTGCCACGTTTCTTCATATTTACTTGACAGAGCCTTTTTATTTTGTTTTTAAAGAGAAAATATTAAAGATAGCAATAATAATAATTAAAAAAAAGAGACTGCTGGCGTACAGAAAAAGGTCAGGTATTCGATACAGACGTTTTTTTACGCCAGGAAATTTACATATATATAGTTTTTTAAAGCCAAATAAACTGAACGTACAATAAAAAAAATATAAATATATATAAGGGAATGCAGTTTTCCTCTATTTGTTTCTGACCACTCATTTTTGGCGCTATTTATTTGTAAATTTACAGCCCAAACATTATAATCACCAACAGGTGAAATCAGAATAAAACCAGGCCTACGATAATATCCATTACAGAAAAGGTCTCAACCCCCTGCATTGTCCACACTCTCCCTCTTATTGAACTCAAATATGAGTGTGGAGTTTATGTCTGTGAAAAAAAAAAGAGAAGCTCCCCCTACTAAGTAAAATTAGCATTAAATATAATATATACTGGATACATCTTCTCCAGCCGATTCATAACGGTGAAACTAACTGTTGAGAAAAAACATGGCCCCCGAAAACTTCTGGAGATAAAGCTCCCCTTAGTGTCAGAAATATACACCTGGACTTTCCAAAATCAATCCAGTTCTTCCTCTCACTAGGGTCTACGTTTAAACGAGTGAGTGGCACTTGCTCACTCGTTTTCTTTGATGTCCCAACAATTGAAAAGTGCCGTTGTGCAAAGATTCTCAAAATCCTTCTAACGTCACATGTCAGTGGTTGTAATGTTATGGTTGAAAAAAAAAATAAAAAATGAGGAGGAAAGCTATAATTCCGTAACTTTACTTTGGATAAATAAAAAGGATTCATCCCCGTACGCATTTTTTTTTATCGCTTCATTAAGTGAATAAAACGGACGAAACGCACAAACATTATATATTTTATGATATTTGTTATTAGCGGCGGCAGCTTTGCTTAACAATCCGGGTAAATCAACGAGGCGTAATCCCCCAAACATGCACAGAACCCAAAGCTGCAGTAAACAGGGTGACTTACACTTCCTGAAAACTCTTAACCAGTCATTTTAAACGCTTTTGTTTGTGGCGTTCTGAACGTCGTGTACACGTTACCATGGTGACGACTGAAATCAGTACGAGCGATGGTGATAAAGAGAAGTATTATACACCTAGTTTACTGTAGCTTTGGGTTTTGTGCACGTTATGACCGTTATTAAGTAGATTTGTTGTTTTCGCATGTTGATTAAAGTTTGGTCACATGACCGCATGACCCAGGAAGTGACGCTAAGCTACCACGGCTTATCAAAACATCATGAAATGTTTGTGCATTACATGTTATCTTCACAAAAAGGAAGCGATCAGTGTTGTTCGTAAACACTTCCGTTGTCTAGCGGCTTTTGCAGCGTGTGCGTTTTTCGTCGAATTGATGGTTGCGAGGCGTTTGCCCCCGTCTGCTGTTGTTCGGTGAGGAGTAAGAAAAGGTTCATGCACTGACTCAGAGGTTTTGACTGGTACGAGTCGGAGTTTACATCTTGTTCTCTCGGCGTAAGGCGCCGCTAAGGGAGGCTGATTGACAGCCGTGGAACGTTTGAGTGATGGATGGTCCTACAGCCGCAGCAGGCTGAGTGACAGTCGGAGAGGGGTCCCACAGATTCCTGTGCCGACAAGCGGAGAAGAGAGGCAGCTGCTGTAAACAATGCTCCACGCCTCCACGCTTCCAGGAGATTAATGGATCCTCGCGATCGGTAGCCGGAGCTTTAGCGTCTTATTTACGAGATTCTTTTTTTTTTTTTTTTATCTGCCTTCCCCTCTATTTTATGGCTATAGGATCTGAAAATCACATGTGTGATTGTTTAACATCATATCAGCATGAATCTGCTGCCATAAGAGGCTCAACTGTTCCGGTGCCAGTCCTCTCAGCAGATGTCAGAACCTGGCAGCACGGCCATCACAGCATCACAGAGGCTGCTGCTGATTGGATGATGCTCAGAAACACTCTGCTAAACGGAATCGAGCTGCGCTCCAGACACATGGTGCGTACGGTATATTGTATTCTTGCAAGTTACGTGACGTCGCTGTCTTTGTTATTCCTGGAAGTATTCTAATGTTATTCCCTCGGGCACAAAAGCGTGCAGAGAGTTTTCATTAGTAGCATTTTTCTGCCGAATGAATCTCCTTTTTGGGACTTTATCATGCTGGAAAACTCATGAAACATTTGCAGACGCATCAGTGGTGGGGAAAAACGTACATATATTAAAGTTACCTGTATATTTGAAATAAATGAATATGGATGGATAGAAGGATAGATAGATGTATAGATAGATGGATGGATAGATAGATAGATGGATGGGTGGGTGGGTGGATGGATGGATGGATAACTAGTAGTAGTATTTTTTGGGGGAATTCTTCAGCAATTGTTGCCGCAGTGGTTCTCCTGTAGGATCTGACAACATGGACTTGGACCACCTCATCAAACGCTCCAGTGATCCATGACCGCCCACGACCACATCGTCCTCCTTTGGACCACTACTCATTGGTTTCAGTGACAACTATTCTACCACACAAACGATGCCTGCTGTTTGGAGAAGCACGCATCAACTTCCCCTTTCGGCAAGCCTCAATGAACTTGGATTCACAAAGTTAACTTCGGGAGAAAGATAAGTTTTGGCGCTCTAAAAGAATAGCGATGGATCGGAGAGATCAATCGCAGATTTTCAAATAATACACCTGTTTCCAAGGAGACCCCGGAGGAAGAGACTCTATCTTCACGCCCAGCGCTTCCAAATTAAACCTAATAATTAAGTGTAATTATTTTCAAAAAAGGGTTTTAATAATCATCGTTATTGGAGACTACATACTTAATTAGTAGTCTGCGATGATTTCAGAACACGATAATAATATAGTCATTAGAGCTATACGATTATAGCTATATTTAGTCTGTGGGGCTGGAGGAGGAGGAGGAGGAGGAGGAGGAGGCCAGCCTCTTCAGCATGTGCGTAGTATTTTGAACCTCTTACACCATTAAGGGCTGCCTGTTTTTTTCCGTCCTCGCCTGCAACAGAAAAATCCCACTTTGAACCTTCGTGTGAAGTACCAGGAGCCGGAGAGACAGAACTTTGTAGCAAAGGAAGGGTTGGGTTGTCTCGTAGCAACATCTGGCGCCGCGCTGGGTCGAGTTTTCCTGACCGCTGAGAGTCAGTTGACTTTATCAGGCCAACTAACATCATTCAGTCTGACAAAAAAACTCCCATGGAGCTCATGAAATAGTTAAATTACACGGTGAAATCCATCTGAATCTATATTTGATGGTACAAAACGCTAGTTTCCACGGTTACAGATGGAGGGCTAAGTTGGATTTCACGGGCTTTTTTTTTTTGTAGCACAAATAGGACCAAAAGAACAAATTCCCGCCAGATTAAGAGCCACATTTAGTTAGCGAGCATTATCGGCGTCTACTGGGGGGTTTGGGGGAGACCTTTCCCATTTATCATCCTTCTGGTTCCCATGGCCGTTAAATAATTGCTCACTCTTAAGTCTCTGCTGGTTAGAAATGAGGCATAAGTTCAATCAGGGAGGCAATCCTTAATTGTAATCCCCGCCTCCCTTGCTCCTCTCCTGCTTCCTCATGTCAGCTGATTAGGGGCGTTTACTCTTTTGACACGGCGTCTGTGAGCTCATCTTATCCCCGACGCTCTCCTTTCTCCTATCGTCAGCTGTCACTCCTGCGTCGGGTTTACTTTTTCTTCATGCAAAACTTTATCCCGTTAGAATCAGACCTTGAGACTTTGGCAGATAGCGGCTGCAGGTGATGCACAATTCATGGCGCTGTCAGCGGCAGCAATTCCAATCATCGTGTGAATTGCAGAGGGAGTTTTGAGGAATGTGTGATGTCGTACCGGTCTTGGCGTCCACTGAGAAGTAAGGCTGCCCCTCCAGGATGCTGTAGACCACGCGGGCGCTGTTGCCGTACGTTGGGTCGTCGGCGTCTGTGGCTGTCAGCTGGATTACTGACGTTCCTGCGTGAAACACGGAGACAGTGAGAATAACAATAATAATAATAATAATACATTTAATTTATAATGTACTTTACATTTGGATCAAATCTCAAAGTGCTACAAAGTAAAAGCAGATAAAAGCATCAATAAAAAATAAAATAATAACTATATAAAAGCCTTACCAAAAAGCAGCAATGTTAGTTAAAGTTATAGGTTCTGATAAAAAGGAAAGTTTTAAGTCCTTTTTTAGATGTGTCAGTCGTCTGTGGAGCCCTCAGATGGTCAGGGAGGGCATTCCACAGACGAGGGGCAGCAGAACAGAAGGCCCGATCACCCATGTTGCTGTGCTTAGTCCGGGGAAGGAAGAGGCGGTGTGAGTGGGTAGAACGGAGGGATCGTGTTGAGGTCAGTGGGGTGAGTAGATAATAGTAATAAGAAGATAATAAGAAGAGGTGGATGAGAAATAAGCACGGTGGTCAGGTGTAGCAGCACCCTGATATAAATCAGATTTATGACTTTGGGTCCAGTTTTTCCATTTGTGGTTGGAGCGGCTCCAACAAAAGATGGTTTTCTGAATAGTGGATGGAACAGATGGAGACGAGCGACGATGACTCTGCAGGACCATCACGCACTCAGCAAATTTGCTTCAAGACAAACACCTCAAACATGCAACATGTTTTGGTTCTGTCTGTCTTTGCTCACCTATTCTGGACATTTCGGGCACCGACGCCTGGTAGGGTCCGTCGAGAAACCTCGGCTCGTTGTCGTTGATGTCCTGGATCTTCACGATGAACTCGGACTCAGGCTCCAGAGGTCGGTCCGTCAGGCGGTTGCGGGCCTGGGCACGGAGGGCGTACTGGGACTTCACCTCCCGGTCTAGCCTCTGGATGGCGTGGATGTCTCCCGTGCCGTCATCGATGGTGAAGGTGGTGCCGGCGCCCTCGCCTGTCAGGATGTACTTGATGGAACCGTCGCCTTTATCCATGTCTGAGTGGAGCTGTGGAGAGGAGGCACAGAGACGTTTGGTTTTATTCCACAATGCATGTTCTCATACACGCCAACTCATCGGATGCTCGCCAGTCTCGCCATTGTAGGAGTGAAGCATAATAACCACCAGACCACCATCATGCCCGCCTAATCCGGCCTTAACCGGCCCCTCAAGAGCCGATGGTTTGGTCCGAGCAGATCGACAAACATACATGTCATAACATCGGAAATAAAGTCATGTGAAAAAAAAACATACGCTGCTTAAGACCTTCTTCCTCGTCCAGCCTGTGCTATAAAGCTCGCACGGACATCGAATGATTTGATGGATGCCAAAAGACGTTGGCTTTCTCCTCAGTCTTCAGCCTACCGGCAAAATCCGCCGGTTTTCTCGAGGCTAAGCCCATCAATTCAGTTGGTGTTGTTGGGAGAAGTGTCCTAGAGAAATTTAGAGACTCTGCAGGACTCAGAGGCGTTCAGTAACCGATAACATGCGTGCATCCTCAGAGATTCGCTTTTTGATGAAATTATTGGATGGAGAGAAATCTCAAGTGGATTGGAGGTACGCCGAAAAACTTAATTCAACGGGTAACCCTCAATTCAATGAAATATTAACAACTTAAATGAATAAGTTGGACTCAAAAAAAACTTAGTCTAATCAAAGTTACCAATTTATTGAACTTTATTCACAATTTTCTTTTTACAGTGCATATATTATACCGTAGAAGCGTAGAGCAGTAGTAAAATTTCGGTTTTGGAAATTAAAAGGAATCAGTAAAAAAGAAAAACCGACCCAAATAAAAATGACGACAAACTCTAAAACAGCTCGGAAATAGTTCCGGAGCCGCTGCTCGTCTACAAAGCACTAAACGGTTCAGAACCTAAACACATCTTTGATGTTCTTCTGTGTTCCTAACCAGCCCAGACCTCTCAGGTCGTCTGGATCAGGTCTGCTCAGTGTCCCTAGAGTCAGAACCAAACATGGAGAGGTGGCGTTCTGTTGTAATGCCCCAAATATTTGGAACGAGCTCCCAGACGACTGCAGGACCGCTCCGACTCTCAGTTCTTTTTAGATTATATCTATTATCTTTACATATACAGTAAATGTTTAGGAGAACACCGAATCATGTCTGAGATCGGAAAAGGCTTAGACAGTTGATTTTCTACTAATTTACCTTTTATGTTTTCTTTCTGAATGTTTTTATAACTGTTTGTAAAGCACTTTGGATTGCCCCGTTGCTGGAATGTCCTGCATAGATAAAGTTGCCTTGCCTTCTGAGATGCGAACATAAGACGGTTGGAGAATTTCAACAGTTATAAATAACTTATATAATTTACATTTATTCAGATAATACTATCAGCGAAAGACGAATGGGATAAATACCCTTAAATCACATCTTATGCGATTGTAATTCTGAAAAATCATCAAAATATATTAAATTCAACACATGCAGTATTGCCAATCCACCACTAGGGGTGCTAGAAGCCCAGTGTGAGAATCACGCTTTTAGAAGACATTTTGAGTGAGGTCATATCTCCCTGTTTTAGAGCGGTGAGGCGGTGCAGTTTTCCCAAACAATCAAACAGGAACCTTTTGGGTGCCAATCAAAGAAAAGAGTTCTTGATTTGAATCCCCGGAAATGTGCTGTGATGACATTTGAGCATAAAAACAGCTGCTGATCTCTAGAGCTGCTCAACAGACACGCAGTGAGGCGCTTTGAATATATATTTTCTTCAATCCCAGTTTGCTCACTGTTTGCCCCGGTTTGCTGTTTAATATCGAAATATCTTTGAAGGTTTGGTAAATAATCTGTAGATCTTCCCGTTGTGCGGTTGTCTGTGTGCCTTGTAAACATCTAATCACGGCTTAAAGCCCAATTGCTACCCTGCAGTGCAATCAGACGTCTTTTGTGGCCTGTAAGAGCAAATGCTAGCCTGTTGATGTGCAATCACTCCTTAGTTTGTACTTACAGACTCAAGCGCTTGACGAGTACCTCGATCACACTGGCGGAAAGGAATTAAATGCCCCTATTGACGCCTGTTTCATAAAAAAAATCCATAAACATCCCTGACAGAATCACCTCACTGACTCCAGAACACACGGATACTTACCTTCACCCTTCATCGTCTGGGGGCCACTAAGGCTGTCTGCATGTCGGTTACTGTTTTCTGTCCATAGTATATCTAGTTCTACAAAGTTTCTGCTTTTCCGTGTCCATGGCAACGTGGACTAAAGCATCTAAAGCTATAAACTTTAGTCTCACCCAAACTTTCCATACACCTTGGAGCTTTTCTACATTTTGAGTCTTCTGCTTTTCGATATTTCCGTACAAATGTGTCTTTTAAAGTCAGTCTTAAAGCATAGTACCGTACCCCATTACCATGGAGAGTTCCAACAAGGGGGTCTTCCCAAACCGAAACAACCGTCGAACACATACTGAGCTGAATTTCACGGTGGACTGGACGGACCCCTGAATGTACCTCTAAAAGGTTTCACGAGTCTGGTCTTCATGGTTTTCCTAAAGCATAATCCTTCAGTTATCAAAATTTGGGTTGACAGTTGCACCGGGACTAGTCCTTTTTCCTTCCTGACGGGGGGTGGAGGAGAAAGTCTAGCAAGCATTGGGTCCAGGGGTCTGGGAACTCTTCCCGGAAAGACATGATCTGACCATTAGGTAAATCCTCTCGCTCTAACGCGACCAGTGAATCCCTCTCCAGAGCCAGCGTTCAGTGCATCTGTTCAGGTGGCTACACGGTGGCCTCCACGGAAGAGGACCCACCCCCTTTGTAGATATTTAAGCATTTCTTTCTAATCCAAGATCTTTCAATAAGACGATATTCTCCATCCAAATCTCCTAAAATGCGGCTGAGCCGTCATTTGATCCCTGAAGGTTGTTGATTTCATCTTCCAATAAAAATAAAAGTCAGACGTTAGTAAGCGTCGGTGGGTTTTTCTTTTTTTTTTGTTACAAGTTTGAAAGGACTGGAATTGAAATGGCCGCGCCGAGTGCAAGGAGTTTACAGCTGAAGCCTTCTTTGTTGTTATTCTGGTTATATTTCAGAAGCAATCTCAACAACGCCTGCCATTCCCCGAGCAGCGGAAATACCGCTTTCCCTATCTCTTCAGAAAATGTGCCCACCTATACTCTCAGCTCAGCTCAGAATACATTTTTTAATCAACACTTTATTGTCGGCTCCTGCCTCATGTCTCGCAGCGATACACCTGAGGCCGATGGCTTCCCAATACCTTATCCGCCGTCTCCTGCGCTGATCCGTCCAAGTCCAGGGCTTCCAACCGACATCCCCGTGGCTCTGAATGCTAATCTCAGGTGGGGAAGAAGAACCCTCAGGGGGGGGGGGGAGGCTACAGTACATGTTTCTCCTGCTTTGTCATATCCCACAATACCTATCTGCCATGAGTGGCTCTCTGGGAAGAAGCCAGGCCTGTCAGAATTACTTATTTCTTTCAGCTAGAAAAATTACAGCGTGCGGCTTGAAAAGAATCGGTGAGAGAAATTTAAATGGAAGAGAAGAAGTAAAGTAAAAGATGGAAATACGATACAGCGGCTGTAAGGAATACTTAATACCAGCTCTGGTGGCTCTCTCCCAGGACTTGTTACTCCTCTTTCTGGCCACATGTGACTTTTTTGGTATGCAGCTTTTTTTCCTCTGTGTACCTGAGCGGTGGAGGCAAGTATTTCCAGAACACTAATTGGACAGGTTCCGTCATTTACAAAGAGGGATATCAGAGGATGATCGATGAGCAGTGCGATATTTATATTATATCCTTTGGAGGGTTGGGAATCGGCGCATTAAGGTAAATGCAGCATTTTTTTATGGAGTTTGGGGGAAAAGTCTTTTAATGCCAACCCAATTCTATATGAGGAGACGGATCCAGGTTCTGACAGAAAGCGTGGACGTTATATGAATTTGTGATTCATGTGTATTTGTAACTGTATAAAGGAGTCAAGGGTGGGGGATGGGGGGGAATACACCATAGCCCTCATAGTAGTCAGGTGAAGTCAGGTACCAGAGTTCTAACAGGATAATCAATGTGGGTGTGTCAGTGGGTGGGATATATTAGGCCGTGAGGGAACAGTATGATTATTTTTTAGTAATAACCCATAATCCACCATCTATAGCTGCGGGGAAATCATTAAGTTTGCTAACTTTATCATCATCTCACTGACTTAATTCCCTAAATGTCCAAAGATATTGACCAAGGTCAATAAATATTGATAACTTTGTGTTGAAAGTACAAGACGGTTAATTATCAGTTGGTTAATATTCTCAGTTTGTGAATGGTTGGGTGAAAGAACGTAGAGAAAAAACATCATAGTCATGTTAGATGGAATCTTTAGTTTAAATGTCATGGAGAAAACCGATAATCTTAACATTTCAGTTAGTTGACTGTAACATAAATGGACAATAATAGATGTGTGTCCAATCACAGAGATGCTACGGGAAAAGCTCTGTTTGTGCTGATGTGGACCGACCACGAGCTCATAGGAGCCAAAACGATGTAAAAATGAGATGAAATGTACCAAAAAATGTAAAAGATTTGCACATTTTAAGTGTTATTGGAGAAATGTTGGTGAATTCCGCCCAGCAGCTTTGAGGATTTTCAGACAGACACGTATAAACAGTTTCCTGTTTATACCTGCTTTGACAGGTGTCTAAAAAAGGAGCAAGGAAAAAACGATCTTATGCTATCTGATCAGGTTCTGGAGGACAATTGGACACAACAAGGTCTAAGTGCTATTTTGTGCTTTTTTAGCACCGGTCGGCTCCGGCCCAAACACCTACACGACTCCAGAAGCTCCAACAAAACCTATATTTTTTTTGCGACGTGGTCATTTTCCTTTCACTCTGGTAGATTGCTCTGCCTCCCTGCTGCTGATAACGGGCCCTAAAGAATTGATCAAATGTTCAATTCACTTCAGCGAGCCAACGATCAGAGTGCTCCTTTGTGGGCGTCCCTCGCTCGCTCTTCTCAGAGCGCCGCCGGTTCTCCTGCGGACCTGCCATTTACTTCAATAGAACCGGCCTGACTAACTACGTGAAGCCTCGGTTCAAGTCAATTAGTTCAATCACTGCTGTCTGGCTGTGGTTCAAAGTGGTCCAGGAGAAGCGAGGCTGTCTTAGAATGCATGAGTGGGCCCCCCCCCCCCCCCCCCCCCCCCCCCCCCCCCCCACCTTGTAGGTATTGAAGTTCATCTCTGCCCACCCATATTCTCCTCTTTTGCATTCATACGCTCAGCTCTGCTCAGGCAGCAGATGACCTCCAGGCTCCGCGGCTCCGCTGGAGAACCGTTCATTTGGCACTGTTTGAAAGTTGGGCTTCTCTTTGCAACACCTGAACTGAAGCACCTTTACGCACCGCCTGCCTCGCTGTGGCTTCACCTTAAACATCGGATGCACCACACGGGTAAGGTCATGCAGAAAACCTGCACTGCTACCTGACTAGAAACCAGTTCACCTCGCACTCCTTCAGGCTGTGTGTGTGTGTGTGTGTGTGTGTGTGTGTGTTCCAAGTCTTCAGCGTGAAGTCAACACTGACCTTTCCAATATAAAGCGGTTCCAGTCCAGTGTACTCCTCCAGGACAAAGAACTGGTTCCACACCCAGCCTCTCTTCACCCTGTGCAGAAGGGCCAAGCTGCCTCCAGTGCCCTCCTCTGCAGGCCCGCCCAGAAGGGTGTGGGGCAGGAGGGTCAAAATACCAAGAGCCACGGGGAGCAAGGTGCCTGCAACGGCCGGAAGATGTAATCGGACTCCCATTGTCAGAACTGCGGGCAGACTTCTCCTCTGTTTTCAAAGAGCGCGGTCCTCTCCTAGATCCCTTCTTCCTGGTTTCTGTTAAAAAAGAGAAGAAGACAAATGAGGCTTGGATTTATGTTCCGTTTGGACACCATAATCGTTTTGTTGCATACTGAGCCACAGTCTGTGTCGCCCTGTGGGAGACCCGGAGATCATAGTCTTCCCCTCCGCTTTCAGATTATCTGTCTACCACCGAGGTTTTGTCGAGGGATAATGAGAAGCGTGCGGAGCGACGTGGTTCTCCTCGCGCCGCCATTGAGGTTACTCGGAGGAGGAGGAGGTACAACAGGTACAACGCAAAAATAATTCTCTTTTTTACTTTAATATGTAGGGAAAAAAACATAAGCTATCGCTAAATGTTACATTAATATTAATGTTACTATCAACCTGGGATCCCTGCTGCTGCCGCGGCCCGACCATGGAGGGGTTGGAGAAAGTGGATTATAGCCGATATCTTTGCTGCTTTTCCCCCGTCTGTATCTCCTCACCAGTGTCTCTCTCTCTCTCTCTCTCTCTCTCTCTCTCTCTCTCTCTCTCTCTGTCTCTCTCTGTCTCTCTCTCTCTGTCTCTCTCACATTTTTCAAGAAGAAATAGTGACTCAAAATGAGCTACGCCAAACCTACTGTCCATCCGGTGCAATTCTGTGCAATTGACGGTAAGTTGTCATAAGTTGGATTTCTATAACTGGAAAAAGCATCATAAGACTCTTTAAGAGCCACATATACCTTTACTGGAGATGCTTTTTGAGGTTAACGCTTCATTTCTGCTTAATTGATAGCTTTTCACACGCCGCCTCTTTTCATCTGCATCTTATTTTTATGTATCGGGACGGCGGCGGCATCTGCCCGCTTTTTCTGGCGTTAACAGGCTCGGGGGGAAAAATAGGCGCATTTATGGTCAAAGGGCAGAATAAAAAAAAGGGGTGGTGAAAGGAAAAAAAAAGAAAAGCAAAAGAGGCTGTTAGCGGGGGAGATGGAAAATCTGGGGCTGAATACAAAAAAAGGAAAAAGAAACAGCGGAAGAATGAGAGACTGTTTGACTCATGCTTTGACTCCATTATGTTTTGTAAGAGAGACACATTGTGCTTCTGTAGACTCCCTCTGAATTGCCAAACTCAGTTAATCATTGTTGAAGGGGCACAAAAGGCAGGGAAGGGTGGGGGGGGGGGCGTGGCTGCATAATGTGTGTGTGTGTGTGTGTGTGTGTGTGTGTTTGCTACCACAGCCGCTTGGCAGGATGGTTGACACTTGAACTCTTTGCTCCCTTCTTTTCAGCCTATTCACATCGCCTGCTTGGCATTATGAAGTAAAAATTAGCTCCCTGTTCTCTCCTGACAAAATCTTGGCCTCCCCTCTCAGCTCCGCCCACCCAAAGGTCACAGCTTGCACCCGGGGGCATTTTGGCTCCATTTTGTCGTCGCTATTGAGGTGACATGCGACGCGATTGTGAGGGCCAAACATCTCACGCATCTTTCCTTTTACTTATCAGGTGGCATTTCGCTTGTTTAAAGGAAAAGCAGCTGCTGTTCGCCACACAAGCAGGAGAGGATGGGAGGATGAAGGGAGGCGGAGGGCGGAGGGCGGAGGGTGGAGGAGCAATCACATGAAGAAGCTTACCCGGACTTAATGCAAAGAGGTATTTTCCCACCGGGCTGAAACATTCCTCCCGGGCTTTGCATTCAAAACACAATCTAAAGTTGTTAGCGGGTAACGTAAAGTCAAAGCGGCCAGAAGCATCAAATATTTCAGGATTGTTTTAAAAAAAAAAAGAAAAGGAAAAGGAAAGTGTTGACAGGGAGGAAGAAAATGAGTGACAGCGGAAGAGAAAGTGATTATCTGGGCGGGAGCAGCTGCTGTGACAGAACGATGGGCCATATTGTTGTATCATCTTCCTTCAAGTCCACCTGCTGCTCCATTAACAGGATTCTGACAACAGCAGACGACATCAAACCGGACCCGCTTGAGCATGCAGAAGGAATGTTGTCTCCCAATGAAGGAAAACAAACAGGAAACGCACGCCATCGAGCGAAACCGCCTCGCTGAGGCGTGATCTCATCACCTCGGAGTTGTGAGTCGCTAATTCCCGCTTTAAAGAAAAAGCATCTTCATCGTTTGGATGAAGAGCATCACATAGAGAGCGCCGAGTTTGATCGTTGGAGCGGGTGTAAGATTCTGACATTCTTACGTTTGATTGTGCTGCCATGAAATCGAGTGTGTGGAAAAGTTGGCTACTTTTGTTGAAAATGAAAGAAATCGAAGTTTCCTCCCGGTAAGAAAGTTCTCAGTTCAAATCCACCAACGGATCTGAAGTCTTTCTGTGACGTTTGCATGGATCCACTCAGGCGGTCTCCAGCTTCCGGCTGTATCAAAACAGCCACAATTAAAAAGAACTCAGAGAACGGGACACTTTTTAGACATTATGGCGATTAAAAACCTTCAAAAGTTCACTCTCTGGAAATGGTTAAGAAAACTTTATAATTATGTCACGTGATGAGGTCATGACTTAACATAACCAAAATGTAAACATATCTAAAGTATGCCGCAACCTACGTCTGTGTAAAG
This sequence comes from Lophius americanus, assembly GCA_037951165.1. Classification (NCBI taxonomy): domain Eukaryota; kingdom Metazoa; phylum Chordata; class Actinopteri; order Lophiiformes; family Lophiidae; genus Lophius; species Lophius americanus. The sequence continues at coordinate 234,839 of JBBDHG010000375.1, forward strand.
TTTCTTGCAAATCCGTCCATCAGTTTTAACATAATCTTGCTAACAAACAGGCAAACCAAAAAAATGTGAAAATCCGGTGACTCTCGAACAATCCGTGTGGAATTTGCAAATTCTCTTTGTGATTGCACGAGTTCTGTCCGGGTTCTATGGCCTCCTCTTACAACTGATGAACCCCCAAGTTTTCAACTTTTGTTGAATGCCAAACATTTAATTTTATAGCCCAAATGATTCATTTTGAGAATTATTGATGTTTTTTCCAGTTATTGAAAATCTCCCCCCGACTTTTAGGTCCACAAGCTCCCAATCACGCTGTGCGGTCACCAGGGCCCGACTCAGTGTGTGGTACACTCTTGTGGGTCCAGCCTGTTTAAGTGCTATGTGGAGCATTATTAAGTGTTAATTTCACAGTGGCCATGTCTGGGGTCCGCTCCCCTCCGCTCTAAAAGGAGGCCTCCCAGAATGTGGAAAAGGCCCTTAAAAACTGGGTGGACCCATGAAAAAAGGTTCTATCCACCCTGGCAGGGCGAAACGTCACGGCCAATTTGTTAACCACAATTGATTTTGCACGGTGGAAAGCGACACCAGAGTTCATAGGAGGGGCTGCATGGGCGCACTTTGGCGTTTTTTGTGTAGCCTGCAGAAGCTCCAGCATGAGAAAGGGCCTTTCAATAAACCCGCTTCAATAAGCCCAGAGGGTTCTGTTGCAAGACGTAGTCAGGATTTCATAAGTACCACCGCTGACTCTAATTTCACTTCAGCTCGGCGTGACCGGCCGCCGTCGCCTCCGCGAAGCGTGCGTTTTTAATTTCCGGATGCTAATGGTTATTCACGCACTTAGGAATGTCATTAAATTCAGACTTTGCTGCTGCAGCAGCTCCGGTTCAGGTTTTTATAACACATGTGGAAAACACTGACCGGTTCCTTCTGAACGACAAAAAAAAGGGTCCGTACTGCTCCCGGCTGAGGGGTCCGGGCGGTAGCAGCAGGGAAGGGACACCTTCAAAGAGCGGCGGCATTCTGAGCGAGGTGTGTACGCCCATCAAACTCTCTCTCTCCCTCTCTCTCTCTCTCATCATCACACAGTTGTTTGTGTGGGGGGATGAATATGAGTTCACGCCTGCGTGCATGTGTGGGTGCGCTACCCTCTATTCGTCCTCATTCCTGAAACACTGTATCCCCCCCCCAAGACAAAGATGCGGGCTTTGAACCCAACATTGCCGGTCTCTCTAATTGTGGGGATCTCCCCGGGCGAATGTTCGTGCAGCTGTGCGCGCCGCCACCGCTGCGCCGTGACAAGCGTCACCCTCCCCGCGGCTCGTTTACTGTAAGGTGTTTTTAATTACTCCTCCCTCTCTCCGCTCTCTATCTGCCTTTCTGAGTCGCTCAGCTTCAGAAGTTTGCTCAACCTCTTTCTACTTCCTCTCTGTACTAACTAAGCCCGACAGCAAGGGTATATCCCTGAAAAGCCCCCAAACCCCGCCATGTGTCGGGAAAGCAATCCCCCCCCTGATTGAACTCCTCAAATTAAATGCATTATGTCAAAGAAGAGCTCGACCCAGTGAGTTAGAAATGAACTATTACAGTAGAATGTGAAACATATGAGACGGATCTCCTAGAGTCCATTCAAATAAATGTAATATGGACGAAATCGGACAGAGGGTTTGGAAATTATTTCGGAAAACAGCATTTTTTTGGTCAAAAAGGCTCCCCCTAGTGAGTAAAATACGAAGTATGAGAGTAAAATATGAAACAAACTGGATTGATCTCATCCAGTTTATTCACATACATCCTATTTAAACAAAATCAGACAAATAATTTGGATAATATGGCCGAAATTTTTTTTTTTTTTCGTCCGAAAGTCTCGCCCTAGTCAATACAATTTGAGTTATTAAAGTAAAATATGATATATACAAGATAAATCTCCTCTAGTCCATTCACATGCACCACATTTGGACTAAATTGGACAAAGTGACTTTATTTGGGAAAAACAGCGTTTCCTTGTGAAAGAGGTTCCCCCTAGTGAGTAAAATGTGAACTATGAGAGTAAAATGTGAACTATGAGAGTAAAATATGCACTATGAGAGTAAAATATATATTTTTTTTGGTCAAAAAATCTCCCTGTCTGGTGAGTAAACTATGAGTTATTAAAGTAAAATAGGATGTATGCAGGATAGATCTCGTCACATCCATTCATACGCATCAAATTTGGACAAAATCACAAACATTCCATAACCTCCTCCACTTTCCCGGGATATAATAACATAAATAAGAAAAAATTAACAACTCAGTCAATCAGCGTAACTCACTTCTTTTTAGTTTTCTCTTGTCCTTCCTCTTCCTCATTCTTTCCCTGATTCACATTCACTTCATTCATCGCTCAGTGGGGGCAATAAAAGGAGCCTGGTCATTTATGAGAGAAATTAAATCACACAAAACTGGCATTCATCCCAGGCATTGGTGCATGGAAATGATGTCACCATGCATAAGCGTCAGATGAGGGAGTTTGCAATCAGGATTAAAGAGGGGCGTCTTGGGGGTCGAGCCTGAAATTAATTTCAAAATCCTACAATCTTATTGAAATTAGGGGCTTCTGCGTCCACCGAACACACGGTGGTGGCTGCGTTCTATTACAGCACTTCCTGTCCCGGAATGTCGTTTAACATTTCTGTTGTTAATACGGAAACCCGCTGACTCCGATAATGAGAAGAAAAGTCTTTCTACCCCGGCGAGAGCGTCCGTACAAACCTCCTTGGCCCGAGTTTACAAGACAGGACATAGCTTAATGGATTTTACCAAAAGAAATGAATCGGTTCTCCTATTGAGAGGCTAAAGAACATGAGGAACGGAGTCTGAATGATAAACACAGGTCACTATGAGCCGATAGGCTTCCCCTCCCCTTCAGGATGGCTTGTTTGAAGTGGCGACGGCGCAGACGTGCTGAGAATCGCCGCCACGTTTTGAGCCTGAACCCACAAAAAAAGTTTTTTAATGTGCCACCACGAACGCTCCTCAGGCCGAGGCGGGGGCGTCTGAATAATCGCCTGGACCTGCTTTGACAGTCAGAGATGCAGCCACTGTTTACCAATTAACATGGAAAGAGGAACTATTGATTAAGTGGAATTCTGAAAAAATGTTCCCACTGTATTCATCTCCCTAAATCCACAGTCGCCCTTAAATCATTCTCGGTGCTCCCTGCTGAAAGTATCGCTGGCATCGCTCACTGGTGCTGCTGTATTTTGAAAAACATGAGCGCTGAAAGTCAAGGATAATTATTCTTACCTTTATTCCTTTTCAAATGTATTCCTCTTTTCTCAGTCCTCCTGTGCAAAAAAAACGCTCTTCCTCTCCTATCACTTTGTTCCACGCTTGCTGAATTTCACTTATGAAAGTTGTGAAAGCTCAAGCCTGGAGTCCATCAGTTCCTCTAAAGTCACCTTGAGTCCACGGTCACTCTCTCTCTCTCTGTGACTCTCTCTCTCTCTCTCTCTCACTGTCGTCTTTGTAAAGTTTCCCCTCTCTCCATCAATGTATAACTATATCCTCGCTCCTCTGCCGCCACGGCTGTCTGCCTCTCCTAGTTCTCTGCACACTCTCATCCCTGCTGTTTACTATATGGGGGTCCAATCAGACCAAAGGACCAATTGTCCCACTCTTTACAATCAGTGGGCCGGCCTCCTCTGGCTCCAGCGCAATCCGGCCCGCGACAACCTCCGGCTCGGGAAGGAGCAGCGCACGGAAAGGAAAAAGAAGAGGGGGGGGGGGTAGATTGACAACTGGAATGGGGTGAAGTTACAGCAAGAGGGGGGCTGTTGATTAAGGAATGAGAGACAGGGGGAGGGGGGTTCTGGATGAGCAGTGGAAGGAAATTCCCCCAGCATTCACTACAAAAGCAACTCATTTATTCTCAGGGTGTTTTGAAATAAAGTGGCCAGCATGATCGGGAAAAACCCGGGAGCGAGTTCGGAGACTGGCGAGGCTGCAGGGCGCCGAGAATATACTGTAAAAAATAATAAATCCGTAAAATTGACGGTAAATTACCTTTATAGGTGATTATAAATGGTTTATAATCAGGTTATAAATGATCTTATAAACACTTTATAGGTGATTCGTTAACGTTAATAAACCGCTTATAACACAGCTTTCAATTTAACAACGTGGGTCACTATTTGGCAATATAAAGTTAGCAATACAAATAAGTGCGTTCCCAATATGGCAAATCTCTTATAAACTTTATATCTAATGAGTTAAGCAGCTTATTAATGATTTATTAAGTGATTACAACTTCATTAGTCAACAATGTAAAATATATATACATAAATCCTTAATAAGAGGAGTCCTATTGTAAAGTGGTACCAATAACGGCAGCTGCCAATATTTTGCCGTTGAAAATACCATCGTTAACATGTCCAAGACATTGCGGTTAATTAGCATTAGCATAGCATAAATATAATGTCAACCTGTTTGCCGTTACAAAGTTAATTACATTAATCTATTGAAAATCTCAACTTTCTTTTACTTGTTTTAACCTAACTGTAAAAATGTATTAAAACTCGTTGGAGATACTGTAAAAACAGCAAAAGATTGTAAAAACAGTATATAGCTGTAGTAGATACTACTACTTCTAGGTTAAAAGTCTGAAACTACTGTAATTTATGGCTATTTTATTTAATTATGTAAATGATCTAAATAACTAACTGTTTCTTTCTTATGGTAATTTAACATAAAGTCTTGTACGCGCTGACTTCATTTTTTTACAGTGTTCTGGCCCGCGGAGTGGAAAATGCAAAGGAGGAAAAACCTTCCCTGTCCTTCCTAATGCATTTTAATGAGGCGGTGTTCGTGGACGTGTTGATGCTTTTAAGGACATAAAAGATAAATTACTGTTCGCCCAGTCAGATTCAAAGCTACTAGTTATCTAAATTGGCAAACAAAAAAAAAGATCCTATAAAAATTAGGTGCATTCCAACACATTTGAAAGTTTAAATTATAGTAAAATACGTTTCTTTTTTAAAACTTTTTTTAACCTTAACTGTAAAAACTATCGTTAGACATTACTGTACAAAAACTGTCAAATGGCAACGGTAAAACTCAAAACAGTATATCACCGTAGTAGATACAGTGAATTTACTTAAATAAGGTCAGCAACAATTTTAGAATTTCTAGTCTGATTATGTGAAAAATACTGAATATTACTGTGAAATTACGATATTTTGGTAAAGTTAAAGCAACAGTACTATAATGTATCGAGAAAGTATGTTCTGTAACAGACTTTACGCGCATGAAAACGTAAATAATCAACTTTATCCATTTAGCAATTTAGCATGACATAATTTCCCCAGATAGAAGGTGGAAAAAAATACAGTATTAATGTTAAATTAAATTTTAATTTCTCGTTTAAAAGTCTTAAAGTATAGTTATTTATTGTTATTTTATTTAATCAACGATATAAAAGTATCTGTTTTTATGGTAATTTACCATAATTTCTTATACATGGTGACTGTAATTTTTACGGTAAATTTCTGGCAACCCCATTCTTACTGTAAATTTTTTTTTTTTTTTTTTTTTACAGTGTTCTGGCCATCGGACTGGAAACTCCAAAAGAAGCAAAGAACAGTCTTCCTCCTCCCTAATAATGCCTTTTAATGAGGCGGTGTTGAGGCATTTACGGGCATAAAAGATGACGCTTTATAAACTGCTGTTTGCCCAGTCAGAGTTAAAAGCGATTAGTTTTCCAAATTGGCAAAAAGATCCTGAAAAATTAGGTGCACGCAAATACACTCAAAAAGCCTAGCAGAAGATTAGTCATGGTCGCGGAGATCCGATCCGCGTTTAGCGCCGAGCGAGAAAAAAATAGCGTCGCTTCATTTAAAGTAATCATTGAATTAATGCAGCAAAAAAAAAAAAAAAACCCCAAAGAGGTTTCAGAGTTGGGTCTGTTGAATATTTCTCCTCAGGAGGAGTAGGACTGGGGGAGTCAAATCATATTTGAGGAGTACTCAAGCGTGTTTAAGCAGTAATGAGAATATGTTACGCACAGATGATGGCGTGTTCTGGGCTGCTGCGGCTTTTATTTGTTTGTGCAAAGTTTTCTCATTGTATCTATAATCACAGTAAAAGGTTTGGAGCCGCAGTAATCGGAGCAAAGTTAGCAAACTTCCACTCCACATCGGCTCAACTTTGCTCTTCTCCGTCCCCCCTCCCTTCCACTTTCCACTTGACGGCCCTTTGACTCTCCTTAATCTTCCTGACAGAGTAATTTGGTGAGTTGTACAGCTCTAAAAATACAGATGAAGGCTGTTGTCACCCACTGAGCCAGATGGTCAAAAGGTTGCACTTCTCCATCAGTTCAATATGTTTCTTCTTTCTCCCACTCTGTCCCTTTCAATACGTCTTCTTTCTCATTTGGCAGGTCATTCTTCTTCACCACTGGCCGCCGCCACCCCCCCCTCCTCCTCGTCCCGGCCGTCCTCCCCATCGTCTTTGTCTCTTTGAAGACCTGACTGGTTAGCGCCCCAGCCGATCTGTCAGCCAATGCTTTAGTAGACTCCCAGGAAAAAAAGGCAGGGGGCTCCCTCTTTGTCAAGGCCGGGCCGGAGAGAGGTGGTGGCATTCAGAACCGTTCGGCACCGCCCTCCATCACGGTGGAGAGGATAATAATTGGCAGAACAAATTGAAGCTATAGGGCTTACGTCTGTGTTTAAAGTCTCTTATGGCGGTAGACGTCTGGAAAACAAGTCCCCTCGGATCCCCTCACAAAGGCCCCAGATCCGCCGTAGAAATAGATTGGATACAGTTCCGTTCTGCGTCTTTTCTGGACTTTGGTTTAGTGGCCGGATGCAGGGTGTTAAGGACACGGTGCCTTTCACGCGCCCGATCAGGTACGCCTTCTCTTAAGGTTGAGGTCTGCGGGCTTTTAAAGAGCGTGACTTGTTCTGTACCTACGACAGACCGCTGGAGTCCTGAATAAGGAAAGGAGATTTCATGCTTGTTAGAGTAACATATCCTCTCTGGACCAGTTTCCTCTCAATTACAATTGATACCGCTCCATTAAACGGTCATCCATGAGAGTACTGGTAGCCGTTGGTTACCGCTAAACAGTTTACGCAATTGTTACTTTATCCCTCTGCTATATGTGTCATCGAATTTTTGTTCATAAGAAAAATCCGGCAGCAAGGGTATATCCCTGACAGGCCCCCAATCCCCTGCGTTGACCAAGCCACCTCCTTGGTTGAACACCTCACATTAAATATGAAGTTATGCCCAAAGTATTTTTTCGAAAAAAAAAAAAAAAAAGCTCCCCCTAGTGAGTAAATACAAACCATACGAGTGAAATTTGATATATTGAAAATAAAAATTGGAAGTTCTTAATAGTACTTGACACGCAACAGCCAATTAAAACTAATTACAACGGTAAAGTAGAAAATACAGGTGACGTCTGACCTTCCTCACTCTTCCTCATCAACAGCCCTGTGTTGGAATAAGCTAAACAAACTTCATCATCTTTCAGTGTATGACCTCGTCACCACAGCCACCACTCGGGGAAATGCATTAATGTGGTTCAGGTTTCAGAAGAACAAGATGACAGACTCCCAGAGAGCGTCTGCAGAGCGACCATGTCATCTCAGATAAGAGGAGTAACTCCCTTTCTTTTTTCCCTGAGATTAAAAATGGCAGGGAGAGGAACAAGCCGCAGTACAAAGAACCCGTCTGTGTCTTTGGGGTTTACAGTCGAGCCTTTTCATGTCTGTATTTGGCTACAGGTCGAAACAAAAGAAAAACTAGATTGGGGAATCATTGTGTCTGTGTCGGTGGGGGGGGGGGGGGGGGGGAAGCACACATGAAGGAAGGATTTGTATACACAAGCCAAGTTCACAACCAAAGCCCTAACCTTTACAGTAATTGGCGGAAAAGAAAAAAGATGTTTGGCTTTAATTGTGAGACATTTTGGCACGGGGGTCGGAGGAGTGAACCGTGACATTAACTGCGTGTCGGGCGTCATCCGGCGTCTAGCCAGGACGAGCCGTGTCTTTCAAGATCCCATTTTCCCGGTGACCTTTTCACCGTTTTCCCCTCTCGGGTACCTCAGAACCGGGTATTGACTTTTCACTCTCTCGTGTTAAACCTCGAAATCCACGCGCAGCTTGTTGCAGAGCCTCCGTGGTGACAAGCGGCGGCATTCTGTTTTGGATAAAAGGCTCCCAGGGCTGTTTGATGCGGTATTCCAGCAGGGATAGGCAGGGACTCGGCCTTGATGAGCTGACAGGAGCCGAGGAGACGCGGGGCCTCCGAGCAGCGGGACCGCAAAACCTCAGGAACTGTGTGTCTTTCTTCTGATATCCACCCCTCCCTCTTCTGTCATCCCTCATAACCCCTACTCCGCGCTCGGCTGCCGTGACCCCGTCTGCTGAATCGTAAATGAAAGACTAAAGTAACTTTTGAAGTAAAACCACATGTGTTGTGACTAATGCAAGCAACAAACACAAGCGTAGGGGCATGACACGGTTGAATTATGAATTTGTTCATATGTATTCTGTCTGCGGAGTTGTTCCCCGCTTAATTATTTACACGCAGCCAAGGAAAATGAATCTGGAAAAAAAAACAAAAGCAAAATGTCTGTCTCCAAATGGAAAATATCATCATGAGTCCATCTCATTCCTGCAGTCGAGGAAATTAGAAATACTTTTTAGAGCGTAAAAGACCTTCCTTTTTTTTTTATGGCACCAGCAAAGAGGCCACACATGCTTTAGGTTTATTTACAGTAAGTCAAAACCCACTGGATGGAATTTAATGGGTGTGGGTCTAATAATTGGTTTCTTCATTTTGCTTATATTTACATTTTTAGGCAATTTTCCTGCCATTTGATACCAAGGGGAAAGTATGATGTGCATCTTATAATTGTTTTCTGTCATTTTCTTATTATTAAACTTCCAGGCAACTTTAAACGTAAGTGATTTTCATGCCATTTGATGACATACCAAGGGGAGAGTATGATGTGCATCTTATAATTGTTTTCTGTCATTTTCTTATTATTAAACTTCTCGGCAACTTTAATGTGATTTTCATGCCATTTTGCTCACACTCAGAAGGTAACGGTCTATCCACATCACCATGAAAACTCACGGATACTTTTTCCACCCCTTAAAGATGTGAATAAAATAATTAGTTCCTATAGTTTTGCTTATTTTGACATTCTCACATTTCAGCATTTGAACTTTTAAGTGATTTTGATTGCCAGTTTGCACACATTGATGAGGGTGTGGTTTATTCTCACACCCTCAAAAACCACTGGTCAGAACTCATTTCAGGCTAATTTCAAACAAGCTTTATCGGTAAACCTAATGATGTGCATCAGATAATCGGTTATCCTCTATTTTCCTTAATCCTGCATTTTCATGAATCCTTGAATTCAGGCGATTTCCATAAGAGTTTGCTCACATTCAGCTGTGAGTCTATTCTTATCAGCCGTTTCCCTGCAGGCGTCTGTGTCCTTGAACACAAATTATTATGGTATTAAATGACCTTAAACCAGGTGTAATATCAAAGGTTCAGAAGGGCTCATGACCCGGCAGCAAGTGCACGCGTCCCACATCAGCAGGTCCGGCTGAGTTTACAATTCTACCCCCACTTCCCCGAGTCAATAGAATAGTAATCAGTGGGAGAGTGCTCGCTCCATTGCATGTTTGGTATGCGGGGGGTGTACTCACAGGCCGCCACGTCTAACCAGAAACAAACACACACAGGATAAATGTCTCCTTTGTGGCTCCCTGAGTGTTTGTACTTCCACGCTGATCCAGTGATCACAGGAGGAAATAGTTTCTGCCAGGGTTTAAACGACACCTGAGTTAAAAAAAAAAATTAGTGGTTCCTTTTAAAAGCTGCAGGAGTGGAAATGTTTCTTTTCAAGCTACAAGCATGATAAATGGAAATAAAAGGAATGAAGAGGAGTTACGGAAGGAACAGAGGATGTTGCGGGGGGGGGGGGGGGGGGGCGGCCACTTTTAGAACAACGAACGATTGCCAGCGATACAGACAAAATCAAATACTACATTACTTTTGACCAACTGTCGATGTTGTGACAATATTGTGTACAGGGGCGAAAATCAAATTTCACTGTAGCAGTTTTCACAAGCCCCTCCCTAATATCGGTTTGATGTTGTCGTCAAAAAACATCTACAAATTGCCCCTTCAAATAACTGCCTATTCAAATTTCTCCCCAAATGCTACATTTTAAAAGATTACATTGGAACATATTGATGATGCGGTTTGACCGAAACCGGTTGTTATTGAATAGACATTGAATGCATCATGCAATATATCTCAGGGCAATGACGTCAGCAGTAAACTTCTGTTTGATTTGATTTGTTGTTCACACTTTAGAATAATTAGAGTTAGTTTTTAGGAATAAAATAAGAATAAACCGACCCACCGCTACGCCATGTAATCTAAAAAAGGAGAATAAATGAAACTCCGGCTAGAAGCTGCTCCGGTTTACGCCCACTTTTAAATCTGGACTGTCTGGACTCAAACCGGACTCATGGCCGGCCTAGCTTCATTATAACTTTTGCTGGATGAAATAAATCCATTAGGGGAGTCACGAAGTGCCCCCTCCACACGGAGCCTAACTCCCGAGGTCTGGAGCAGCGTGATCGGTCAAACTATGCTGGGGAAAATATTTATTTTTTCTCCGTCACCTGGCGACTAAAAGCTTCAAAAGCCCCTTTCATCTCAAATGTCTCGGAACCGCCAAACCTTTGCTCTTCCTCTGGCTTTATTCTCACAGGAACGTAACTGGGGGTCAAAGAAACTGAAGACGCCGAACCCTTTTACCAAAGAACACGACTTCCCTCCTCTATGCTCTCGCAGCAATTCTGTTGAAGATGTGCTCTTTGGTGACTTTATAAGGCGCCGCTGGACTTCAGGCGTTGTGTTTATTTTATGTGTGTGTGTGTGTGTGTGTGTGTGTGAGAAGCAGCCAACCTCTGTGTACCCTCAGGAGAGTTTACGCCGCCATAAAGAGAGAGGGAATTCGCAAGAAATGCCCTGCATGAAGGAGGAGGGATGGTGAAATTACAAATAAAACAAAAAGTGATAATCGGACCTGGCATAAATCGGAGATAATTCCTGGAACGCAATGCTGCTCAGTCAGGAAAAACTATTTCATGGATCGTTTTCAAATTTTATACCCACATAGACCTTAGTGGGAGGAAGAACAGGTTTGATTTTGAGGACGGTTGGTTGTAAATTTCCAACACTAGTGGAAGCTTTATCTCCATAAGTCAGACATAACTTCACATTGAATTTCAGTTTTAGTTTCACTCATTAGGGGAATTGATTATTCCATGCAGGGGATTGAGGGCTTGCCAGGGATATATCTTTGCTGTCAGGGATGACAGTTTAGGCCTGGAAATATTTTGTCAGGAAAAACGCAGAACTTCAAGCAACAACATAAACTGGGCCTCACCAGTTCAGAACAGGTTCTCAACAAGACTAAATCATTCCAGAACCTGTGACCTTGATTCAAGCCACATGATGACATTTCCTGTGACTCGGCTTTGCAAGTTGTCATTGGCTGATTTTAGCCATATCAACTATTTCAGTCAGCGCCTTGTTGCATCGTTTTCCACAGAAGAACAGAACCACCTCATGAATTTACCTGAGGAACAATCATGTTTTCATAAAACAGGACCACAGAGATGTGGTTCACCGTAACCTTGTCCTCTGCTCAACCTCACATTCTTATTGTGTTCAGTTTGTGATTAATGCCAGAATAAAAACCTTCCTTATTCAATACAATTTTAATCTTGATCATAATTTCCGCTTCTTAAAATGAAATGTACACCATCGATTCATATTGATTTTAAAATGTATGACCAGCCCATAAAATGCTCTGCTGCAAAGCAAATCAAGCGCTCCTTAAACCACTTCTCGAAAAATCATCGTCGTCTCCTGCATTGCCTGCGCAAAAAACTCCTAGATGCAGTCCTTATGAATAATATTAAAGGTACTTATTATCAGTAATACATAACAAAAATGAAATGTCTGGAGCAGAAACATCGGTCACTGATCTTAACCTCCACTACAAATGACTAAATTTAAAACTAAATTGTATTTCATGTTCCAGTGGGGATTTTTTTTCTCACTCTACGTATGAAAATAGATCTGTCGTTGAGAGGACATGCAGTTGGTTGGTGTGACAGAGGAAGGTGCGTGTGACAGGACACAATGGAAACAGATGAAGAAGAAGAAGAAGGAGAAGAAGTTTATCGTAAATATTCGTATTCTATTATATTTTTGAGACAAATCTTAGACGTCTTTCGGGATGTTAACATTTCCAATTTTCTACTTTTGCACAGATTTATCCAACGAATGAACTTTTCAAAGGGTCTCTTACAGTCTCGTCATATCAAAGTGGGATTGAACCAGAAAGCTCTTATCGGATCAGGAGCTGCAGGTGGAGAGACGGATCCGAAGAATCCGAAGAATCCGAAGAATCCGAAGAATCCGAAGAATCCGAAGAATCAGAAGAATCAGAAGAGAGAAAATGTGACAGAATGTTTTGTGACTCCGAGTCAAACTCGGTTCCTGTTTGTGGATCTGATTTAATAATGTTCCCATTAACACTCTTAGGATAACTGAACCCAGTGGTCGGTGGCTGACTGATCTGAAATCATCTCTCTCTGTCGGCTTTAACGACTCCTCCGCTGCGACCGCGCCCAACGGTGAGGCGGCATTACGGACTGCTGAATCCGGAGGCGTCTGAGAAAGCGTCGCCATCGCCAACTACTCAAAGAGAGTCATTTGTTTGCCGGAGAGAGAGCCGCAGACAGAGAAAAAGGATTTTAATACCTCATTTACCTCGCTGACAACAACTCTCTCCAGGAAACCTGGAAACATTTGCCACGAGAGAACGCAGAAGAAAGCCGGCCCAGAGCTCCCAACGTCTCAATTAATTGCCATCCCATCATGCATCTGCTGCTATGAATGAAAGATTTAGGACTGATCTGCAGGAAATTAAATCCCCAAAATGGGATAATATGGCATCTCTGCGTTCGCTGAAATGACACGTATGGATTTAGGTGAGATGCTGTAGCCGGCGGAAAGCAGCGACATGAAATATTAGGAGCAGAATGTCAATTTGTGTGGCAGTATTTTAAAGTTCAGAGATGGAAATAAGAGCCAGTGCACCTTGAGTGAACAGTCTGATCAGCAAACAATCCATAATTCCATCCCCAGAGTTGCTGAATGTCATTACATTTTGCAATTGTGCTTTATTATTCCTTAAAAAGACATTTAACAGCAGCTCAAAATGTGGTTGTTTCTCATTTTGTCTTTCTCCTTGTTGTCATTTGTCTCATTTTCCAAGTTTTTGATTAACATTTGATCAATTCTGACTAACTAACGATGATGTCATCAGCGATGGGCAATGATTTTTGAGCATTCAGTAAATGAATAAAAATAAAATTGATTGGTATGTAAGACTATAGTTTTGTAATAATGATGTTTTTGAATTTATTTCAACAAAAAAAAAGGGTAGAAATGTGGTACTACCACCACAAGGTGGGGGTAATGAACATGCAGCCTCTTTGCAAACCACTATTATCAAAAATAGAAGAACTTGCTTCCACAACTGGTAAATGGGTATTATTACGCTTGGGTAGCAGCAGAAACATGATACAGTAGTGAAGAAAATTGTTTCTGGAGCTCATTTAAAGAAATAATCAAATATGAGGTATGAGCTAAATCGGACCAACGGTTGAGGAATTAGACCCGAAAACCGTTGGCGATGAAGCTCCCCTTAGTGCCGGAAAATAACAGTCCGCCTTTCCCAAAATCATCCAGTTCTTCCTCGCACCTCTGAGGTCAACATAGGTATGAGATTTGCTTGAATGATAACGCATCAAAAAGGGTTTTTGAGTTGTCGCGTGCCGCC
>JBBDHG010000376.1:0-112500 GCA_037951165.1 Lophius americanus
GTTCTTTTTCACGTTTCCGTCTGAAACGGCTTGAGTTTACGGGTCAGAAGCGTCGGATCAGACGCCCCGGTCCATACAACAGGAACACATGAACTCACTGGAACTATAAAGATGTTGTTGCACAATAAATGAAGCTTTTCTTAAACTCCTCGCTTCTCTATTGGGTTTTTGTCACCACAGAATGTTTCAGGAACCTCAGAGTCGGAGCTGGAGACGGTACCTTCCTGGATCCTCCCTCAGAACCGCTCCAAACATTAATGCTTCCGTCTGTGGTTCCACCGCTCCTACTTTTGTACCCCCGCTGCATCTGAACCCACCCGCCTGGAAGTGAAACCTTTACCTCTGAGACCAGATTCTTTGAACTAACATGGAAGACGAGTCCAATGAAGAGGACTCCAGTCAGAATTATTGACCCACACATGTAACCCAGATATCTGAGAGTAAAGTTCTATTCTGTTTTCTGTCAAATGTAGGACTGTGAGCAGAAAAAGAAGAAAAACCAGCAGAGAATCTTAAATGAAAGCAAAAGTCTGACTTCTGACATCCACTATCTGAGACTCCGTACGTAGAGCCTCAGAGGATTGGGCTTTGATCCCAGCCCTCGGTGCCATGGGTCCCGGAGCTAGACCCTGGAACCCAGCCCCACAGGTGCCCCACAGGCTCCGCCCACTGCTGTTCGGTGTGTGGCTTGTACCTGCATGACTAAGTGATCAATAAAGTTTACATTATTATTATTCTCATCATTCTGACTTCATGCTCAGAACTTTGATGTTATTAAAAATGTTAAATAGTCTAACATTCAGAAGTTTGATTATAAGACAGAAAGAAATAATCACATTCTATGAATAAAGTCTGGTTCTGACTGTTGGATTCTGGGCGTGGGATCAGAACTCTGGGTTCTGACCATCCTCAGAGTTCTGACTCCATTTCTTAACTTTTCACACTCTATCGTTCTCAGAACCTTAACTCACTTTTTTTTCCTGATTTAAGAATAATCTGAGGATCAGATCTGACTCCGGATTATAAAACCTTCCTGTGATAATCATGATTCTGATTTGTCCCCACTAAAGACTAAAGATGAAAACATTCTGAAGTTTTACTTTGAACTACCTTTACTTTTATTCTGATGATAAAGTCTTTAATAACCGGTGTTTGTGTCTGAGTGGGGGGCTGCAGGCGGCTCTACGCCACCGGGGGGCGTCTTCCCTCCTGCTGCCCCTCACATGGAGCCACGTCCTCTGACGTAACCGTTAACCTGAATGTTTGCGTCATCGCTCACCGACTTCACTCCGAGGCTCCAGCACCGGACAGCAGCTCCGTGACCGGAGGATGGAGGCACAGCGGTGTCCGACGGACGCACAGGCCGGGGAGTGAGCGCTCTGTGCGGGGAGGCAACAGGAGGGACTCCCGATCATAACAACCGGAGATGATGCGTTCAGGGTCTCTGATCTGCTGCGACAAGCAGGTGAGTTGAGCTGCGCCGCCATCAGAGAAGTGTAACATTAATGACATTAGTGCGAACAGGTGATTGTGTGACGTGATACGGAATCCGCAGGGGTTTCTCAGAATCTGGTTCACCGGAGATTTATGCCGTTAGAGTGTCAAACCTCCGATAACCGGTGTGAAGGCAGCGCGTCTGTAAACTGTTGCATATCTGCACAAACACAGACGGCATCATGTAGGACCTGCACGAGGGTTAAAGGGCTTCATTCGAATCAGCTGTGAGTCCTGGAGAAGCTTTGGCTCCGGCCCGGACCTCCAGCTCCCCGAGTCTGGACCCTGTCCTCCATTAAGAGTCACTCGATCATCGACATGTCAGTGAACACAACCTTACAAACAATATGGTCTCAGTATCAACAGAAAGTCCTGGACCACCTCAGTCCACCCTGTTCTGTTTGTGCTCTGGAGCCCACATCGGTAGAGAGGCGGCGGGGGGGGGGACACGGAATGTCACTTCATCACAGAGGAAGGCCTGAATGTTGGAATTCCAGAGAAGGTTATATCTCCAGAGATGGTTAGATCTCCAGAGAGGGTCAGATCTCCAGAGAGGGTTACATCTCCAGAGAGGGTTACATCTCCAGAGAGGGTCACATCTCCAGAGAGGGTTATATCTCCAGAGAGGGTCAGATCTCCAGAGAGGGTTACATCTCCAGAGAGGGTTACATCTCCAGAGAGGGTTACATCTCCAGAGAGGGTTATATCTCCAGAGAGGGTTACATCTCCAGAGAGGGTTATATCTCCAGAGAGGGTTACATCTCCAGAGAGGGTTACATCTCCAGAGAGGGTCACATCTCCAGAGAGGGTTATATCTCCAGAGAGGGTCAGATCTCCAGAGAGGGTTACATCTCCAGAGAGGGTTACATCTCCAGAGAGGGTTACATCTCCAGAGAGGGTTATATCTCCAGAGAGGGTTACATCTCCAGAGAGGGTTATATCTCCAGAGAGGGTTACATCTCCAGAGAAGGTTATATCTCCAGAGAGGGTTATATCTCCAGAGAGGGTCAGATCTCCAGAGAAGGTTAGATCTCCAGAGAGGGTTAGATCTCCAGAGAGGGTTATATCTCCAGAGAAGTTTAGATCTCCAGAGAAGTTTAGATCTCCAGAGAGGGTTACATCTCCAGAGAGGGTTAGATCTCCAGAGAAGGTTATATCTCCAGAGAAGTTTAGATCTCCAGAGAAGTTTAGATCTCCAGAGAGGGTTACATCTCCAGAGAGTGTTACATCTCCAGAGAGGGTTACATCTCCAGAGAGGGTTATATCTCCAGAGAGGGTTAGATCTCCAGAGAGGGTCAGATCTCCAGAGAAGGTTAGATCTCCAGAGAAGGTTAGATCTCCAGAGAGGGTTAGATCTCCAGAGAAGTTTAGATCTCCAGAGAAGTTTAGATCTCCAGAGAGGGTTACATCTCCAGAGAAGTTTAGATCTCCAGAGAAGTTTAGATCTCCAGAGATGGTTAGATCTCCAGAGAGGGTCAGATCTCCAGAGAGGGTTACATCTCCAGAGAGGGTTACATCTCCAGAGAGGGTCACATCTCCAGAGAGGGTTATATCTCCAGAGAGGGTCAGATCTCCAGAGAGGGTTACATCTCCAGAGAGGGTTACATCTCCAGAGAGGGTTACATCTCCAGAGAGGGTTATATCTCCAGAGAGGGTTACATCTCCAGAGAGGGTTATATCTCCAGAGAGGGTTACATCTCCAGAGAGGGTTACATCTCCAGAGAGGGTCACATCTCCAGAGAGGGTTATATCTCCAGAGAGGGTCAGATCTCCAGAGAGGGTTACATCTCCAGAGAGGGTTACATCTCCAGAGAGGGTTACATCTCCAGAGAGGGTTATATCTCCAGAGAGGGTTACATCTCCAGAGAGGGTTATATCTCCAGAGAGGGTTACATCTCCAGAGAAGGTTATATCTCCAGAGAGGGTTATATCTCCAGAGAGGGTCAGATCTCCAGAGAAGGTTAGATCTCCAGAGAGGGTTAGATCTCCAGAGAGGGTTATATCTCCAGAGAAGTTTAGATCTCCAGAGAAGTTTAGATCTCCAGAGAGGGTTACATCTCCAGAGAGGGTTAGATCTCCAGAGAAGGTTATATCTCCAGAGAAGTTTAGATCTCCAGAGAAGTTTAGATCTCCAGAGAGGGTTACATCTCCAGAGAGTGTTACATCTCCAGAGAGGGTTACATCTCCAGAGAGGGTTATATCTCCAGAGAGGGTTAGATCTCCAGAGAGGGTCAGATCTCCAGAGAAGGTTAGATCTCCAGAGAAGGTTAGATCTCCAGAGAGGGTTAGATCTCCAGAGAAGTTTAGATCTCCAGAGAAGTTTAGATCTCCAGAGAGGGTTACATCTCCAGAGAAGTTTAGATCTCCAGAGATGGTTAGATCTCCAGAGAGGGTCAGATCTCCAGAGAGGGTTACATCTCCAGAGAGGGTTACATCTCCAGAGAGGGTCAGATCTCCAGAGAGGGTTACATCTCCAGAGAGGGTTATATCTCCAGAGAGGGTTAGATCTCCAGAGAGGGTCAGATCTCCAGAGAAGGTTAGATCTCCAGAGAGGGTCAGATCTCCAGAGAGGGTTATATCTCCAGAGAGGGTTAGATCTCCAGAGAGGGTCAGATCTCCAGAGAAGGTTAGATCTCCAGAGAGGGTTAGATCTCCAGAGAAGTTTAGATCTCCAGAGAAGTTTAGATCTCCAGAGAGGGTTACATCTCCAGAGAGGGTTACATCTCCAGAGAGGGTTAGATCTCCAGAGAAGGTTATATCTCCAGAGAAGTTTAGATCTCCAGAGAAGTTTAGATCTCCAGAGAGGGTTACATCTCCAGAGAGTGTTACATCTCCAGAGAGTGTTACATCTCCAGAGAGGGTTACATCTCCAGAGAGGGTTACATCTCCAGAGAGGGTTACATCTCCAGAGAGGGTTAGATCTCCAGAGAGGGTCAGATCTCCAGAGAAGGTTAGATCTCCAGAGAGGGTTAGATCTCCAGAGAGGGTCAGATCTCCAGAGAAGTTTAGATCTCCAGAGAAGTTTAGATCTCCAGAGAGGGTTACATCTCCAGAGAAGTTTAGATCTCCAGAGAGGGTTACATCTCCAGAGAGGGTTACATCTCCAGAGAGTGTTACATCTCCAGAGAGGGTTACATCTCCAGAGAGGGTTAGATCTCCAGAGAGGGTTAGATCTCCAGAGAGGGTCAGATCTCCAGAGAAGTTTAGATCTCCAGAGAAGTTTAGATCTCCAGAGAGGGTTACATTTCCAGAGAAGTTTAGATCTCCAGAGAGGGTTACATCTCCAGAGAGGGTTACATCTCCAGAGAGGGTTATATCTCCAGAGAAGGTTAGATCTCCAGAGAAGGTTAGATCTCCAGAGAGGGTCAGATCTCCAGAGAGGGTCAGATCTCCAGAGAAGGTTAGATCTCCAGAACTGCTGTTGGACTCATGATCGTCACGTTACGTTACAAAACTTTTTAGAAAGGTCACTGTGAACCTGGAAAGAGTTTATGAGCCTGAGTCACTGTAGAGCTTTAAATAACCAGCAGTGTGTGTGTGTGTGTGTGTGTGTGTGTGTGTGTGTGTGACAGTGTGTGTATGAATGTGTGTGTGTGTGTGTAACTGTGAATGCATGGCTGTTTATGTTTCTGTGTGTGTGTGTGGCTGTGTTTTTGTGTGATTGTGTGTAACAGTGTGTATGCGTGGCTGTGTGTGTTTTATGTGAGTGTGTGTGTGTGGCTGTGTTTATGTGTGTGTGTGTGATTTTGACATGGCGCGTTACCGGTGAATGTCCCATACTTCCTCAAACCGCTCCAGGAAGTCCTGTTGTCCGTGTGTTTGCTGGTTCTGTTTGTCAGAAGGATGGTCTGGACTGGAGAGGGTCCAGTAAGTTGGTGTCGATCTGGATTGAAGGTCCAATCCAGACATTTAGCTTCATGATAGCTTCCTGTGGTCGGTGGTCCGCCTATCAGAGTGTCAGTACCGATCGGAGGTTTGGTACCGAGCAGAGTGTCAGCGGCCCCTGCAGGATTCTTGCGATATATTGAACCCAAGTTTGCTCCGCGGGTCTCATACAAGGTCTGCTCCCGAGAGACGGGTCCAAAGCAGAGGGGAGATTATAGGATGATGTAATGATAGTTCTGAAACAAACAGGTGTCAAAATCACATTTTTGTCCCATTTTGGGTTCATTGTGTCTGCAGCTGGTCCACATGGATTGTTCTGCTGGTTCTGTGCCACAGAAACTGTGTAGAAGATGCAGAAGTTTTAGAAGTTTCTTTACTTCTAGCAGAAGGTTATGTTTTCATTCCTGTTTGTTTTTCTGTTTGTTTGTGAGCAGGAACAGAGAAAAACTACACAACAGGTATTTTACCCAGAGATGCATTCTGGGATATTCTAGAGGTGAATAAACGTGACGTAACATGTTTCACAGCATTTAAAATCAAATAAAATTCAGTGATGGCAGAGAGACGAGGAGAAACTTTAGATGTTGGCAGGAGAAGGTAGATGATCTATGTGTCCAAGAAACCAGGTGGAAAGGCAGCAAGGCTGGAAGCATTGGAGGAGGCTACAAACGGTTCTATCATGGAATAGATGGGAGGAGGAATGGAGTAGGGGTGATTCTGAAGGAGGAGTATGTAAAGAGTGTCAGAGAGAGTGATGAGGATGAAGGTAGAGACTGGAGGTGTGATGATGAAGGTTGTCAGTGCTGATGCCCCACAAGTTGGTTGAGAGTTGGAAGAGACGGAGAACTTCTGGAGTTAGTTGGATGAAGTGATGGAGAGTTTTCAAAGGGAGGAGATGAACTGTGAAGAACTGCTAGATGAAAGGAAGGTGAAGAGGAAATGTACCGATTGGTGACATGGAGACTGAGTGATGGAGGTGGGAAGGATGTGCAGCAGGTTAGATCAGAGAGAGAGAGAGAGAGAGAGAGAGGAACAGAGTGAAAGTGTTCTGATGGTGATCTTCAAGAACAAGGCTGATGTTCAGAGCTGCAGCAGCTACAGAGGGATGAAGCTGATGATCCACACGATGAAGGGGCGGGGTCAGACTAAGAGTGATTGACAGCAGGGACACCGGGGCTCTCTTCTGGAGTCAGACCTGGGAGGGGGGCTGATGGTCGGACCTTTTCCACTGGGCTCCCTGGAGCCGGCGCGCTGTGGGCTCCCCACCTGCAGTGGTGGGCGTCTGGGTCGGAGACCCGGGCGTGGCGACTCTGGCGTCTCTGGCGTCGCCGGCTGGTTCTGAGCCCATTTCTAAGTGAGTAGAATTTAAGGGTTTTAGCCGTGATGAAGAAGCAGAGTAACAGACAGGATGGAGGAGCTCTCCTCACTCTCACAGCACCATCAGACGGTCATAATGTACTGGTCCTCCGAGTCCGGTGCCGGGGTTTAATGTGCGGGTGGAGCGGCAGAAGATGGAGCCTCACAGGATCTGATTATCAGGCTAAATGGATCAGGTTTGGTAATGAACGCTGTTAGGAAGCGGCCACCGCAGAAACGATGAGTCATTCTATTGATTGCTGCGCCCTCCTTCAGTCGCTCCTTCTCCTCCTCCCTCCCTTCCCCTCCTCTCTCTGTTTCCTCATCCTCCCTCTTCTTTTTACCACATCTCCTCACGTGGCCAGGCTTCTCCCCTCAGACGCGTCAGACGGGCCGAGCGCCGCATACCAACAACGCCGTTGACTCGTTCTGCTCTCCAGTCTGGACCAGAAAGGGAGGGGGAGAGGAGGTGGGGGTCTCGTCACGATAAACCACGTCATCGCAGTGTGCCAGTTCTATTTTTAGCAGCGTAAACATAGGGATCCCAGCCCACTGATCTCGACGCCATGATGCTGGAGACACTGCTGGATGGGTCGGAAGCTAACGGGTGTCCAGCTTCCCAACACAGAACACCGGGCCACAAACGGACCGGTGGGCTTCTCTCTGCACATGAACGTGTGCGCAGTGTCTCCTGAACGGAACCAGCAGACAGAACTCTGAGCAGCGCCCCGACTATGACCACACAGAACACAAAGACTCTCTCAGCTGTTAATGTGTGTGTGTGTGTGTGTGTGTGTGCGTGTGTGTGTGTGTGTGTGTGTGAGCTGCAGCAGCTGCTGAAGGTTCTGTTCAGCCTCTGGGCTGCAGAGATTGACTGACTTCTTCCCCTCCTGTGGGGACCGGCTGTGAGGGCGGGGTCAGCAGGAGCTGGTGTGGAGCGTTGAGCGTGTGCGTGTGAATATTTGATGAGGATGTAACGCCTGGCTGCATCTTCACAAAGCTTGATTGTTAATTAGACTAAGTGCTCCACACTGTTGCTGTGAACACGGTCAAACATGACAGCTTTGAGTTCTCAGCACAACCCCCCCGACTTTGACCTGGGTCTCACATGACCCCCCCAGCGCCTTCATGCAGGTATGGACCCATATTAACCGTCTGGATGCCTCGCTTAACCCACATTATGAGATTTTATATGCAGCTGGTTCTGAATGCAGAGTGGGATAAAATTCAGGGCCTTTGCTTAAGCGACGCCGCAGAAAACAAGAAAACCCGTCACGACAGTCAAAGTCCTCCGAGCCCCCCAAAGATGAGACACTTGTGTTGATCGTTCTGATCGAAGCCTTGACGTCAATCAAAAACCGGCGGGTCACTGAACCCATTTACACATTCTTAGCATAAAACAGGAACCTTTGTTCCACTTTCAATTTGGGGCCCTAACAAAGTCTGATGATGTCATGGTCAAAGTAATCCTGGACCCCAAAGCAGACACAGAGACCCGTTTAAAGAAGTATTTATTTCCCCCAAAACAGAGAAGGTGTGGGTCTTCGTGATTTAGACATTATTATTATTATATTCCCACGGGATAAGCAAAGTTTGAAGGTCACTGGAATGATGTGACATTATTCCACTGCATACGACGTCCAGGCTCTGCGTGACATCCGCTGCTACAACCGCATCAGAGCGATGTAGATTCCTGGACATATCTGTGACGTCTACAACAAACACAAAGCAGCGGTGGCGTTTACCTTGGGTCATGGTTGATGTTGTAGATATTGTTCCTGTCTGTTCGTGGGTTCGTGTTTCCTACGTGAGGAATGTGAATAATCCAGAGGGGCACCAGCTGAATAGAGCGTTTAGACCACACCTGTCAAACTCAAGTCCAGATCCGGCCCGCGGGACAATATCCAATAATTATTATAACTGACTGGTGTATGGCACAAACACCACAGATAGTAAAAATCCCAGAATGCACTGCGATCACGAGCACCTGCGCTTCTCTTCTCGCTGCTCCTCCGCTGTCAGATATCAGCGTTTATCTTGTCAGTCTAACAAACTAAAGACTTGAAGTGATGTTACGGAGCCCGGCAGGACATGTAGATGTGAATTCTGTTTTAAATGATAAATAATGAACATATTGCTGAGTCGCTCGCGCGTGTTTGTAGATGGAACCCACATATTGAGTAAGTGGCGGGGTGCGTTCACGTCCTCCAGGCTTTCAACATGTTCAACATGAGGACGACCAAAGAAGCAGAGAAAACGTGTTTCCTGATTCCGGTTCTGACGGGTTCTGTGAAACGATGATGATGGAGAGGGAGACAGGAGAAGTGCTGATCCATGTTGAATTCTGTTGGTTTGTTCAGAGTTCTATAAAGTGAGTCAATAAAAAGAGGTCTGAGTTCTGTTCAGCCCCCTCTGGGACTTTGACAAACCGGGTCAAGTGCAAACGGTTCACGTAGTGGTCGGAGTGTACGCAGCTTTAGGGGCGTGTCCAGAATATTCCATTCCATATGCCACCCTCCTTGCAGGTTCTCTGCAGGGGGGGGGGGGGGGGGGGGGGGGCTGTGGATGTAAACATTCAGCTCTGATGTGAAACCAAACATCAAGGCTCTTCCTCTTTATCGTAGCTGAAGTATTTCAGTCTGGACCCACGACTCCGGAGCCCGCCGCTGCTCGCACGTCTGGGCGGCGTTGTAATAGGTGTGTAATGATTTTGTGTGGCGGACGCATCTCCTCCCCCAGCAGCAACATTATGGATGTGAGTAATCAGGAGATGGAGCTGGGCTCCTAATGGAGGCTTAATCTGCAGGAGAAAAATCAAAGTGGGACCTGGTGTCACTGCAGTCTGGCTCCTGAGAGGCGCTCCGGGTCACCCCTGACACTGGAGCCAGCCTTGGCGGCACTGGACCCGGGCCAGACGGTAATGGTATTGGCCCCAGGAATGGATTTCCCACCTTCATATCTGTGCCGTCCAATGTCTCAGCTTTACTAACTGCAGTGTCCCCCGATGTCCCTCCATGTGTTTCATCAGCCCCTTTACTCCGAGTCTGAATGGGAGGGTTTTATCGTGTTTACAACTATTAGCAGGCTGTGGAGGTAGTACCAGAGCTGAACTGCTGTCTGCGGTAGAGGCCGGGAGGAGGTGTGATGTCGTGGCAGATATGCGGGGCATGTTTGCGTTTGTGGAACCTTACAAATGTATTTGGTCCAGCATCCATGAATCCAGTCGGCGTCTGCTTCGGTCTCTCCCCCCAGCCTCTGAACCGCCGCTTCAAACGGACCAGAATGTTTTTCTCACATTAGCATGAAGCGTGAGATTGTCTGTGTCTGGCGCTGGAGCTGTTCTTTATTCTCTACCTTTACAGAACCGGATGACGTCCATCAATGCACTTCTATTACAGCCGGTTCTTATCAGCACTTTGTGGGAAAAAGTGAGCCGGTCCTCAGCGGGCACCTGAACAGAACCGCTCCATCGTGTTTATCGATCCGATCTGCTGCTAAACCTGTTTCAGAATTTAGTTTCCAAACGTTCTGAGCCGAACTCTGGCTCCAGTGGACCTTCACCTTAAATTCTCCATCTCAGACTCACCAGTGAGAATTCCTCCATGTTTTGAGGTAGAAGTAGCAGAATAATAATACTAATAAAATAAAACATTTCATTTATAAGGATGAGGAAACCAGCTGGGAAAATCAGCACAAAGAAGAAGATGATGATGATGAAGAAGTCATTGCTGCCTGATTGTTTTGTGTTGTGAGAAATGTGTGAAGTTTGAGAATCCAAATGTTGTACGGTGGCTCCGGGTCGTGTAACACGTAACCTTTGACCTGATAAATGACTTCATACATCCAGAGCTTTAACCCCTGAGCTCTGACTGAAGGACTTTTCACCTCCCCCTGGAGGAACCCCTCAGTCCTGCTCAGTAGTTTGAAATATTGTACTTATGTTCTGGTTTAAAGAACTAAACTGACGTTCCAGCACACGTTCATAGCAGAGATGGAACGTTTCCCCGTTGTTGAGCCCGTGAGGAACATCTGAGTGAATCTGGCAGGAAGTTTGTGTTCATCACAGCAGAGCAACAAGTTTCAGCAGGTCTGCCGTCTGTTTCCTGGAATGTTCCTGACTGTCTGACAGAACATGAAGTTGGTGGATCCCCAGCCTTTTAGAGGAGGTGAGGAGCTCAGAGAGGAGCTGCTGCTCCTTCACGTCTGAAAGAACCAGCTGAGGTGGTTCATTATCTGATCAGGATCCTCCAAGACGCCTCCCTCTGGAGGTTCTCCTGGAGTGTCGAGCTGGCAGGAGACCTCGAGGTAGACCCAGAACTCTCTGGAGGGACTAGATATCTCATCTGGCCTGGGAACACTTCAGGATGAGCTGGACAGTGTTGCTGGGGAGAGGAATGTCTGGAATACCCTTCTTAGCCTGCTGCCACAGTGACCCGACCCGGACGAGATGAAGAAGATGATTGACTGAAGACTTGACTTTGATAACAGTGAAACATCTTTTCTCCGTGTTGTAAACATGGTGCAGAAGAAGAAGTTAGAAGAAAGCCCTTCCCTCCTCAGGCAGAGAAGAAGAATGCTAACAACCCCACCCCCACCCCCACCCCTCACTGCCAACCCCCACCTCCTCCACCAACACCGCCCTGAGCTAAAAATAGGCCGTTCTTCTTCATCAGCCGTCCGTCAACTCCGGCTGCGCTCACTCTCCTTTGCTGGCCACGCCCCCTGTATGTTGTGATGAGTGGGTCAGGTGACCCGACTGACGGTGGGAGAGATCAGGTTCTCAATAAGTGCTTCTATTTTTGACGACCTGTCATAAAGCTGAGGGTTCTGAATTCATTCATTCATTCATTCAGAACCATCAGTTGCTCCTCACGGAGCCCCACCGCTCCTCTCTGCTCCTGCTCTGCTCCTCTCTGCTCCTCCTCTGCTCCTCATCTGCCCCTCGCTGAGAGGAGGAGGCCCTGGAGATGGACTGCAGGTGGGTGATAACATCTCCTATCTGTGGTTCCTGTCAGCAGTGCAGGAAGTAGTCAGATCCTCCTCTCAGCCTGAAGTAGAAGAAGATGAAGATCCGTGGATTCATTCTCTCCTGAGGAGATCCTTACAATGTGCTCCATTAGTTTCAGAGCCTTTTAATGTTCTAGCTTCTCCAGCTGGAGCTGCTATGGATCGCTTCTATTCTGCTTCTGGATTTATGGATCTCAGAATAATCTGTCAAACAAAGTTATGAAGAAACAACCTGAGGAGCAGAGAAGAAGTTTATCCAGGAACTAACATCTACTAGATGTTCCACCAGCAACCCAACACTATCCATGGTTGCAGGTCCATCTCTGGAGGAAGGTTGGCCCACTCTTCTCTCCAGAACAGCCGAAGGGAACTGATCTTCTCAGGTCCACCACAGCATCTCAGTGGGCTCCAGGTCCAGAACTTAATTTTCTTACTTTTAACTTTTCTGCTGGTGATCATTGATTGACTACATGACCTCACAGACGGACGACCTCACAGACGGACGACCTCACAGACGGACGACCTCACAGACGGACGACCTCACAGACGGACGACCTCACAGACGGACGACCTCACAGACGGACGACATCACAGACGGACGACCTCACAGACGGACGACCTCACAGACGGACGACCTCACAGACGGACGACATCACAGACGGACGACCTCACAGACGGACGACCTCACAGACGGACGGCCTCACAGACGGATGACATCACAAACTGATAACTGACCCCACACACTGTGAGGAGGATGGTTGGACTGGCTTAAGACTCTAAAAGGATCAGAGGTAGAAAGGTCAGAGGTCAGTTGGATTGGCTGTTTGGGAGGGTATTGGAAAAAAGCCTAAAAAGCTAACGCTGCTACAAGCTAACGCTGCTACAAGCTAACGCTGCTACAAGCTAACGCTGCTACAGTTTGACAAACACCCCTCAGACTCTCACTGGAACAAGGTCAGAGGTCAGATTAGACCAAAGAACAGCACCTATGGTCACTTTAAAACCATTTTTCAGGTATGAGGTGTCATAATTCTGGTTGAACGAAGCTTGATCTTCAGCTTTCTCATCATCATCATCATCATCATCATCGTTCCGTCTCCCTCTATTTTCTACCTCCTCTGTAGAACCCTCTACAGACTGTAGAACCCTCTACAGACTTTTGTCCTGTACTCACTCGCTAGCTTGTTGCTACGCGTCCATGCAGTTGGTCAGTGGGTGATTGAGTGGGCGTGGCGGTGTGGAAACATGCAGCTCAGACAAGCTGCCACACCTTCTTGTCTTCTGGGTCTTCCGGCAGGAACCTTCTTCCTCCGGTTCTTCTAATGTCACCATCAGGCCCAAGAATGAACCGGAGACTCGGCTGAAGTGGGAATTTAAACTGGTGTGTGACGCGACTGATCGCCATCGGCGTCTCCTCAGGAGGAGTAGCAGGAGCGTCTGCTGAGGAGAAGAGGAGCCTGACAGAAGCTGAAATTAACAGCCGTTAAAGGTGGCAGATGTTTCCGATGAAGAGCGGGGCGGCGGCGTTTATCCAGCAGAGGTTAATTGTGTTAGTGTGTGTTCTGCTGATTCTCAGATAAAGCCTGTGTGTGTGTGTGTGTGTGTGTGTGTGTGTGTGTGTGTGTGTGTGTGTGTGTGTGTGTGTGTGTGTGTGTGTGTGTGTGTGTGTGTGTGTGTGTGTGTGTGTGTGTGTGTGTGTGTGTGTGTGTTGTCAACAAGTCATTTCATTCTGAGGATGAGCATCCCTGCAGCTCAGAGATAAACCAGAGTGAGATGAAGGGTGTGTGGCGGCGGCACACGATCAGAACGGCGTGCTGGTATGGAGGAGGATTGAGGACGTGTCTCCGTCTGTAGATGAGACCACTGAGAGTTTATCTCCTCAGGTGATGAGACTCTCCTCCAGTCTGGGTCTCCTGGACTCGCTGGAGTCCCGTCGGATTCTACAGGAGAAAGAATCTCCCTGGAGATCTGGGATAACTTCCTGAAGGTTTCTCCAAATCTCGTTCCTCCCTCATTCAATCAGCCATTACATTATAACCACTGGCCAAATATTATCAGGTCCCTTTCTGTCTCAGCTCTGACCCCTGGTGGTCTGGACTCCACCAGAACCTCTGAAGGTTCTTCTGCTGTGGTATCTGATGCCAATTTTCAGCAGCAGATCCGTTAAGTCCGGGAAGTTGTGAGCAGAGCCTCCATAAATCAGAATTGTTGGTTGAGAACATCCCATAGATGCTGGGCTGGAGCTCCGGGTCAAAGGAACATCTACATGATGGTAGGAACTAAGGTTTACCAGCAGTACCAAAACCAAGAAAGGACCTCTCCTGGCTGGCCTTCCTGCTTCAGAACATCCTGGTGCTGTAATGAAAGAACATGCCTCTGAAGATGTGATTCATCAGACCAGGCTACTTCCTCCTGGTTCTGGTCCGGTACGCCCACACAGCAGATCCGGATAAAAGGATTTCACACTACCTTTAGAACATGTTTAGTTCCCTAATTATACAAAAACTACTCAGGCCAGTTCTGGGAAGGACTGGGTCATGGATCAGGAAAGAACAATTGGGTCCAGATCTGGATAAAGTGGCGGATCCAAGAATTCTTCCCTCCTCCAAAGAAGTTCTGTTTTCAGTCTGCTATTCTATTTATCTTATACAATTATAGCGAAAACTAAGATCCTCATGTCGCAGCACAAGGTGTGGTTCTGGTTCTGGTTCTGGATATCATCTGTGTTTGGATTCATAAGCGGAACTTAAAAACATTCTTCTTCTGTGCAGTAGATTAAATAATTAGTTATCCAGACATCTGGGGGAGGAGCATCTGAATATAAGGTATTTGACGCTGCGTGTCTTTATTCTGGTTATTTCTCAGTTCTAAACACAGGAAGTGGGAGGAGCATCATCGGCCAGAACTCTCAGTCGACTCCATCTATTTTTCATCAGCGGATCAGGTGATCCTGTGATAAAGTGATCAGCTGATCAGGTGATTTAGTGATCATGTGATCAGGTGATCATGTGTTGAAGTGATCAGGTGATGAGGTTATCATGTGATGAAGGGATCATGTGATGAAGGGATCATGTGATGATGTGATCCTGTGATGAAGTGATCAGGGGATCTTGTGATCAGGTGATCATGTGATGAAGTGATGATGTGTTCAGGTGATCATGTGATCAGTAGATCATATGTTGAAGTGATCAGGTGATCATGTGATGAAGTGATCATGTGATGAAGTGATCCTGTGGTGAAGTGATCAGGGGATCCTGTGATGAGGTGATTTAGTGATCCTGTGATCTTGTGATGAAGGTATTATGTGATGTGTTCAGGTGACCATGTGATCAGGTGATCATGTGTTGAAGTGATCAGGTGATGAGGTGATCATGTGATGAGGTGATCATGTGATGAAGGGATCATGTGATGAAGGGATCATGTGATGATGTGATCCTGTGATGAAGTGATCAGGGGATCCTGTGATCAGGTGATCATGTGATGAAGTGATTATGTGATGATGTGTTCAGGTGATCATGTGATGAAGTGATTATGTGATGATGTGTTCAGGTGATCTTGTGATGAAGGGATCATGTGATGAGGTAATCATATGATGAAGGGATCATGTGTTGATGTGATGAAGTGATCAGGTGTTGCTCTGATCATGTGATCAGGTGATCCTGTTATGAGATGATGATTTGATGAAGTGATCATGTGATGAAGTGAACCTGTGATGAAGTGATCCTGTGATTAAGTGATCAGGTGATGAGGTGATCATGTGATGAAGGGATCATGTGATGATGTGATCCTGTGTTCCTCTGATCATGTGATCGGGTGTTGCTCTGATCCGGTGATCCTGTGATGAGATGATGATTTGATGAAGTGATCATGTGATGAAGTGATCATGTGATCAGGTGATCCTGTGATGAGGTGATGATGTGATCAGGTGATCCTGTGATGATGTGATCCTGTGATCCTGTGATGAAGTGAACCTGTGATCATGTGATCATGTGATTAAGTGATTAAGTGATCAGGTGATGAGGTGATCATGTGATGAAGTGAACCTGTGATCATGTGATCATGTGATTAAGTGATTAAGTGATCAGGTGATGAGGTGATCATGTGATGAAGTGATCCTGTGATGAAGTGATCCTGTGATGAAGTGATGATGTGATTCTGTGATTCTGTGATCATGTGATTAGGTGATCCTGATATGAAGTGATCCTGTGATAAAGTGATCCTGTGATCAGGTGATGATTGAATGAAGTGATCCTGTGATGAACTGATCCTGTGATGAAGTGATCCTGTGATCATGTGATGAGGTTATCCTGTGATGAAGTGATCATGTGATGAGGTGATCCTGTGATGAAGTGATCCTGTGATGAAGTGATCCTGTGATGAAGTGATCCTGTGATGAAGTGATCCTGTGATGAAGTGATCCTGTGATGAAGTGATCCTGTGATGAAGTGTTGATGTGATGAAGTGATCCTGTGACCCTGTGTTGAAGTGATCCTGTGTTGAAGTGATCCTGTGATGAAGTGATGAAGTGATCCTGTGACCCTGTGATGAAGTGATCCTGAGATGAAGTGATCCTGTGATGAAGTGATGATGTGATGAAGGGATCATGTGATGATGTGATGAAGTGATCATGTGATCATGTGATGAAGTGATCCTGTGATGAAGCGATCATGTGATGAGGTGATCATGTGATGCTGTGATCATGTGATCATGTGATGAAGTGATCCTGTGATGAAGTGATCCTGTGATCAAGTGATCCTGTGATGAGGTGATCCTGTGATGAAGTGATCCTGTGATGAAGTGATGAAGTGATGATGTGATGAAGGGATCATGTGATGATGTGATGAAGTGATCATGTGATGAGGTTATCCTGTGATTAAGTGATCATGTGATGAGGTGATCATGTGATCATGTGATGAAGTGATGAAGTGATCCTGTGATGAACTGATCCTGTGATGAAGTGATCCTGTGATCATGTGATGAGGTTATCCTGTGATGAAGTGATCATGTGATGAGGTGATCCTGTGATGAAGTGATCCTGTGATGAAGTGATCCTGTGATGAAGTGATCCTGTGATGAAGTGTTGATGTGATGAAGGGATCATGTGATGATGTGATCCTGTGACCCTGTGATGAAGTGATCATGTGATGCTGTGATCATGTGATGATGTGATCAGGTGATGAAGTGATCCTGTGACCCTGTGATGAAGTGATCCTGTGATGAAGTGATGAAGGGATAATGTGATGAAGGGATCATGTGATGAAGTGATCCTGTGATCATGTGATGAAGTGATCCTGCGATGCTGTGATCATGTGATCATGTGATGCTGTGATCATGTGACCCTGTGATGAAGTGATCCTGTGATGAAGTGATCCTGTGATGAAGTGATCCTGTGATGAAGTGATCCTGTGATGAAGTGATGAAGGGATCATGTGATGATGTGATCCTGTGACCCTGTGATGAAGTGATCTTGTTATGAAGTGATCCTGTGATGAATTGATGATGTGATGATGTGGTGAAGGGATCATGTGATGAAGTGATCCTGTGATGAAGTGATCCTGTGATGAAGTGATCCTGTGATGAAGTGATGATGTGATGATGTGGTGAAGTGATCCTGTGATGAAGTGATCCTGTGATGAAGTGATCCTGTGATGAAGTGATCCTGTGATGAAGTGATGATGTGATGATGTGGTGAAGGGATCATGTGATGAAGTGATCCTGTGATGAAGTGATCCTGTGATGAAGTGATCCTGTGATGAAGTGATCCTGTGATGAAGTGATGATGTGATGAAGTGATCCTGTGATGAAGTGATCCTGTGATGAAGTGAT
This sequence comes from Lophius americanus, assembly GCA_037951165.1. NCBI lineage: Eukaryota > Metazoa > Chordata > Actinopteri > Lophiiformes > Lophiidae > Lophius > Lophius americanus. The sequence continues at coordinate 17,569 of JBBDHG010000376.1, forward strand.
GAAGTGATGATGTGGTGAAGGGATCATGTGATGAAGTGATCCTGTGATGAAGTGATGATGTGATGATGTGATCCTGTGATGAAGTGATCCTGTGATGAAGTGATCCTGTGATGAAGTGATCCTGTGATGAAGTGATCCTGTGACCCTGTGATGAAGTGATCATGTGATCAGCCTCTTTCAGCTCAGATAAGAATGATCTTCGTCCTGCGTGTTCCTCATCCCGGCGTTCTTACGGTCTGGAGGCGTCAGCAGAGGTTTGGAGAGGAAGAAGTCCTTCTTCGATCACTCACAGTCAGACACAGAACAACATGGTGGAATCATCTCTCTGCATGTATCCTGTTCCTCAGGGAGCAGCAGCTGCTTCCTGGTTTGTGTGTTTGGATAGTTGAAGGAGTGGCAGTCGGTTCTGGTTCTTGATCCGGGGTGAAACTGAAAGGGTCAGATGATGGCCGATGACTCAGAATCATTCTGAGACGCTCAGAGAGCGAGTGATGAAGAGGAAGCTGGGATGATCCGTGAAGATAAAAACTGTTAACTCGGCTTGTCTTTGTTTTAAATCTTTATTTCAGGATTTCACTGTAGTTTGAAACAAATACAAAACCATAAGAGCGCTCTTTGTTTTGTATTTGTCTCCGCCCACAACCTCCACAGAAACATTTCAGATTATCAGTCTGACATGGTGAAAATAAAGACCAGATAAAACCAACATTCAACAGAATCATTCATTTCAATGGAAACAATCCACAATAATTAAGTGTCGCTTTTGTTTGTACGAGCCGAAGGCTGATAAAAACATCCATGAAGATAACGATGGTTTTCCATAACCTAAAGCCCGCCGGCGTAGATTTAGATCTAGCTCCTCCTGCTGAGGAGCAACAAAACCGGCGGAGCAGCGAGTCGCAGCACGAGAGGCTGATGCTTCCAGAAAAGGCCATCAATCTGGTGGGCTGCACCGCCAGAACGCCGCATCACAACAAACCCCACCAGTCAGGCCTCAGCCTCATCCGTCTCCATGGTAACAGAGGAGGAGACAGGGCAGGGGGGAGGGAGAGCGGGGGGTGTAGGACTGAGGTGGATTGGGTGAAGAAGGGGAGGAAGAGGTAGAAGGGAAGGAGCGAGAATCGATGCCTTCTCCTCTTTCACATGTAAAAGTGAGGCTCCTTCTGCCTGATGAGGAGGAGAAGCGTTGAGGACCGGCGGACGGCGGACGGCTGCAGGGATGCGGCTCTGCTGGGGACCAGGATCTGAGATGGACCTTGATCCCGTGGCGTGTGGATCAGCTGGTCGGCGTCGGTGAGTTGTTTCCACGGTGACGTGCTGCAGGTGAATCGGGAGATGAATCCCTGAGACTCCGGCGAAGCTGCAGAGGACAGGAGGATCTGCTGCTGAGTCTTCAGGGAAGTGAGGAAGGTCTCCGGCCTGAGTTGTGACGTTTGTGTGCAACACGTTGGATGGCGGTCGGGATGAGCCGCCTCTCAGGGAGTTTGTCATGGATGAGAAGTCAGGCCTGATGGGAGGAAGCTGCTGACAACAGGAAGGAGGAGATTCTCCCTGTGAATATTTGGTCTGAAGGTGTTTAAATCCACACAGCGGTTTGATTAAAGGGACAACGTTGTGGTGAAAGCTGCCGGTTCTAGTCCTCAGGCGGTCTTCGTGCGTGGCAGCCGTCATCTGATCCATCCGGCGATGCAGCGCCGCACTCTTCACGCTCAGAACACCTGACCCGACGTGTTTGCATCAATCAGACAAAAGGAAGAGTTTCCACGTGACGTTCATGTTGGCAGGCCAGGGTGGGAAACGGGGGATTCTTTTTATTTATGTTTTAGTGTAGATTCAGCCGTCGCACACAGTTTCCGTCTGAGTGGACGGCACTGAGGCGGTGGGCGTGTCATTAAGCTGCAAACGTTAATCAGCCTGTGATCGGACTGATGAAGAGTTTAGAGTTTGTGTATGAAGGAGTGAACGTCTGGTTGATTCACGTCTTCATGCAGATGTTGACATCACTAAACGTCTTTCATGTCTATATATTATGTTTTGTCCATCAAACATGACTTTGTTTCATGCTAAAACAGCTTTTTGTTCTGGCAGACGTTACTCTTCCATGGTTACTCCTCCTCATTCTGACCTGTTGTACAAAACTTTATGACTTTAACGTGACCACCTCCCTTTGTGGTCATGTTAGCAGTTCATTCATTCTGTTTACATTTTAGCATCTTTATTTATTGAAAAGGTTCTATTAAGTCAGTTTTTCTAGATTGCAAATTTACATTGATCAGCAACTATATTATTACGTCCTGCCCAACTTTGTATCGGTCCCTCTTTGGCCTTCAAAGCAGCTCTGTGATGTCACTGTGATGTCACCGCGATGTCACCGCGATGTCACTGTGATGTCACCGCGATGTCACCGCGATGTCACTGTGATGTCACCGCGATGTCACTGTCTGTTCTGACTCCTGTCAATCAACCCAGCTGTCACTTTTTCACTAGTTTATGCTTCAGTAGATCTTCAGATCTTCATACCTCAGTGAGCTTTGGGCGTCCATATCAGCCTCTGTAGAGCAGCGTGGATCAGAACCTTCATCCCTGTGTGATCCAGAACCCTGCCTCATTAATCCCTGTCCTGACAGAATACGACTCTTACTAAGGTGTGAGGTATGAATAACACCAAACCTTCCATATTGGTACCGGTATCGTCTTCACGGTATTTATTACAGGTTTAAATTATATTATAAAGTTAATAACTTAACTGCCCTTCAAAATATTCAAGTAAAGTTTTAAAGCTAGAGAGGGGTGAACCTGAGGGGGGGGGTCCACTCTCTCTTTTAACCCAACAGAACCAGACAGAAGGTCTCAGGAACACCTCCGGTTAGAAACCATGACTAATAATAACTATTAGTTAGTAATTATTCTTCTGTTTGTGTTAAGCATCAATCATCTAACTCTAACCCCGACTGAACGTATATATTAATATAATATATTAATGGACTTAATAATCCTGTACGACTCTCCTTTTGTACTGATACTAGTAATACTACGTGTACAACGTGTCACATGACTGCAGTGTGTTTCCTCATGAAGCCCCGTGATGATTGAAGTGATCCACCGACACATACACACACACACAGACACACACACAGACACACACACGCACACAGACACACACACAGACACATACACAGACACGCACACAGACACACACACACACACATACACAGACAGACAGACACACACACGCACACAGACACACACACAGACACATACACAGACAGACAGACAGACACACACACGCACACAGACACATACACAGACAGACAGACACACACACACACAGACAGACAGACAGACACACACACGCACACAGACACACACACAGACAGACAGACATACACACACACACACAGACACATACACAGACAGACAGACAGACACACACACACACGCACACAGACACACACACAGACACATACACAGACACGCACACAGACACACACACACACACATACACAGACAGACACACACACAGACACACACACAGACAGACACACACATACACAGACAGACACACACACAGACACACACACAGACAGACACACACATACACACGCACACAGACACACACATACGCACGCACAGACACACACATACACACGCACACAGACACACACATACGCACGCACGCACACACACACACACACACAGACAAACACACACATACACACGCACACAGACACACACATACGCACGCACGCACACACACACACACACACACAGACACACACATACACACGCACACAGACACACACATACGCACGCACACACACACACACACACAGACAGACACACACGTACGCACGCACGCACACACACACACACACAGACACACACATACACACGCACACAGACACACACATACGCACGCACACACACACACACAGACACACACACAGACACATACACAGACAGACAGACACACACACGCACACAGACACACACATACGCACGCACACACACACACACAGACACACACACAGACACATACACAGGCAGACAGACACACACACGCACACAGACACACACATACGCACGCACACACACACACACACAGACACACACACAGACACACACACAGACAGACAGACCTGTACAGGTGGTCAGAATAAGATGGAGGCTGTTCAGACACACACATACGCACGCACACACACACACACAGACACACACATACACACAGACACACACATACGCACGCACACACACACACACAGACACACACATACGCACGCACACACACAGACACACACGCACACACACAGACACACACATACGCACGCACACAGACACACACAGACACACGCACACACACACACACAGACACACACACGCTTGCACAGCCTCTCGTTGACTTAATGCACATTTAGTTAAATGACATTTACGTTAATCCTAACTTAACCCTAATTTGAATTTGAACTAAAAACTTCTTCAGCACTGAACAACCCTTGAAGATCTGGACGTTTAGTCCACAAGTTCAAAATATGTTCTCATTACCAAATCTGAAATCTCTCAAGTATTAGTTCACAGACGCCGTTTCCCATTTGACCCGTTGGCTCCTCCCCTCTGTTCTCAGGATCAGATTTACAGCCGCTCTTAATCCGCCTGGATTGAGTGGCTCCAGGTCAGGTGACACCAACCAACAGACAAAAAAGAAACAACTAAGCTGTCAAACAAGCAACGGGCCAACTGAAGAATTGAGCAATTTTCATGGTTGAACACATAACGGTCTTGTCTGGACGGGACTAGTTACTGGATCACTTCCTTTGGAAAGAAGTGATGAAAAAGTAACATATGTAAGAACTCTGTTAAGAACATCTGATGAGTTAACAGGCTGTGTTCTGTGCAGAGACTAACAGATTGTATTTGATCATATCATCTTTCTCTGTCAGAAGTGGAATAAATGTGGATTAGATGTAGTGGAGCTGGAGTAAACTTAAAGTACTGGAGTAAACGCCACCTCAGCAGAAGCTTGTTTGTGTTGAACGGCGGCGTCCTCAGGTCCTGGACCTGGCTGGGATTGAGGTTGCCGGGGGATTGTGGGGATGTTGCCGGGTCAGTGGATTACAGTGTCATCGATCTGTGGGAGGTTGTACAAACACAGGATGTTTACAGGGGGGTTTAATCCTGAGACAACATGCTAACTCCTGCTGTAGCTAATGCTGGGAGCTAAAATCCATCTCCCTCCTCTTCTCCTCCGTCAGGTGTGACTGATGGTGACTCCAGTCCTCAGGCTCTGAACATGCTGCCCGGATAGCCAAGCCATCTCAGAGGAGCGACAACCCTCCTAACCCATCCCCTCTGGACACAGACAAACACAGACACAGAGTCGGACCTACTCCAGCACCACCATGCTGATCAAGGAGTATCACATCCCCATGCCCATGAGCGTGGAAGAGTACCGCATCGCTCAGCTCTACATGATCCAGGTGAGCCGTAGAACCACACGGTGCTGTGTAAATGAGTTCAGACTAAAGGAAGCGTCCGCGGCATTCCTGTTTGTGCGTGATAGCGGCCGCGGGTCAGCGCAGCAGAACATGAGCGCTGAAGCGTGTTTACGGGGGTCATAGGGTCAAGAGCTGCCCTGCAGACCAGATGGCGCTCCATCTGTCTGTTGACTGTCTCCTGTCTTTATTCTTTTGCTGATAAACAAACAGTAAATAATCCTTAAAGGTGACTTAGTTCAGTGGATTGTTACGTATTCATCAAATGGGTCAAAGGAAAATGGAATAGAAGTAATTAATTGTGTCGTATAAGGATCCTTTGATCATTATCATGATTAACGGCTGTAGTTCAGTAGGTAGAGCGACCAGAAGACCAGAAGGTGGCTGGGTCGAGTCCCATCAGGGTCTACATGTTGTAAGGTCCTAGATCAAGACCCTGATACCCCCCGCCACTTCAGAGGCTCCACCCACTGCTCTGTCTTACTGTGAATCAATAAAGAATAAATCATTATTTGACTTCAGGTTCGGTATCTGACATGTTCAGACCATTTGGATTAAAGGTTATCAAAACCTTGAGTTTTGATAAAGGTTCTGGATGGTACTGAGCGTTGATGTCTTGCCATCAGAGCTCCACTGTTGGTGGTCCGATCTGTACCAGACCTCTCAGGACTGATAAAGGTCCCACCCTGAAGATGTCTAAACGATCAGCTTCTTCCATAGCACCACCTAGTGGCATCAGAAGTAAACCTCAGGTCACAGTAATGAGAAATGTGTGTCAGTTCTGAAAGGTCCGACCCATGTTAGTGTTCACGTGTTCCAGAACCCGGTCGTTTCTGGCACCCAGGCACCAGGGTTTGATCAACGCTGCCTGCATCTTTATTATCTTTGTCTTTACTATCTTTGTTTTTATTATGTTTGTCTTTATTATGTTTGTTTTTAGTGCAAAATAATGAATGCTGTTTGGAGAGTGGTTTTCTAACTTGTCTATTTAGGACGACTAACCATATATGATTCAATCATATGAGAGATAAATATTCACTTGTGACCATAAACACGCCACCTAGTGGAATGACCGTGACATCATTGAGGGGGTCATGTGATCCGTCAGCTGCCCATAGAGGAACTGCTGATTTAATTCTGAAGAGTTTCCAAGATGGATTCAGAGTCTAGAGTCTGAATCCATTGAAAAAACAAGGGTCTAGAATCTAGACCCTTGTTTTTATACATTGAGATGGGGCTTTTTTTTATATTCTTTTAGGGATTGGGGGGCTGGCTTTGGGGTGGGGGTGTTGCTGGGGGGCAGGCTGTGGTTCAGTCAGGTGATTTTTGGAGAATGTGTTTCCAATCAGAGACTCTGTGATCCTATTAAGATGAAATGACACAAACACTGGTGGGGGGGGTTGTTTACTAGGTCAGGGTTGGTGGGGCTTGTTTGGGCCTGGCCCCCTTTTGGGAGGGGTAGGCTAATAGAAACTGTGGCTGGGTCCTCGAGTCCCCCTGCCTCCCCCTCTTTCCCCCCTTGGCTTTCTCACTGCATGTCCTGGTGCCCATGGGGGCCAGCCCTCAGTTGTCGTTACAGTTGTGGATTGGACTGGGGGGGCATCGGGTGGTTCCATTTAGGGGAAGGCATGCTATGGCGGGCGGAGGTTCCGGCTGGCGTCTGGTTGCGCTGCCTATGTGCCTGCTGCCTGGCCCGTTGGCCCTTTGGTATGTGGGGCTGTGTTAGCGGTGTCCCTGTGGCGTGGGTCTGTCATAGACCCCCCCTCCCTGTCCTTTTAGGTGGCCTAAGTGTGGTGAACCGGCTAACGCTCCTCTGGTCTGGTCATACTGATGATTATATTATTAAATGTCCTTTGTTCAAAGACTGGCTCCTACATTTTAGGCACTGCACCTTTAATAGCAAGCCTCTTGACCAGTGGGTTTGATAATTTATGTAATTACCTTCGTCCACAAATAGACACACACATCCTGCCGGACCCCCTCCTCCTGCTCAGCGTCACAGCTGAGCAGTAGTTGCCACGGTAACCGGTGACGTCAGCAGCAGCATGGCGGCGGCTGCCATCATTTGTTAGTGATACGAGCGAGAGACGAAGGGAGGCGGAGAGAAGTGACGGTTCAGTCGGCATTACCAGGACGACACGAGGTCTGCCTCTCACTGCAGGAAACAGTTTAAGTCACCAGGGGGGGAAACTATTTTTCCTGGGGGGCCACAGTAGAACCCCAGACTGTTGCTGGGGGGCGAGACACATTTTTGTAAAGCTGGACCATAATTTTACCTCCACGATTAAAGACATAGGCGACAGAGCGCGTCGGTACCGTTTCTCCTCAGCATGTAGAGTGAAGTCAGTCCAAACATTAAGAACCGACCCTCCCCTCTGAATGACCAGAACCCAAATCAGGAGTACAAAAGTAAACACAAATATCTACCTGCTCAGCAGGTGTGTGGGTCACCATGAAACCAACTACCCTCACGGGTCGTTCACCGGATCACTCAGTGGGAGGAGCTGAGTCTCCGATGGGCTTTGACCAGTCAATCAAAGTCAGGTGTAGTACCTCACGCTGCCATGCAGATGAAGATCACTGGAGACGATCTGACAACCAGCCTCCTCTGAACCCGTCTGCTCATGTGTGGGAAGTTCTTCTCTGTGAGATCTGAACATCAGTGGCGTCCCTGATTTAAAGTTCTGTTCCAGCGCTGCTCCACACTGCAGGTTCAGGAGTCCCGCCTCTCCACCGCTGAACCCCTTTTAAGATCAGTGGAGGGGTTCAGTAACTGTCCTCCAGGGCTGAAGAGAAGTCCAGGTGACCCACGATGTCCTCAACTCGTCTTCCTCAATACCGTCTCTCCTGGGATGAGTATTCCATGGACTCACTCCGGCGCTGGTTCCATTGCATGAAGCTTTGTAAGAGCTCCTCGTTGCCTGGATGGTCCTCTTCTGCTCATCTTCTGGTAGATGTCCGTGTTTTGTCTCGTAGAGCAGCTGGGGTTCTAGAAACACTGAACGCCATCAATGGGCCGATATTCAGCACCGCCTCGCGCTGCTAGTGTCAGAATCCTTAAATGTGCCGCAGCGAATGAAGAGAACCTAGTGACAGGAAGTCACACCTCAGGCCGGCTGTGGCTTCCTGCAGGGGCTGAGTGAGATTTTATTAAAGACCATAAACTGAAAACAATCATCCGTCTAACTGTATTTTTGTAGCACCGATTTCACCCCATTAATAAAGGAGCATTACAACCAATGAGGGTAACATTTAGACGCTGAACCCCAAACAACACGGTTTGAATGACAGCTGAAAACAAACCGAGATTCTGGGTTGAAGTGTTGCAGCGACCAGCAGAGGAGAGAGATCGGTCAGGGGGCGTCGGTTAGACCCCGTTCAATTACAGACTGGACTTCCGTTTTATTACGATCTGCTCCAACCAATCCTTTCTTTCTGGCCTGAAGTGACCAGTGGGATGAGAGGCTGAACACAATCATGGCGGTCAGTAGACTCCAGGAGGCCATCGGTTGAACAACGATAGAAGCTGGTTGAAATGTAGCATCAGCTGTTTCTCGCTGAAGGAACGCCAGCGCTGAGCGATGGGAGAGCGTGTTGGCGAGATGACAGAGTGCTTGTTTGGTCATGATTGATCCGCCTCCTCGTCAATGTGACACCAGGGGATGTGAAGGAGTGGTTGGTGTGAAACGTGGAGTAAGACACGGCACAGATTTGTGGCGCTGCTGTCTCCTTATCTGACGGGCCGATCTATAAATAGGTGGAGGTATAACCTTTGATGCATGAGGGTCCGGCGATCCTCCACCAGGACTGAACCGGGCCTGAGGAGGAGAGCTGTGGACCTCCCCTTTATGCTAACCTTGCGGTGTCACATAAATTATTCAGGGAAACCTCAGAAACGAGACCCTCAGTGGGTGGGGTTTATTATCTGGTTACCATGGTGACCGGTCAGTGGGTGGGGTTTATTATCTGGTTACCATGGTTACCATGGTTACCGCTCAGTGGGAGGGATAGATTATCTGGTTACCATGGTGACCGGTCAGTGGGTGGGGTTTATTATCTGGTTACCATGGTGACCGGTCAGTGGGTGGGGTTTATTATCTGGTTACCATGGTTACCATGGTTACCGCTCAGTGGGAGGGATAGATTATCTGGTTACCATGGTGACCGGTCAGTGGGTGGGGTTTATTATCTGGTTACCATGGTGACCGGTCAGTGGGTGGGGTTTATTATCTGGTTACCATGGTTACCATGGTTACCGCTCAGTGGGAGGGATAGATTATCTGGTTACCATGGTGACCGGTCAGTGGGTGGGGTTTATTATCTGGTTACCATGGTGACCGGTCAGTGGGTGGGGTTTATTATCTGGTTACCATGGTTACCATGGTTACTGCTCAGTGGGAGGGATAGATTATGTGGTTACCATGGTGACCGGTCATAGGAGGGATAGATTAGGTGGTAAGGATATTAAAGACTTTGACATGGTCTGCTGGACATCACAATAGTTTGTCTGACCCAGTCCTCTAGACTGGGTCAGACAAATGTTATGGCAGATAGATTATAAATCCTTATTAATATTAATACAAATAAATATAAATATAAATATAAATCATTACTACTGGAGGTCATTCCTTTTCTTTGAGTTTAACTACACAATGACTCAGTGAGGATGTGGGTCTGACCCCTCCCACCTCATTACTTATGCAGCCTCATACAGCTGGTATAAAGCGGAGGTCAGTGTCCTGCTGACCTCTGTCAGCTGACTTTACGTCGTCAGGCTGTGAGACAAACATCGAACCACCGTCCGACTCACCTCTGTTACTGTCTCGCTCGTTGGGCGTAGATGTTACATTGGATGCTTTTCCTGTCAAACCCCTCCCTCTTTATCTGGTTCTGGAACCAACCAGCACTACAAACACACCGACCAGAACAACCATCAGCACATTATTATTTTTATTATTGGTTACTTTAATGATCTAAAGATCCACAACGACACAGAATCTCATCAGTCTCCCCTAACCAACAGAAGAGGCTGAGATCACATGACCTCCTCCCCCTCCTCTCTTTACTGGAGGCACCTCTGAAGACGTTCCCATCAGCCTCAGCTGTAATTAACGCTTAGTGCTAATTAAAGCCTGTAAACATGCTACCACGCTACACGAAAGGTTAACGCTGTCAGCTGGTGTTAGCATTAGCTTGAAGGTGTGTGTGTAGCTTCACACAGCGTCAGTGAGAGTGTGTACGTGTGTGTGTGTGTGAGTGTATGATTGTCAGTATGTTTGTGTGTGTATGTGTGAGTGTGTGTGTCAGCATGTTTGTCTGTGTGTGTGTGTCAGCATGTGTATGTGTGTGTTTAGGGAATTGTGTGAAAATCAAAGGGGAACTGAAAGTTGTATAAAACTCGAGGGATTTAGAAATAAACGTTTTTGTTTTTGCGGTTTTCTCATTAAATTTTAAAACTCAATTTTATTAGTAACAAAAAGTCCGAGTTGAAGAAAAGGGGGCAGTGTGTCCCGTCGGCCCGGTTATCCTCCGCCACATGGACCGGCACAGCCTGTGGAGTCTGGATACAGGTGGTGGTGGCTGATGAATCTGCTGAGACTAATGAAGTTGATATATTTATCTATCACTAAGCAGGGGTGGAGGACTGGATGGGTGGAGAGGCGGGAGCGGTCCACACTCCCTGTGGTGTATTAACACAGGTCAGGTTGGGGGTTAGATCCTCCTCTAGTGTTCTCACAAAGATCCTTGAACCTCCTGACCGTCTCCGTGGAAACGCAGCATCACACACAGACCCCCCCTCCCTTTTCTCTGCTGGGCTGCAGCGTGAGGACCATCATCCCAGGTCCTCACCTAAATGACATTACCTGCTAGATTACAGCAATTTTCCCGCTGTTTGTCTTCTCTGACCTTCATCACTGATCCCGCCTCCCTCTCGTCTTCAGCAGAGAAGTGGCTGCTGAGTCTGAGCTCCTCGCTATATAATAGTCATTAGTGGTCACATGGTGCGATTCACATGCCTCCAAATTGAAATAAAATAGCACCACAAATATCTGGTGTATCACCTTGGTGTCTACGGACAGGTGAGGACAGTGTCAGTAACATTGTACCTGAATACTATATGTGAGTAATCTGTTACTATGTGTGAGTCATCTGTTACTGTGTGTGAGTCATCTGTTACTGTGTGTGAGTCATCTGTTACTATGTGTGAGTCATCTGTTACTATGTGTGAGTTATCTGTTACTATGTGTGAGTAATCTGTTACTATGTGTGAGTAATCTGTTACTATGTGTGAGTCATCTGTTACTATATGTGAGTAATCTGTTACTATGTGTGAGTAATCTGTTACTTCCTACTATCTGATGATCTGTCTGCCCCCCACAGAAGAAGAGCAGAGAGGAGAGCTGTGGCGAGGGCAGCGGTGTGGAGATTCTGGAGAACAAGCCTTACGTGGACGGTCCCGGGGGTTCGGGTCAGTACACTCGCAAGGTTTACCACATCGGCAAACACATCCCGTCCTGGTTCTGTGCCATCCTGCCTCAAGCTGCCCTTCGCGTGGAGGAGGAGTCGTGGAACGCCTACCCCTACACCCGGACCCGGTGAGAACGCCACGCGGATGAACGGGTCCCTGAACGGACCGTAACCGTGAACGTCTGCCGTCTGACATAAACGGGACAAATCTGTTTTCACATTTTCACCAGCTGCACCTCTCCAGCTCCACCAGGGGGCGCTGTCGTTCAGAGCAGACGCTGCTTCTGGAGTTGGCAGTAACTCGTGTTTCACATGTGTTAAAAATGTTCTCATAAGTCCTTTTTAACGCCCAGCTCACGGGTCACATCTGTGATGTATGGGGGGTTGCTAGTGCCCATGGGTAATGGTCACATCTGTGATGTATGGGGGTTGTTAGTGCCCATGGGTAATGGTCACATCTGTGATGTATGGGGGTTGTTAGTGCCCATGGGTAATGGTCACATCTGTGATGTATGGGGGTTGTTAGTGCCCATGGGTAATGGTCACATCTATGATGTATGGGGGTTGTTAGTGCCCATGGGTAATGGTCACATCTGTGATGTATGTGGGTTGTTAGTGCCCACGGGTAATGGTCACATCTGTGATGGTATGGGGGGTTGTTAGTGCCCATGGGTAATGGTCACATCTATGATGTATGGGGGTTGTTAGTGCCCATGGGTAATGGTCACATCTGTGATGGTATGGGGGTTGTTAGTGCCCATGGGTAATGGTCACAACTGTGATGTATGGGGGTTGTTAGTGCCCATGGGTAATGGTCACATCTATGATGTATGTGGGTTGTTAGTGCCCAAGGGTAATGGTCACATCTATGATGTATGGGGGGTTGTTAGTGCCCATGGGTAATGGTCACATCTGTGATGTATGGGGGTTGTTAGTGCCCACGGGTAATGGTGACATCTGTGATGGTATGGGGGGTTGTTAGTGCCCATGGGTAATGGTGACATCTGTGATGGTATGGGGGGTTGTTAGTGCCCATGGGTAACTGTCACATCTGTGATGGTATGGGGGGTTGTTAGTGCCCATCGGTAATGGTCACATCTGTGATGTATGGGGGTTGTTAGTGCCCATGGGTAATGGTCACATCTGTGATGGTATGGGGGGTTGTTAGTGCCCATGGGTAACTGTCACATCTGTGATGGTATGGGGGGTTGTTAGTGCCCATGGGTAATGGTGACATCTGTGATGGTATGGGGGGTTGTTAGTGCCCATGGGTAATGGTGACATCTGTGATGGTATGGGGGTTGTTAGTGCCCATGGGTAACTGTCACATCTGTGAGGACATCTGGCAGACAGCGATGTTCCTGCTCATTCCAGAGAGTCGGTGAAGCGACATTCTGCTGCCTCATAGCAGCATGGCTCCAGACTAAGAGAGTCTGAGTTCTGGATCAGCCCGTCTGCAGTCCAGACCGTTCCCTCAGTCGTCTGTCTGTCAGTCCTCTCCTCCCAAACACAGAGGGTAGAAAGTGGGAGGGTGATGTCACACAAAGGTGGCCACGCCCCTGTCCCACCTTAAGAGACGTGCTGCAGGCAGTTTTGTTTGAAAGAGTGAAATATCTTCATCTTGTCTCAAAGACATTAAATCATCAACGTAGCAGTTTTCTCACACAGGTGTCCCCCTGTCCCTCAGGTACACCTGTCCCTTTGTGGAGAAGTTCTCCATCGACATTGAGACCTACTATAAACCAGATACTGGAAGTCAAGGGGACATCTTCAGCATGTCTTCGGCTGATAGGAGACAGAGGACAGTAGGTAAGAATCGTGCTACGGGCGCGAGGAGACATTAAAGTTCCCATCTTTCTCGTCCTGCTGGAGTCGGTGCAGGACCGGATCCGCACCCACGATTCTTCAGGGACGGCTCCGATCCCGAGGGACCCAGATGGACGCCGAGATGCAGGAGAAGGAGGAGTCAGAGGTCGCACAGATGTTGACCCCGTCTGTCCTACAGCTGAAGGATTGCTTCTGCTTTTATGTCCCCTGCAGACCCCATAGACATTGTGAAGGACTACATCCCTCCTCATGAGTACCTGGTGGAAGAAGACCCCAAGCTGTATCAGTCGGTCAAGACCAAGAGGGGTCCGCTGTCGGACGACTGGATCGAGGAGATCAACCAGAACCCCGGCCAGAGGCCCGTCATGTGTGCCTACAAACTCTGCAAAGTTGAGTTCAGATACTGGGGCATGCAGTCCAAGATCGAGCGCTTCATTCACGACGTGGGTAGGTCCGCTTCACGGAACCGACGCATGTGGACACCTTCAACACCTCATACACACACTGGTTACTACACTGGATACTGGTTATTAGTTACTACACTGGTTAGTGTACTGGTTACTTCATTGGATACCGGTTAATGCACTGGATACTGGATACTGTACTAGTTAATGGTTACTACACAGAATACTGGTCACTTCACTGGATACTGGTTAGTGTACTGGTTAATGGTTACTACACTGGATACTGGTTAGTGTACTGGTTAATGGTTACTACACTGGATACTGGTTAGTGTACTGGTTAATGGTTACTACACTGGATACTGGTTACTTCACTGGATACTGGATACTGGTTAATGGTTACTACACAGAATACTGGTTACTTCACTGGATACTGGTTAGTGTACTGGTTAATGGTTACTACACTGGATACTGGTTAGTTTACTGGTTAATGGTTACTACACTGGATACTGGTTACTTCACTGGATACTGGTTAGTGTACTGGTTAATGGTTACTTCACTGGATACTGGTTAGTGTACTGGTTAATGGTTACTTCACTGGATACTGTACTGGTTAATGGTTACTTCACTGGATACTGTACTGGTTAATGGTTACTATACTGGTCACTTCACTGGATACTGGTTAGTGTACTGGTTAATGGTTACTACACTGGATACTGGTTAGTGTACTGGTTAATGGTTACTACACTGGATACTGGTTACTTCACTGGATACTGGTTAGTGTACTGGTTAATGGTTACTACACTGGATACTGGTTAGTTTACTGGTTAATGGTTACTACACTGGATACTGGTTACTTCACTGGATACTGGTTAGTGTACTGGTTAATGGTTACTTCACTGGATACTGGTTAGTGTACTGGTTAATGGTTACTTCACTGGATACTGTACTGGTTAATGGTTACTTCACTGGATACTGTACTGGTTAATGGTTACTATACTGGTTACTTCACTGGATACTGGTTAGTGGTTACTTCACTGGATACTGGTTAGTGTACTGGTTAATGGTTACTTCACTGGATACTGGTTACTTCACTGGATACTGGTTAGTGTACTGGTTAATGGTTACTACACTGATTAAGTTCAGCCTTGCATAAATTACAAACTCAAAGTAAACTTCAAGTAGCCGGACCAGGTGTATTTGGTTTCTGTGGACATGTTCTGTGTCCAGAACCACAGAACCACAGGGGGACTACTAACCTGTAGTCTTACCGGGGTGCAGCAGAATATTTATGACACCCTGAATAGAAGAGAGATGTATTCGTTATTGTTTACAGTCGTTACTTCAGTAAAACAGTTTTAAGACAGGTTGTCTTCCTGAGACCCTGAAGTCTCATTTGAGGACGTCCCCCTCTGCCCCCCCTGGACCGCCACACACGATTCTGGGTCTGGATCCTTACAAAAGGATCCACATGTGGATCCTTTTGTAAGGATCAGGTGTTCTTGGACAGGTGAGGGAAAAATACAGGCAGGAAGAAAGTCAAGAAACCAAATGTGTTGATTTATTTGTCTTTACTAATCTGGTCGGTACATTTGACAAATAAAAGAATGTTTTATTACGCCGTTGTCCTGAAAAGAACCTGGACCCGACAGGCTGACCAGAAAATGTCTGACAATAGAACAACCTTTATTTGAAATGTGATTTTTCTTTGCTGAAATGAGTAAGTCCTTGTTTCTGTCGGCCCAGGTCTTCGTAAAGTGATGGTCCGGGCCCACCGGCAGGCGTGGTGCTGGCAGGACGAGTGGTACGGTCTGTCCATCGAGGACATCAGGCAGCTGGAGCTGGAGACCCAGCTGGCTCTAGCTAAGAAGATGGCCCAGTACAGCCTCAACGAGGAGGGGGGCATTGAGACCAACGGCTCCTCCGCCAGCCAGGAGCAGGGGGCCGAGACCGCGGGGTCCGGCGCCGAGGCAGAAGGAGGCGGAGCCAAGCTGGGAGACTCACTGGAGACACGAGGGGAACTCACCAAGCAGTGGTCGGCGTCCTCCAGGTCCTCCAACAGGTCGTCCAAGAGAGGCGGTGAGGAGGAGTTCATGGATTTCATCCACCTCATGTGTTCATCTGGGTCAGATCAACATCCCATAATATGACCATCAGTAACATCGGCACTGTTTCACAGGAAGCCCGTCTCATCACAGCCTGTCAGAGTGGAGGATGCAGAGCATCGCCCGAGACTCGGAGGACAGTACCGACGACGAGTTCTTTGATGCTCATGGTAACATCAGCAGTTTCTGCTCCATCTACAGGAGATACACCTCCTCCCCCTCTATATCTCTCTCTTTTCCCCTTCCATGTCTTTTTCTTCCTCTCTCCCCCCTCTATATACCTTTCCCGCCCTCTCTATTCCCCCCCCCCTCCCACTTTCTGTCTCCCCCTCTATATACCTCTCTATCTCTTCCTCTCTCTCTCTCTCTCTCCCTCGCCTCAGGACCTGCTGGAGGTTTCTGCCTGTTAAAGGCAGTGTTTTCTCTCCTCTGTCTCCACCCTCTGCTGATGGAGGAGTCTGTAGGATCAGGAATAAAGACTTTGGTCAGAAAACTTGGAGAAACCCCAAATAGACCTTCAGTGTGAAAAACGCCGACGGACGCGGAGAGTTTAGTTTCCGTTCTAAAAACATCCAGAATCTTTCTTCAGAGTCACAGGAAGTGAAGCTGAAGGTCAGAGGGGTTCTCTCCACCTCTGGGGTCTGGATGAACGAGTGAATGACCGCTGGTTTATGTCTGCTGTCTTTCAGAGGATTTCTCTGACAACGAGGAGATATTTGTGAAGGACATCAGTAAGTGGAGCTCCAATGATCTGATGGACAAGATGGAGACCATAGAGGTGGAGGACGCAGCAGGTAGGTCGGACCTCCGGTGGAGGGTGGAACATCTACTGCTTCGGTCACTGAGGGAGTTAACTCTTTCCACAGAAACGTTGTACCAGGAGTCGGGCGGCGAGTACGCGGCGATGAGTAATGAGGAGCGGCAGATGGAGGTACGGGTTCTCCTCTTCACCTCCTTCTCACTGACGGCCATGATTAAAAGAGCTGCTAGAAGAGCGCGGTCAGGATCCAGGATCCACTGAGAAAGAAAGGATCTCTCTTTGATTTAGATCCAGTATAGAGAGAGAGGAGTGAGTACAGAGGGAGGGAGGAGTGAGTACAGAGGGAGGGAGGAGTGAGTATAGAGGGAGGGAGGAGTGAGTACAGAGGGAGGGAGGAGTGAGTATAGAGGGAGGGAGGAGTGAGTATAGAGGGAGGGAGGACAGAAACAACCAGAGGAAGTAAAGGTTAAGAAAACAGGACAGGAAGTGAATACGACACGTTGAAAATACTGAGACAAAAACACATTTTAGTTTTTATATTTATTATGAGTCCATGTGATTAAAACGTAAGAAAGGAGTGATACAGGTTCTGTCTTAAAGCCCAGACTGATACCTGCTCCTTCATCCCTCTAACACCTATCTACTCTTCCTCCCTCTCCTCCAACCTGCAGGATTGTTCGTCTCAGCAGTGTCTTCAGCCGTCCAAAATCCACGTCCTCATTCTGGTCCTGCATGGTGGCAACATTCTGGACACTGGTTCTGGTACAGCAGCATCTCCTTCTTCACGGTGTCGGTCCAGAGAGAAACCCCTCCCTCAGCTAAACATGTCTGCATGAGTGGGTGGACAGATGGACAGACAGATAGATCTCTGCATATAAAGAAAGGTATTCTGGGACAGACACAGGGTCCTGTCCCAGAATACCTCCTGACTCTTGTTCAACAACAACTTCCATGACCGGCATCAGATTCAGGACTTCTAAATCACTGCATTGGGCTGGGACAGACATGATGACATCACGTATGCTGCATTCATGATGACATCATGATGACATCACGTATGCAGCAGACAGATTGTCTCGGCTGGTATGATCTCAGGTAATAATATTTAACTCTGTTTGTCTGCAGGTGAGCAGAACAGCAAGCAGGGAGACGGAAACACGCTGAGCGGCGCCTTTGAGACCGTGATGAGGGTCCACTACCCCACGGCGCTGGGCCGCATCGTCATACGAATGGTCCCTTGTCCTGCCGTGTGCGTCGATGCTTTCTCGCTGGTCTCCAAGTGAGCGACACTCGCGCAAGTCAACAACATTTGTGTATTCAGCCCCAGGACAGGTACTGAC
Source organism: Lophius americanus (assembly GCA_037951165.1). Lineage (NCBI taxonomy): Eukaryota > Metazoa > Chordata > Actinopteri > Lophiiformes > Lophiidae > Lophius > Lophius americanus. The sequence goes on from JBBDHG010000376.1 coordinate 35,959, forward strand.
CCGTCTCCCTGCTCTGCAGCCTGAGTCCCTACAGCTACGACGAGAGCTGCCTGTCCAGCAGTCAGGACCACATCCCTCTGGCTGCTCTGCCCCTCCTGGCTACCTCTGCTCCTCAGTATCAGGACGCCGTGGCGACGGTCATCCTACGAGCCAACCAGGTGTACAGTGACTTCATCAGGTCCTTAGGAGGAGAGTCCTTCAATGGCCAGGTGAGTGTGTCTCCTTCCGCCCGGGTCGACCCGGTGTTTCTCAGCTCATGGTTTTGGTGGTGTTCTCTGATACAGGTGTGTGTCATCGGGGACTGTGTGGGGGGGATCCTGGGCTTCGATGCCCTCTGCAGCAGCTCCGTCACCGTGTCGGAAAGCCAGAACAGCAGCAGACGGGGCAGCGCCATCAGTGTTCAGGTATCATTCTGCTGCAGAGCTAGCTGCTACATTAGCAACGGGAACTTGAGCTAAATGCTAAGAAGTGCATATTAATGAGACAAGATCAGAGTTAAATTCAATATATTGTATTCTTTTACAAAGAGGGAGGCTTTTTAACGGTGTTCTATGTATTTACATTAAGTCATACTAGTTACTGACACACAATCAACAGATCTTAACATCTACCTGATTCATTAGATTTATAGAAAATATTCATAAATGATTGAAGGTTTTTGAAATCAGCACAAAAGAATTTGATACTCAAATGTGTCACCATAGTATGTTAGCATGAGTCACCATAGTATGTTAGCATGAGTCACCATAGTATGTTAGCATGAGTCACCATAGTATGTTAGCATGAGTCACCATAGTATGTTAGCATGAGTCACCATAGTATGTTAGCATGTTAGCATGAGTCACCATAGTATGTTAGCATGAGTCACCATAGTATGTTAGCATGAGTCACCATAGTATGTTAGCATGAGTCACCATAGTTTGTTAGCATGAGTCACCATAGTATGTTAGCATGAGTCACCATAGTATGTTAGCATGAGTCACCATAGTATGTTAGCATGAGTCACCATAGTATGTTAGCATGAGTCACCATAGTATGTTAGCATGAGTCACCATAGTATGTTAGCATGAGTCACCATAGTATGTTAGCATGAGTCACCATAGTTTGTTAGCATGAGTCACCATAGTATGTTAGCATGAGTCACCATAGTATGTTAGCATGAGTCACCATAGTATGTTAGCATGAGTCACCATAGTATGTTAGCATGATGATATTTGTCATGAAGGATCTGCAATCAGGACCTTATCGAAGTCGGTGTCATGACAATAATGGTGAATAGCATCTTCACCATCCTCACCACTATTGTCACGACACCGACTTTGATAAGGTTCTGATTTGCAGATTCTTGCGTGACAAATATAAAAATACATTTGAGTTTTGAGTTGAATGCAAATATCATCATGCGAGCAGACTAAATGTGACAATGCTCATATGTCTTAAAATAGTCACATCGGTACATGTTGACAAACGTCTGTTTAGCCAATGTCTCCATGAAATAATTATCATTATCAAATGTATGCATGAATTAATTAAAACCTCCCTCAGGATTAAACTACATTGGATATAAATCCAGTTCTAAACTGGAGTAGAGTAGATTCACAACAGGATTGGGATTGGCAAGGAAAGAAAAACGTGTCCATGCATGTGTTTTGATTTAAATGCTAACATCACTATGCTAATAGCTAATAGCTGATCTGTTAGCTCAGGCTAACATCTCCATCACTCTGGTGAGAAAGATAAAACTAACCCGATGTCGTTGCGTTAGGACGCGGACCTTCTCTCTCCAGGCATCATCATAAATAGCGTCTCTCCCTCCTCGCCGACCCTCGAAGGAAGCCGCCATCTCAGCCGCAGCAACATAGACATCCCTCGCTGCTCGGGGTCCGATGACCCCAAGAGACAACTTCCCCGCAAGCGCAGCGACTCGTCGACGTACGAGCTGGACACCATCAAACATCACCAGGCCTTCCTGTCCAGGTGAGTCAAAGACAGGGACGCCGTCGTCTCAGACCGTCCATTAGAATCAGAGTCACAGGTGGTTCATGTTCAAGGCTACAAGTAATACAGTAGTTTACAGCCGCAAAGGCTCAGTGTGCTGCTGGTACCGGTCCAAGGCCCGGAAAACCACCACCACCACTGGTACTGCTAACCAGCAGGCTACCGCTGGTCAAAGAAAAAGAACACGGAGAGGAGGAGGAGGAGGTGAGACGAGACAGGCTGTGGTGGAGAAGAACTGCTGGGTAACCGAGGAGACTAAAGAGACCTAGTGGTGGAAGGAGGAGGTTAAGGAGAAGGAGAAGGAGGAGGTTCAGGAGAGGATAAGCAGGAAAAGGTTAACGAAGAAAAGAGGAGACAATCTGTGAGCAGCAGGAAGTTTTCATGACCCGTAAGTTCTCTACAGATGAGATGTTTGCTCTGAGAAATCTGTTGGAGGAGTAGAGAGAAGGTCAGGAGGAGATGATGGACGAGTAGAGAGAACTTCAGAAGGAGCTGATTGACGAGTAGAGAGAAGGTCAGGAGGAGATGGAGGAGTAGAGAGAAGGTCAGAATGAGATGGAGGAGTAGAGAGAAGGTCAGGAGGAGATGGAGGAGTAGAGAGAAGGTCAGGAGGAGGTCAGGAGGAGATGATGGAGGAGTACAGATGTCAGGAGGAGTTGATGGAGGAGTAGAGAGAAGGTCAGGAGGAGATGGAGGAGTAGAGAGAAGGTCAGGAGGAGGTCAGGAGGATAAGATGGAGGAGATGTTGGATGGGTTCAAGGTTCCGTCTGAAGGGAACAAACCAATGAAGAAGAGAAAAGAAGTAGAAACATGAAACAAGGAGTTAAATCCGGTGTGACTCTGGATTGAAGAGTACTTTGACTCTCAGTACTCTGATTACAGTTCGGCGCTGACTCCACTGATCCAACCATTGAGTTCCGTTTCTTCTCGCCCTCTTCAGCCTTCACTCCAGCGTTCTGCTCGGCGAGCCCGGCTCCCGGCGCTCCAGTAACAGCACCATGCTGGAAGGAGGCTCGCTGGGAAAGTTTGACTTCGAGGTGACGGATTTCTTCCTGTTCGGTTCTCCGCTGGGTCTGGTCCTGGCGCTGAGGAAGACCGTGGTGCCCTCGCTGGATGGTGAGGAAGGTCATGCTGGAGATAATTTCTACTGATGTTCTTCAGGGCTAGAGGTCCGACTGTATGCGCTAAGCAACAGGATAAAAAGGTTCCTGGTTCCGACAAGACCCATTCACCAATAAGCCATAACATTATAACCATCTGACAAATATTGTGAGGAGACTCCTTTTGCTCTAGAACAGCTCTGACCCATGCAGGTCCAGACTCCAGCAGATCCTTTAGGTCCTGAAAGTCCTCAGGTGGAGCCTCCATTGATCGGACTTGCTTATAACAGAACATTCCACAGATGCTGGATTGGCCCGGTCAGCACCTTGACCTTGTTGTGTTCCTCAAACATTCCTGCAGAGACGCAGGGAGCTTCATCCTTCTGGAAGACATAAATGTTACAAACAACTAGTTCTGAGCTTCCTGCCTCATATGCCCCGCCCACTGACAAGGTGATCAATGTTGGAGCTCAACTGTCAATAGTCATAATGTTATGGCTTACCTGTACAGTCTTGCCTCTAAGACCCTTGACAGATGGACCTGATCTTCCGGCAGCAGAAGATGTTGGTGTTTCCACGCATTTGATCCGATGCTTGTTTTTTTACGCTGAACATCTTCGTCACTGGTCGTAGATCTTCGTCTCATGGACTTCCTCTCTGTGTTCCAGTATCTGTTCTGCGGCCGGCCTGTCAGCAGGTTTACAACCTCTTCCATCCAGCTGATCCCTCAGCTTCCCGCCTCGAGCCTCTCCTGGATAAGAGGTTCCACCTCCTGCCTCCCTTCAGCATCCCTCGGTACCAGCGCTTCCCTCTGGGGGACGGACACTCGGCCCTCCTGGGTAGGTCCTCCTCAGATGTTTCACTGCAGACCTGAAGATGTGCGTCCATTTTGATCTCCTTGTCTCCTCCTGGCTTTCCTAGTCTATACGGTGCAGAGCAACCCTCAGCTTCTGATGGAGTCCGGAGGAGCAGCGGCTCACCGCTTCCAGGAGAACCCCATCAGCGAGACCTCCTTCCCAGTTCCTGTCCTGAACTGTCACAGCCTGCAGCTCCACACAGACAGTGTGTACCTGCGCTCCTCTTCCTCATTCTTCATCCTCTCCTCCAGGAGAATAATAGATTCAGCTAGAGCGCTTCTGTCCCAGAGACGTCAAAATAAATAGACCAGGACAGCTTGTTGATTTAGAGGCGTGGTTAGTTGACCTTTGACCCAAAACTAGCACCACAATCACATGTTAGGACTCTGGAGGAAGACCTCTGCTGAAGGTCTCCCAGACCCGGGGTCTGGGTTTCAGAATAAAAGGATGATGTTTATGACATCGTAACATTTCTGGAGTTTCCTCTTTAGCTAACATCATGATAGCTAACGTCGTGTTAGCTAACTTCAGCTAGGTTAGTCCTCTGCTGGCTGTAGCTTCGTGTTCAGTTCTGCAGACAGGAGTGGGATCTCCTCATGACCCTCAGCAGAACCCAGAATCTTCACTCCTGAACATAGTTTGAGAAGAAGATGGACGTGAAACAGTTTCACCAAAGAAGAAACAGGTCAGCAAACAAAATGGCGTTAAAAAGTGCCATTTGTCTGATTGCAGGCTGCACAACCAGAACAACTCGACGGGTCCAGCTCAGAAGACAGCTGGTTCTGATTGTTTTCTACCTCACCTATTGATCCAGGAGGTCCAGCTCTGAAGACCCGTCTTGATTGATTGTTATGCAGCATTTCCACTTGGACCCAGGAGACCATGGACCGGTAGAACCATCCGTCTGACTCCTCTCTCCTGTCTCTGCAGCGGACTCTCTTCACTCTCCGACCTTTGTGGACAGCCAGTCCCCGTCCTCCACCTCACCTGGCGTCCCTCACCTTCGGTTCAACCGCCGGGCGAGCGATGCGAGTCTGGCGAGCCAGGCGTCGGGTTTAGCTGACTCGTACACGGCCTCCAACATCGCCACCAGTAAGTTGACCTCTGACCTTCCTCTCCCGACCCACATGTTGGCTATCAGTTTATGTGTTGACGTTGTCATTTCCTCCCTCCGATCGCCCCCCAGCACCCACAGCCAGCCCCTCTAAACGGCCCCCGCTGACCCAGCTGACTCTTCCCTACCGTAGATTCGTCTCTCGGACTCTGTCCTCACGGTCGCCCCACAAAGTCCGTCAGGTGACCCCCAAAGCCAATGGCGTGGAGTCTGAGCCCAGCTCCGACCTCACCGATGTCACGACTGACATCACCTCGGCGCCCCCCTCGCCCAGGGCGCTGAAGAACATAGAGAAAGGTATCCCTTCGAGGACGTAGGGAAGGATGCTCGGCTCCATCCTCCTTCCCAGTGCGTTTTCCTCCCTCCTCCCTCCGAGGCCCCTCCTCCTCAGCTGTTTCCAAAAATGACTTACGTGACGCGTAATCATTCTTGTCTGGAGCTCAGATTCGGGAGAACCGCGTTTCTGTTTCCCAGGTTGTGAGTCTGAGCGGATGTGTTCCTGTGCGTGTGCATGTCAGAGGCGTCTGTAGGTTCTCTAGGTGGTGCAGTGTCCCTTTAAACTTCTCCACCTTCTGTAAGTGAGCAGGAACTGGATCTGCAGTGGGCGCCATAAACATCTGCAGACTAACGTCTCAGCTCCGCCCCTTCCCGTTTGTCTCCTCGCCGCAGTTGCGTCTCGATGGTGGGGCAGTAAGAGGATGGACTACGCCCTCTACTGCCCTGATGCCCTGACGGCGTTCCCCACCGTGGCCCTGCCTCACCTCTTCCACGCCTCCTACTGGGAATCCACAGACGTCGTCTCCTTCCTGCTCCGACAGGTTGGGAAACTTTCTCACCTCATCGGCGGCGTTTGCTTTACTCTGTAAATAAAGGAGAGCCGCGTCGTTACTTATTACGTCTTTGATCTCGCGCTGGAACAGACGGTCTTCAGGTCACATGACCACGAGATTAAATAAAACCGTCATTCTTCCAAATTCACCGACAATTCTCTGACTGTAAAACAGATTTGTCCGGCGCTAACTCTTCTGAGTTCAAATGTATTGAGTCTAATGTCGAATTTGGAAATAAATTATTTAATGATAATAATAATAATACATTTCATTTATGATGGAATTTAACTTTTACATTTCCGGTCAAAATTAAAATGGTTTTGCGGTGGCGGGTCGAGTATTTGACACGGAGTCTTTTTAATCCGTTGATTTATCGTCCTGATTGTGAGACTAAAACCCACAACCTGACCCAGAGGTTCTGAACCCGTTCTCCAGGTGATGAGACACGAGAACTCCAGCATCCTGGAGCTGGACGGCAAAGAGGTGTCAGAGTTCACGCCGTCCAAACCGAGGGAGAAGTGGCTCCGCAAGAGGACGCATGTCAAGATCCGGGTAAGAACCCTCCCCTCTTACACAGAAGGTTCTGGGTTCAAATCCACCTCAGGAGGGGGGCTTCCTGGTTTCGGTCGGGAGTCTGCCGGCGTCCTTCAGAACCAGCTCTAATGTTCTGATTGACTCTTGAGGAGAACCGGTGAAGAACCGGGACTAGGTTCTTCCCCAGGTGTGGATCTGTCTTCATGGACCTGGACAACGTCCCTCATCAGAACATATTAATGAACTCTGACTTCCTGTTTGGTCTCCTGTGTGTCAGAACGTGACGGCCAACCACCGCGTGAATGACGGCGTGTTCACGGAGGACGGAACTCAAACGGTGACGGGGCGCTTCATGTACGGCCCTCTGGACATGGTGACCCTCACAGGAGAGAAGGTAACGGTCCGGCCGCGGCGACCCGGAAACACACCTGTGTCCCAGTAGTCACAGAGCGCCGTCTGTTATTTCCCGTAGATTGACATCCACATCATGACGCAGCCTCCGTCTGGAGAGTGGGTGCTCTTCACCACAGAGCTGACCAACAGCAGTGGGCGTGTCTCTTATGTCCTCCCAGACAACCGGCGGCTCGGCATCGGGGTGTACCCCGTCAAAATGGTGGTCAGGTACGCCGAGACATCATAACACAAACAACAACAAGTATGTTCTGTTCCTCTGACGCTTCCTGTCCTTTTGTCCTTCTATCCTCCCTGTCCTTCCTGCCCTTCTATCCTACCTGCCCTTCTATCCATCCTGTCCTTCTATCATTCCTGTCCCTCTATCCTTCCTGCCCTTCTATCCTTCTATCCATCCTGTCCTTTTGTCCTTCTATCCATCCTGTCCTTTTGTCCCTCTATCCTTCCTGCCCTTCTATCCTTCCTGTCCTTCTTGTCCCTCTATCCATCTTGTCCTTCCTGTCCTTCTTGTCCCTCTATCCATCCTGTCCTTCTTGTCCCTCTATCCATCCTGTCCTTTTGTCCCTCTATCCATCCTGTCCTTTTGTCCCTCTATCCATCCTGTCCTTTTGTCCCTCTATCCATCCTGTCCTTTTGTCCTTCTATCATCCTGTCCCTCTATCCTTCCTGCCCTTCTTGTCCCTCTATCCATCATGTCCTTCCTGCCCTTCTATCCTTCCTGTCCTTCTTGTCCCTCTATCCATACTGTCCTTCTTGTCCCTCTATCCATCCTGTCCTTCTATCCATCCTGTCCTTCTATCCATCCTGTCCTTTTGTCCTTCCTGCCCTTCTATCCTTCTTGTCCCTCTATCCTTCCTGTCCTTCTATCCATCCTGTCCTTCTATCCATCCTGTCCTTCCTGCCCTTCTATCATTCCTGTCCCTCTATCCTTCTTGTCCCTCTATCCTTCCTGTCCCTCTATCCTTCCTGTCCTTCTATCCATCCTGTCCTTCTATCCTTCTTGTCCCTCTATCCTTCCTGCCCCTCTATCCTTCCTGCCCTTCTATCCTTCTTGTCCCTCTATCCTTCCTGTCCTTCCTGCCCTTCTATCATTCCTGTCCCTCTATCCTTCTGGTCCCTTTATCCTTCTTGTCCCTCTATCCTTCCTGTCCTTCTATCCATCCTGTCTTTTTGTCCTTCTATCCATCTTGTCCTTCCTGCCCTTCTATCCTTCCTGCCCTTCTATCCTTCTATCCATCCTGTCCTTTTGTCCTTCTATCCATCCTGTCCTTTTGTCCTTCTATCCATCCTGTCCTTTTGTCCTTCTATCCATCCTGTCCTTTTGTCCCTCTATCCTTCCTGCCCTTCTATCCTTCCTGTCCTTCTTGTCCCTCTATCCATCCTGTCCTTCCTGCCCTTCTATCCTTCCTGTCCCTCTATCCATCCTGTCCTTCTTGTCCCTCTATCCATCCTGTCCTTTTGTCCCTCTATCCATCCTGTCCTTCCTGCCCTTCTATCCTTCCTGTCCTTCTTGTCCCTCTATCCATCCTGTCCTTCTTGTCCCTCTATCCATCCTGTCCTTCTATCCATCCTGTCCTTCTATCCATCCTGTCCTTTTGTCCTTCCTGCCCTTCTATCCTACCTGCCCTTCTATCCTTCTTGTCCCTCTATCCATCCTGTCCTTCTATCCATCCTGTCCTTCTATCCATCCTGTCCTTCCTGCCCTTCTATCATTCCTGTCCCTCTATCCTTCCTGCCCTTCTATCCATCCTGTCCTTTTGTCCTTCTATCCATCCTGTCCTTTTGTCCCTCTATCCTTCCTGCCCTTCTATCCTTCCTGTCCTTGTCCCTCTATCCATCCTGTCCTTCCTGCCCTTCTATCCTTCCTGTCCTTCTTGTCCCTCTATCCATCCTGTCCTTCTTGTCCCTCTATCCATCCTGTCCTTTTGTCCCTCTATCCATCCTGTCCTTCCTGCCCTTCTATCCTTCCTGTCCTTCTTGTCCCTCTATCCATCCTGTCCTTCTTGTCCCTCTATCCATCCTGTCCTTCTATCCATCCTGTCCTTTTGTCCTTCCTGCCCTTCTATCCTACCTGCCCTTCTATCATTCCTGTCCCTCTATCCTTCCTGCCCTTCTATCCTTCTTGTCCCTCTATCCTTCCTGTCCTTCTATCCATCCTGTCCTTTTGTCCTTCTATGCATCTTGTCCTTCTATCCTTCTTGTCCCTCTATCCTTCCTGCCCCTCTATCCTTCCTGCCCTTCTATCCTTCTTGTCCCTATATCCTTCCTGTCCCTCTATCCATCCTGTCCTTCTATCCATCCTGTCCTTCCTGCCCTTCTATCATTCCTGTCCCTCTATCCTTCCTGCCCTTCTATCCTTCTTGTCCCTCTATCCTTCCTGTCCTATCAATCCTGTCATTTTGTCCTTCTATCCTTCTTGTCCCTCTATCCTTCCTGCCCCTCTATCCTTCTTGTCCCTCTATCCTTCTTGTCCCTCTATCCTTCCTGTCCCTCTATCCTTCTTGTCCCTTTATCCTTCTTGTCCCTCTATCCTTCCTGTCCTTCTATCCATCCTGTCTTTTTGTCCTTCTATCCATCTTGTCCTTCCTGCCCTTCTATCCTTCTTGTCCTTCTATCCTTCATGTCCTTCTTGTCCCTCTATCCTTCCTGTCATTCTGTCCACCCTGTCCTTTTATCCTTCCTGTCCTTCCTGTCCCTCTATCCTTCCTGTCCCTCTATCCTTCTTGTCCCTTTATCCTTCTTGTCCCTTTATCCTTCTTGTCCCTCTATCCTTCCTGTCCTTCTATCCATCCTGTCTTTTTGTCCTTCTATCCATCTTGTCCTTCCTGCCCTTCTATCATTCCTGTCCCTCTATCCTTCCTGCCCTTCTATCCTTCCTGTCCTTCTTGTCCCTCTATCCATCCTGTCCTTCCTGCCCTTCTATCCTTCCTGTCCTTCTTGTCCCTCTATCCATCCTGTCCTTCTTGTCCCTCTATCCATCCTGTCCTTTTGTCCCTCTATCCATCCTGTCCTTCCTGCCCTTCTATCCTTCCTGTCCTTCTTGTCCCTCTATCCATCCTGTCCTTCTTGTCCCTCTATCCATCCTGTCCCTCTATCCATCCTGTCCTTCTATCCATCCTGTCCTTCTGTCCATCCTGTCCTTCTATCCATCCTGTCCTTTTGTCCTTCCTGCCCTTCTATCCTACCTGCCCTTCTATCCTTCTTGTCCCTCTATCCTTCCTGTCCTTCTATCCATCCTGTCCTTCTATCCATCCTGTCCTTCCTGCCCTTCTATCATTCCTGTCCCTCTATCCTTCCTGCCCTTCTATCCTTCTATCCATCCTGTCCTTTTGTCCTTCTATCCATCCTGTCCTTTTGTCCCTCTATCCTTCCTGCCCTTCTATCCTTCCTGTCCTTCTTGTCCCTCTATCCATCCTGTCCTTCCTGCCCTTCTATCCTTCCTGTCCTTCTTGTCCCTCTATCCATCCTGTCCTTCTTGTCCCTCTATCCACCCTGTCCTTTTGTCCCTCTATCCATCCTGTCCTTCCTGCCCTTCTATCCTTCCTGTCCTTCTTGTCCCTCTATCCATCCTGTCCTTCTTGTCCCTCTATCCATCCTGTCCTATCCATCCTGTCCTTCTATCCATCCTGTCCTTTTGTCCTTCCTGCCCTTCTATCCTACCTGCCCTTCTATCCTTCTTGTCCCTCTATCCTTCCTGTCCTTCTATCCATCCTGTCCTTCTATCCATCCTGTCCTTCTATCCATCCTGTCCTTCCTGCCCTTCTATCATTCCTGTCCCTCTATCCTTCCTGCCCTTCTATCCTTCTTGTCCCTCTATCCTTCCTGTCCCTCTATCCTTCCTGTCCTTCTATCCATCCTGTCCTTTTGTCCTTCTATCCTTCTTGTCCCTCTATCCTTCCTGCCCCTCTATCCTTCCTGCCCTTCTATCCTTCTTGTCCCTATATCCTTCCTGTCCCTCTATCCATCCTGTCCTTCTATCCATCCTGTCCTTCCTGCCCTTCTATCATTCCTGTCCCTCTATCCTTCCTGTCCCTCTATCCTTCCTGCCCTTCTATCCTTCTTGTCCCTCTATCCTTCCTGTCCTATCAATCCTGTCCTTTTGTCCTTCTATCCATCTTGTCCTTCTATCCTTCTTGTCCCTCTATCCTTCCTGCCCCTCTATCCTTCTTGTCCCTCTATCCTTCTTGTCCCTCTATCCTTCCTGTCCCTCTATCCTTCTTGTCCCTTTATCCTTCTTGTCCCTCTATCCTTCCTGTCCTTCTATCCATCCTGTCTTTTTGTCCTTCTATCCATCTTGTCCTTCCTGCCCTTCTAACATTCTTGTCCCTCTATCCTTCCTGTCCCTCTATCCTTCCTGTCCCTCTATCCTTCCTGCCCTTCTATCCTTCTTGTCCTTCTATCCTTCATGTCCTTCTTGTCCCTCTATCCTTCCTGTCCTTCTGTCCACCCTGTCCTTTTATCCTTCCTGTCCCTCTATCCTTCCTGTCCCTCTCTTTCCTGTCCTTCGGTCCTTCAGAGGAGACCACACGTCAGCGGACAGCTACCTCACCGTCGTGCCCCCAGGGACCGAGTTCGTGGTGTTCAGCATCGACGGCTCCTTTGCTGCAAGCGTTTCAATAATGGGCAGCGACCCAAAGGTTCGAGCCGGAGCCGTGGACGTGGTGAGGTGAGGGTCAGGTCCAAAGTAATAAGTACTGACCAGCCACAACATTGATTATCTGGTTACCATGGCAACCTGTCAGTGGGGGTGAGGGGGTTCTGAAAGCGGTCCAGTTCACCTGTATGAGTTGCAGATGGTGTCACCTCCGCCTGAACTCCTGTCTGCTCCATTTCCTCCATCATTTCTCTCAGGTACTGGCAGGACTTGGGCTACTTGATCATTTACGTGACGGGTCGCCCTGACATGCAGAAGCAGCGGGTGGTGGCCTGGCTCTCACAGCACAACTTCCCTCACGGCATCGTCTCCTTCTGCGACGGGCTGGTTCACGACCCGCTCCGACACAAAGGCAACTTCCTCAAATTACTCATCAACGAGGTGAGCGAGGCGGCTGCGGACTGAAGTCACTTGCGCTCCAGAACAGGTCCATAAACGTGTTCTGTTCTTTAGGCCCACATGAGGATCTTTGCGGCCTACGGCTCCACCAAGGACATCTCCGTGTACTCGTCCATCGGCCTGCCGCCGTCACACATCTACATCGTGGGCCGGCCCACCAAGAGAATGCAGCACCAGTGTCAGGTAGATCCTCATGGAACCTTCTTCTTCTGGGCCGGGTCGCCTCTGAACATGAGACACGTAGAAGGAAACCTTCTGCCGTCATTCTGAGGACGTTCAAATGCTGCACCTCATGAATAAAAGCAGATTCTTTAACAGGTCAAACATTTGAATATTTGTTGGTAAAGATTAAACACAAGTCACCTCTAATATGAAAAGAAACTGGAGCTGGACCTCGACGGTCCTCGTGGAGAGAAGTATTATTCACTGTTTTAAAAACAGCAGCTCTGCTTTACCGTCCTATGGTTTCCCCAAACCACACTTTTATGTTAATGGTGAAGGCTTCCATTGGATTTCTGTTCTAAACGTCAAATACTAATAATACAGATTACTCACACATAGTAACAGATTACTCAAACATAGTAACAGATGACTCACACATAGTAACAGATGAATCACACATAGTAACAGATGACTCACACATAGTAACAGATGACTCACACATAGTAACAAATGACTCATACATAGTAACAGATGACTCACATAGTAACAGATGACTCATACATAGTAACAGATGACTCACATAGTAACAGATGACTCACACATAGTAACAGATGGCTCACACATAGTAACACATGACTCATACATAGTAACAGATGACTCACACATAGTAACAGATGACTCACACATAGTAACAGATGACTCACATAGTAACAGATTACTCACACAGTAGCAGATGACTCATACACACAGTAACAGATTATCAGCACCAGTATGTCGGTCTGGAATGTGGAGCATCAGCGGCTTGAAGACATTTTTAAAATATTTGAATTATTATTATTGGTGTGTTTGTTTTGAGACAATGTTTGACCTTCTCTGAACATCTCTTCCAGTTCATTCCGGACGGCTACGCTTCCCACCTTTCCCAGCTTGAGTACAGCCACAGGTCTCATCCTGCCAAGACTGCCAGCTCTCGAATGGTCCTCCGCAAAGGCAGCTTTGGATTGGGCGCCACCGGAGGGGACTTCCTCCGCAAACGCAATCACATCTTTCGCACCATTTCCTCTCAGCAGCCTGGAGGGGCGGCGTCCGTTTTGCCCAACCAGACCGTGCGGACCGAGCGCACGCTGAGCCAGTGCGAGGTGGATCGGGAGCGAGCGGTGGGCCCTGCCGCTCAGAGGAGTATGAGTATCGCTGCAGGGTGCTGGGGCCGCAGTGGGAGCACAAAGGAGGGCAGTGGGGGGTTACAGGGCCCTAAATAAGACTAAAGAGGGGCTGCAGCGTTGAAGAACCCCGGCCTGAGTCACTGTGATCTCTGGACTGGACCAGGACTGAATGGAGCGTTATACTTTGGAAATGAAAGGGACCTAGCGTGAGCGTAGTCTGAGCGTAGCTGTCCAGGAGGAGTGGATCAATCACGCCAAGCAGGATGCAGCTAACAAAGACGGTTTCTATAGCATGACTTCTTACAGTTCAACTTTTATAGGATCCATCACTGATACAAACGACTGGAGGGAGGGACGGAATATCGGAAGCCTTAATCTGATCTCGTCTAACGGGACAAACCCCACCTCCCCCCTCCCGATATAAAACACTGTCCACGCATTTGAATCATGACCTCAGGACGAACTGCCACTTCAGAGGTTTGGGTTGATCCGCCGCCGTGTCAGGAAGACTTTCAGCGCGGCTTCTGTTGCCGCTGAGCCTCCAGCGGCGAGAGATCAAGCACATTTAGCCGACAGCTGACCGAGATGACAGTTCAGACAAACATTTTATACGTGCCGAGAGTCTGGGGCGTTTTTCTCCAGGTTGAGTCCGTCTGTCTGCACACAGTGGTGCAGTGTGGAGGCGGAGCTACTTTCTAATCATGTCTGTTATGTGAGTGAACTTATCCTGTAAGCCAGTCTCACAGAATTCTTGCTTTTGAATAAACCCAAAAACCCATCGATTTCCATAAAATACCAGAGCCGCCGGCGCTGAAGAACTAAAAAACTTTTTCCAAAGTGAAAGAGTCGTCATCCAACGGCCCAGTAGATGCAGCAGGAACCTGAAGGATTGTGGGAAAATAAGTCTCACAGGTGAGCACATGTACGGGCTGTTGTGTTAAGACAACCGGGTCAGAGCAGACATCTTTGGAGTTCTCACTGGGAACCAGATCCACTTACGTACGGGTGGAGTTTCGTTTGATTCAAATCTTCTTCAGCCCAAATGAAGTTCTGGAGGAAATCTCCATTGAGAACTTTTCCAAACAAACAAATGTTTACTAGTCCTCGTTGGTAAAACCGTCTGGTCAGCAACAGCATTCAGTGTGGCCTCGGCGCCATCGAAGGCCTTAAGACCCAACAGATGAGCGGAAAGCAGCATCAAGGACTCGGACTCTGTACAGTCCACAGCAACAATCCCTTTATATATCCATCTGCTTGCAATACCTCTGACCCACCAGTGGGTGGTGCTGTCCAGCACGTGCTGCTGCCGGGCGCACTGGTGTGGTGTTTCCTGGATTTTTGCTTGTTTTGTCATAGGAGACAGAACAGGATGGACCCAGTTCTCCTGAGGAGCCAGCTTGGACCCAGTACCTCTTCATAGCTTTCACTCGCAGAGACCAGTCAGTATTTTTTCAGACGGACTGAGGAATGGGCCGAAAGCGGTTCAGTCTGAATGTTTGAAGGACCGGATCCGTTCAGTGGTGAAGGTGGAGGCGAGGATGACCGTGGTCAGAGCAGACGTCGTCTGAGTGCTCCTGTTTACGGTTCTGTGTTTCAGAACGGTCAGATTTTTCGGTGCAAAGGCAAACCAAAGTTAGAAGGCGGGCCAAAATCAGTTTTGTTGTCAAAGTTCCTCATGTTCTACTGGTCATTCAGAAAATTCTGTTGTCATTTCAAGGATGAGGGAAAAAACACGACAAATGGCATAAAGTTAAGATTAGAAGATCAGCAGCCGCTTGAGTTCATCAAACCACATTTGACCTTTTGGAATGAAATTACACTCAAAACAAGGTTTTTGAAAAATTCCAGTGCTGACTCAGCTAAAAGCGAAAGTGTTACACTCTAGAATGAAGGTGGCATTCAGATGCTAACTGGTATCACTGGGATGAATTGATTTTCCGATAAAGTTGTTCGTTAGCTCCTTCTATTCTGCTCTGGTGTTCCCCAGGGCTCCTTACTTGGAGGAGTTTTGGCTAGTGACGTTTTTACAGACATGAGGAAAAATCGTGGGCATTTCTAACTCTGTCAAAGTTTAAACGATACTAGCTTCAGAAAAACATAATATTTTACTGTTATTGAATGAAAGCTCACCCTCGTTTCTGGTACTACCTCTCAGAAGAGAGAATTCCGGGGTCCGTCTCTTTATTCCGAGTTGCACTAAAATTCTTTTGGTTCTCCTCGTGCAACATCCGTCTTCCAAGTGGACATTGGTTCCGTAGTTTCTGCATAAAGAGAGTAAATGTAGTAGCCCAGGGCTCTGTGCTCGGACCACTTTTATTTTGCCCTATCATAGGAAAAAAACTCCTGAATCTGCCCTTTTATCCAAAGCTATTCGATAATGAACGTTTATAAAGTCTGATCCAATAGTGTTCTGACGGGACCAGTGAGGAACCCCTCCTACTGGTGACGCAATTCATTATCTGCTTTAAAAAGTTGTTGTCGGAGATAAAATATCTCTTCACCATGGTGGCTCATGTTAGCTTAGCATTTTTAATGGTGTTAGCTAACACTTGAAGCTGTAGGCAGAATGGCTCTGTCAGCATTCAGCTCTTTTATTAAACCTATAGCGTGTATTTCATCCTGTTATTGTATTTCATACCTGACGGTACCATCCTGAATGGACGGAACCGGACATCAGGGTCAGTATTTAGCAGAGCCGCTGCTGCACTGGTCCTCTGCTGCCCCCTGCTGTTTGTTAATTATCAGTTATCTACCTGTAAAAAATCACGTTAGTCCACTTTTATCCAGGTAGAGGAAAAATAGTGTTTCATTGTTTGAAGCAATATACAAGGATCTGCCATAACATTGTAACCCCTGACAGGAGAAGTCAAGTCACTCATCATCTCGTCTCAACGTTTCCGTTGGTTGGATATTTTAGACACTCACATTTTTTCCTTTGATGTGTTGGAAGCAGGAAAAATGGTCAAGAGGAAGGAGAGACTTTGACAAGCGGCAGACTGTTATAACTATACGACTGGATCAGAACATCTCCAAAGTTGTCAAAATGACAACTGGTGAACAGGTTACAGGGTCAGGGGTTAGGCTGTGTTGTCAGCATTGACCCCTGTCAGAGGTCACAGCGTAACACAGACCTCAAATTGGGACCTACACACTACTAGGCAGGTGGTTTTAATGTTATGGCTGATCTGATCTTTTGCAGCTGGAAGGAGGCGTTGGTTCCACAGATGGACTAAACACTAGCAGGAGATGAACGTAGGGTGAGTCCAGGTACCGATGGACGGTTCTCCACCCTACCGGAGCAAGAAAAACCACGTTCAGGTTTTCAGATCACCGCCTGATCCCTGTTGACTTTTTCAACTGATCCTTTAAAGCCACAAAAGCGTTCAGAGAACTTTAGCAGATCTGGCTCATTTCACGATTCTGGTTCTGATTCTGGTTTCAGTTTACGTTCTGAAATTTAGCCTCATTGTTTCCGCTGTAGCTGCTCCGTCATCTCGCGTCAGCGTTTTCCTCACGCGTCGCTACGCCCTCGTCTGAACGCCAGTCAGGACGGAGGAGTATAAGTACCGGACCCAGAAGTTTCCAGAACCAGGGGTTTTCAAACTCTGACCACAGCTTCCCTCCGAGGGACAGAAGTCAGAGGATTCAGCAGCGGCTGCATGTGAGGTTTATTACCACAATAAGAAGTAAATCCTGAAAAACTCCCTTTCACTGCCGCCTCTGAGCGTCTCCAGTCCTTCATAGAGACCCGGGAGGTTACCGGGGATCTGAGCCGGTTCCTCGTGGCTGAAGACCTCCAGTACTGTCATCTTGCTGGGTTTCAGCTGAGACAGGCATTCTAGAATGTTCCAGGAGTTCTTCAGGACCGAAGGCCTAGGTGGGTTTGGGACGATTGTGATTATAAGCGTCCGATGAGGTCGTGATGAAGGAATCCGTCATACCTTCCATCCCTATGCTTCACTGTAGGTAGATGTTCTTTTCAGAATCTGCGTGTCTCGTCCTCCTCCAGACACGCCTCTGATCCAAAGCCCCATTTTGGTTTCATGGCTCCTCAGAGCAGCATCCTCAAACCTCCAGGCTCAGAGCTCCTGCACAGACGCCTCTTCTGGTTTTGGGTCAGCGGCGCTGAGGTCAGTGTGAAGGTCGGATGGATCATTCAGACTGCGGCCGTCAGTAAACGGAGTATCTGTAGAATAGACCCGAATAATTTTTTTCCTTATTAAATTGATTATTCTGACGTGTAATGGATAGATTCTTATTTATACAACTATTTGCTTACAAATATGGAAATTGGTTTCAGAATTATGTTTTTTCTTTGATGCTCCCACCTCCTGGTTTGGTTCTGGTTTCAGTATTAATCATATCTGATGAGTCGTACCATCAGATCCTCCGGAGGAACCGCTCAGAGTTTGAAAACCGCTGATTACAGCCACCTTTGATCCCAGCAGAAACAGGAAGTGAGCGAGCGTCGTGGACCGACGGGATACTGATGACATCATCACTGGAGGAGAAACAGAATCCGAGTTTGGATTTAGAGACAAGCTCCGACTCCCGTTCCAAAACAGCTGTGACGTGATGTAAGACCTGTATGCAGGAAGAATAATGCAACCATTGTCAAATCTATTTAATCTGGATTTAATTAACAAGATATTTAATCCTCAAATGTCATTATTTTAATTTATATATACCATCGCAGATGTGTTACCTGTGGGCACTTACACCCCCTCATACATCGCAGATGTGTCACCTATGGGCACTAACACCCCCTCATACCATCCCAGATGTGTCACCTATGGGCACTAATACCCCCTCATACCACCAGATGCGTCACCTATGGGCACTAACACCCCCTCATACCACCAGATGCGTCACCTATGGGCACTAACACCCCCTCATACCATCACAGATGTGTTACTTGTGGGCACCAACACCCCCTCATACCATCACAGATGTGTTACTTGTGGGCACCAACACCCCCTCATACCATCCCAGATGTGTCACCTATGGGCACTAACACCCCCTCATACCATCCCAGATGTGTCACCTATGGGCACTAACACCCCCTCATACCACCAGATGCGTCACCTATGGGCACTAACACCCCCTCATACCATCCCAGATGTGTCACCTATGGGCACTAACACCCCCTCATACCACCAGATGCGTCACCTATGGGCACTAACACCCCCTCATACCCACCCCTCTGGAATGAGGAGTGTATTTTCTGGTGGACTTCTGGCTGGTTGTACATACTGTACAGACGTATGACTTTTATTTATGACATCAGGATCACCTCACTGGAACGTTCAGGTGAAACATGTTTGAAAAATGTAGCATTTTGTTGTGGCTAAGACGACGGACCAATGAGGACGGTTGTTTTTAACACGTGCAATATTCCAACCGCGGCCATCAGCAAACACGCCGCCGGCTTCTTCACGTCTCACAGGACCACCAAACCCACTCTTCAAAGGGGAGTATTTTAAAAACCTGCCTTAGATATGAACTTGGAAGGGGAGGCGGTTTTCTGAGTGGGCGGGGCATGAAGAAGAAGAGGTGGCGCTCTAGTTAGCAGGCTTTTGCATGTCTGATTGAATCTACTTAACCTTCATGCTTTACAACAATAAAACCTGATGTGTCGTCAAACCGGTTCTGTTCGGTCCAAACGTGTCTGCTGATTTCACCTGTCATCCCCTCGTGTGGGTCAAAGGTCACATCAACTGAGAATACTGTCAAACCAATAACACGCCATCACAAACAGATGGCATCAAAACCCACTTTTAAAGGTGCAGACTGTAGAATTACTCTTAACTATTTTATCTAGTGTGTTATCAGGTGTAAATAAGAATAGTTGTCTTAAAGTAATCTTAGAAAAAGGGGGCGGGTCTTCCTCCATGGAGGCCAGTGTTGTACGGTAGTCCAGAACAGACAAACTGGATGCAGGGAGGACTTTTCACATTCTAAGGTTGAAGGACGACAAAGAAAATATTAACCATCAAAGACGGGCGGGTGTAACTGGACTACGGTTTTGATAAAAGCAGCTCGGTTCCACATGCTCCTATTATTTAGCACAACAACCAGCGAGGTGGCGTGAACCCGACCCTCAGAGGAAACATGAAGACCCGACTCAGAAACCACAGAGGTAAACTGGTTCTGCATGGCCTCCTGAAGACGGGACCACGACTCGCACTAACGAACCTTTGTTTCTTTTTTCTATATTCCCCCACCTTAATGACTTATTCAAGAGAAGTAATCATTAAAATCATCAGCCCGCCTCCTTCACCAACGTCCCAGCGACTGCAGTAGTTCAACTCACTCACACCTCCCTGGTTCTCCTCGATCAGACTCCTGCAGGTGTTCTCCTCGGGATGTTTGTGGGGCCTCTGGTCTCGCGGTCAGGCCCTTCCTTCCTTCCTTTGAGCAGCAGTAAATCAGGCTAACTTGTGACGTCCATGCCAGATGGCGTCAGTGGGATCAGACGCCACCGGCTAGCAGTCCCTCCCAACACTCATCAGGTACCCGGTCCCTGAAACATGACCTAGAACTCCACCCAAGATGTTCTGGAGCCTCACTCCGATCATCATTTCCCCCTCTAATAACCTGTCACTGGTTATAAAGTTGTGGCTGGTTGTGCTCTGAACAGAAGTGGAACTGAAACCCACCTACCAGTAACAGCAGGTGTAGACGGCAGCGCCGCCCACAGGCTGAGGTGGTTACTACACCATTACCAGGACATGAATCCATCTTTAAACCACTGTTTGGACCGCACAGCACTTCTTAATGGGTTGCTTCTGAAGCTTCCTCTCAAACACACAAGCTGTTTAGAAAACAGCTCCAGGTGTCTGAGGAGCAGCGAGGAGGAGACGCCAGCAGGGGGTCCAGGAGACGCATGATGACTCGTGGCCAGTCAGAAGTCTGGACACGCCCACTCTCTCATAGGGTTCTTTATTTCATCTACTTCATTTTAAGGGACAAGAACGGTGGAAAAGTATCGGACCTCCTCCAAAACCTCAAATGAAAGGTTAAGTCCTTACAACACACTTCCTGTTTGTTACCAATCACTTCCTCTCACACTATGAATACGTCACGTACTTTATAAGAAGGCGATGATGTCACCAGGAGAGAAGACAGTTCTGCTTCTACTTTCAGGGATTTACAGAAGACATCTCCTCATCTCCTCATCTCCTCAGTGACCAGGGAGGCAGCAGCTGCTGGATCTGAGCATCAGATGATGATGATGATGTCATCCCGGCCCAGGGGGGCTATTAACCGTTCTGACCGGGCTCCTGGGAGGAGGTCAAAGTTGAGGTGCAGTGGTAAATACTTCAGATCCTGAGAGGTTGTTTGTTTGTTTGTTTGTTCATAACAAAGACATTTAATACATCAAACATTTAGATCGTTTACACTTCTTTACTTTTACACACGCCTTCTTTCATACTTCTTCTTCAGATTACAAAACAGTGACAGTAAAGAAAAGCGTCCAGTCAGAAGGTGTCCAAACCCATGGCTGGTTCTGGATCTACTGGGTCTGGAGCTCTAGAGAGGGCGGGGCCTTTTGGGAGTTATCTGTTGACTAGCCTGCTCCTCCTCCTGGAGGGCACAGCGGAAAGACTTGACCTTATCTGAAAGCAGAGAGCGGAGGACAGGAGTCAGGAGGAGGACGCAGGAGCCGCCTAATCAGCGGCCAACATCTCACCATCTCATGTCTCCTGAAGCTTTACCTCGCAGCTCCGTCAGAATATCGATCTTCTGCTCCAGGATCTGCTCCAGCTGGGTTGCGTACGACTCTGCGTCGTAGTCCACCTCCTCCGTCATCTCCAGAAGGACCTTCTCGTCCTCCAGCCAGCGGATGGACTCCTGAGGAGACGGCGGGGGGAAAGATACATTTCTTGTAGTTATTCTGCTCCGTTTTCTTTAACCTTCAGGGTCGAGATTCACATGTGACACCTCAAGTAGGTTCTGACATTGTGACCCCTTCAACACTGTGGTACAAACATCTCCTCAAACTGGACCGCACAGAACCAGAAGATAGAGAAGAGAGAAGTCTGCAAGTAAATCCTGACCAACTGTCATCAACTCTTCTTCTATCTGATCGACCCAGATCAATAATCAACACAGAGAGGGAGTAGAGAGAGTGAGCAGAGAGAGTGAGTACAGAGTGTGAGCAGATAGAGTGAGTACAGAGAGTGAGTACAGAGTGTGAGTACAGAGTGTGAGTACAGAGTGAGTACAGAGTGTGAGTACAGAGAGTGAGCAGAGAGTGTGAGTACAGAGAGTGAGTACAGAGAATTAGTACAGAGAGTGTGTAGAGAATGAGTACAAAGTGTGAGTACAGAGAGTGAGTACAGAGTGTGAGTACAGAGTGTGAGTACAGAGAGTGAGTACAGAGAGTGAGTACAGAGAGAATGTAGAGAATGAGTACAGAGTGTGAGTACACAGAGTGAGTACAGAGTGTGAGTACAGAGAGTGAGTACAGAGAGTGAGTACAGAGAGAATTTAGAGAATGAGTACAGAGTGTGAGTACACAGAGTGAGTACAGAGTGTGAGTACAGAGAGTGAGTACAGAGAGTGAGTACAGAGTGAGTACAGTGTGTGAGTAGAGGGAGTGAGCAGTGAGTGTAAACGGAAAATAACTGAACAATTCTGATCTCACCAGAAGATCCAGCAGAACCAACGATAGTTTGAAGAGAAGAAACGGCAGGAAAGGGATTTTTCTAATAATCACAGAACCTGCATTTCTTCTCTTTAGGTCCGATTTGTCCCTGGAACCATCCCGCCCCTCCTCTTCCAGTAACAATGCAAACATGCAGCTGCCCATGTGACCTCTGAACCCTTCAGCAACACGGTGACCTCCTGAGGCGTCTCCTCATGCTTCTCTCCGAATAGCTGCAGTACTGATGTGAATGTATTCATCGGATCAGCACCATCAGCTCCTGTGCAGTCATATGAAGGCTTTACTTACCTGGAACACAACCCTGTGGTCCTCAAGAACCTGCTCCTCCATCTCCACCAGCTGGGACACCGCTTCATGGAAGGTGAAGAGCTGAGGCGAAACTTCTTCCTCCTACAGAGAAGGCAGAACACGTCTGGTTTAAGGTCCGAAACCAACAACAAAACTGAACCAGTTATTGTTCTATTAAAAGTTCCTCCTCCAGAGAAGCTGAGGAGAACCCAGAACCCTCCTCGTTATGACCTTCCTCATCCTTCACTAGTCTCATTCTCACGTTGTGGTTCTGACCCGTAAACACGTTGACAGTTGTTGATTCAGGACTTGTTTGTGTTTTTGGTTCATTCTTTTTGTAAAGCAAGAAACTTTGACTAAAATAAGTCCAATAAAAGTTCTTCTCGTTATTCCTCTTCTTGTTATTCATCTCGTTTTTGTAAGAATTTTTTTTTTTTTTTTTTAACAGTTTCATTTCAGATGTGGATATTGAAAATCGAAAAACACCAATGATGAGACACCAGTACCACTGGTTTACTACGTGGTCCATCCTGGAGATGATGAGACACCAGTACCACTGGTTTACTACGTGGTCCATCCTGGAGATGATGAGACACCAGTACCACTGGTTTACTACGTGGTCCATCCTGGAGATGATGAGACACCAGTACCACTGGTGTACTACGTGGTCCATCCTGGAGATGATGAGACACCAGTACCACTGGTTTACTACGTGGTCCATCCTGGAGATGATGAGACACCAGTACCACAGGTTTACTACGTGGTCCATCCTGGATCTGGTGAGACACCAGTACCACAGGTTTATTACGTGATCCGTCCTGGACCAGCGGTACTACTAGCCAGGATCAGGAGAGTGGAGAGTTCTGGCTCTGGAGTGGAGAGTCTGTTTCTCATGCTGCTACAGAAGTCAGGATGTTGACATGGACCATGGTAAAATGGGACCTTGTGATTGGTCCAGACGTCCCACATGACAGCAGCATTATGGGTATTGTCTTTAATCTTTCATGATCAGAGGAATGAGAGAAAGTGTTTAGACTGGGAAACAGGTGTTTTAGGCTTTATAGATTATTTAAGTGAACTACTTACTGGTTCTAATGTTGTGTTTGTGGGCGGGTATAATCACCATTAATGGGACGGCAGAGCTGCCGATGTATTTCCTGTGTGCCGCCCCCCCCTCAGAGCTCCGCCTTCACTAGAACCCTGACAGGTGAGTACACCCGGCGTGACGCATGAAAGAAACCCAGTTTTCATTTCTGTTGTCTAGTTTTATTTTATTTATGTTCAAATTAGAAATTGAAAACCGAACCGTCTTTCACTTTTCTCTCCGCCTCTGATCATGAGAAGAAAAACTCATTTTTCACTCTTGAAACGTTGAATCCAAAAAACGACTCGTGTCCGTTTCTGAATCAAAAAGGAAATATGAAGCGATGGACCGACCCTCAGGTTCTCCTCCTCAAGTTCTCCTTTTCTCCTCTTCAGGTATGTCATCGTCTTTCTCTAGTCATCCTCTCATTCCTGTTCTTCCTCGTCGTTCTCGCTCCTTGTAGTTGCTTTGATCTGTTTTGCTGTTAGTTTGTTCCTGGAGTGGATCTGGCGCCGCCTCCGGGTTGAACAAGAGCAATAGAGGGGTGAGAGACGTGAACGCTTTCATACGGTACAGACGAACGACCCGCCGGGTATGGTGCAGGACCTCTGCACAGTTCTGCAGAGGTGTGATCCAGATCCACTGCAGTATTGAGGCGTTCCTCCTGCAGGGATCAGTTAGTGAGTGACGGACAAACAGAGTTTCTCTTACGTTCTGCTCACAGAGCAGCTTCAGGTCGTCCCTCTGTGGAGAACTGCCCACTCCCCACTGGGCCTCCTGGACCTCCAGCTGGACGGCGTTTCCTCCCTGGTTTCCCTCCTTCTCTGCCGCGGGGAGCTCCTTCACCCTGACAACACGTCAGTGACAAACATCATGGCGTCTGCGACAACGGCTCACAAACGTGACGAGCGGCGAAGGCTGGACAAACTGGCCGGCGGCCGACATGCAGACATGACGCTGGTGAAAATGGCAGAACAACAAAGAACACGGGCGGCGCCGGGGTTCTGACAGGAAATCAAGCCTGGGAAAATAAAAGCATGTCAACATCAAATTATATTCATGGTCAAATAATAAATAATAGATGTAAAATAATACATGTTAATATAATAGATGTAAAATAATATATGTTATAAAATAATAGATGTAAAATAATATATGTAAAATAATACATGTTAATATAATAGATGTAAAATAATATATGTAAAATAATATATGTTATAAAATAATAGATGTAAAATAATATATGTAAAATAATACATGTTAATATAATAGATGTAAAATAATATATGTAAAATAATATATGTTATAAAATAATAGATGTAAAATAATAGATGTAAAATAATACATGTTAATATAATAGATGTAAAATAATACATGTTAATATAATAGATGTAAAATAATATATGTAAAATAATATATGTTATAAAATAATATATGTTAAATAATAGATGTTAAAATAATAGATGTTTGATCAGCGGACCTCAAGAAGTGGCCCGCGGTCCTTATCCGGCCCGCTAGCTGCCTATCTGCAGACCCTGAGCTGAACGTGTGACAGGTGGGTTTACATGGACACCCTAATGATTGAGAAGACGTCGTGACCGAACGCTCCGCTGAGTAAACACCGGGTCAGAAAAGATCCCGGGTCACGTAAACCCCGGGTCAGAAAAGATCCCGGGTCACGTAAACACCGGGTCAGAAAAGATTAAATAACATTTTATATTATTTAATCTGTATTTTTATTGTTTTGAATGAAAAGGAAATTTTGCTTTGAATAAAACGGTATTATAGTATAAAACTATAGATATAAAACTATAGATATAAAACTATAGATGATAAAACTATAGATGTAAAACTATAGATATAAAACTATAGATATAAAACTATAGATGATAAAACTATAGATGATAAAACTATAGATGTAAAACTATAGATGATAAAACTATAGATATAAAACTATAGATGGTAAAACTATAGATGTAAAACTATAGATGATAAAACTATAGATATAAAACTATAGATATAAAACTATAGATGATAAAACTATAGATCACATATGTCAGAGTCAAGGCCCGCGGGCCACATCCGGCCCGCGAGAAGGTTTTTTACGGCCCCTGGGATGATCTTGATTTATTATTAGAACCGGCCCGCAGACCGCAGCAAGCCGGCAGCCCGCAGATCTTTTACACGCACCAATACTACATTTCCCACAATGCAACGGTGACGCACCGAGCAGTAGGCTGCTTCATTTCAATATTTATTGGCACAGCAGTCGTCAGCATCACAGTAAAATTAACTTTCAGATACCCATCAAAAATGGCAAAACGGAAGGTGGACACTGAGAACCGGGGGTTTCAAACAAGGTGGGAGTCGGAGTATATGTTCACGGAGGTAGCTGGAAAACCTGTGTGTCTTCTGTGTGGAGAAAGTGTGGCGGTACTGAAAGAGTATAATCTGAGACGACATTATGAAACGAAACACGCGGACAAAAACAAGAATATGGACATGGAACAAAGGCTACAAAAGGCAGAGGAATTAAAACGAGGCCTCAAATCTCGACAGGCTCTGTTCAAAAAAGCCAAATCACAAGGCCAGGCTGCTGTCAAGGCCAGTTTTATTTTGGCAGAAGAGATCGCTAAATCAGCCCGGCCATTTACGGAGGGGGATTTCATCAAAAACTGCATGATTAAAGTTTGTGACGAAGTTTGCCCAGAAAAAAGGCAACTCTTTTTAAATGTGAGTCTGAGCAGAAACACCATTGCCGAGAGAGTAGACCAGTTGTCCATCAATCTAAAAGAGCAGCTTGTGAAAAAGGGAAAAGATTTCATTGCATATTCCTTGGCTGTGGATGAGAGCACCGACATTTCTGACATTGCCCAGTTGTCAATTTTCATCCGCGGAGTGGACTCCAGCCTAAGCGTGACAGAGGAGTTTTTGGCTTTACGTCCTATGCATGGCACAACTACGGGGCATGATTTGTATGAAGAGGTGTCAAGATGTGTAAATGAGATGGAGCTGCCTTGGGAAAAACTCGTGGGTTTGACAACCGACGGAGCACCTGCGATGTGTGGACACAGGAGCGGACTGGTGGCGAAGATACGGGAAAAGATGCAAGAGGAAAACGCGACAGGTGAGCGGACAGCTTATCATTGTATCATACACCAGGAAGCGTTGTGCGGTAAAGCCTTGAAAATGGAGCATGTAATGAGCATCATCACGCACACAGTTAACTTTATCAGAGCCAAAGGTTTGAATCACCGCCAGTTCAAGGCATTTCTGACGGAGTTAGAAACGGAGCATGGTGATTTGCCTTATCACACAGAGGTGCGATGGCTAAGCCAGGGAAAGGTGCTTCAAAGATGTTTCGAGCTTCGTGAGGAGATTTGTCTGTTCTTGGACAGCAAAGGGAAAGACACAACACAACTCCGAGACGAAATGTTTCTGTGTGAAATGGCTTTTCTGTGTGACATTACGAGTCATCTGAATGCAATGAACTTGCAGCTGCAGGGTCGGGATCATGTCATCTCTGATATGTACAGTACAGTGAAGGCATTTAAAACCAAACTGACTCTGTGGGAGACGCAGATGCGGAAAGAAAATTTGAGCCACTTTCCCAGCTGCCAGACCATGAAAGAGAAGCTCTCTACATGTGCGTTCCCGAGCGCACAGTTGGCTGATAAAATAGGTATGCTTGCCGCTGACTTTCGACGCCGATTTGCTGACTTTGAAGCACAAAAAAGCAGGTTGGAACTGCTCGGTAACCCATTTGCTGTTGACGTGGAAAGCTCACCACCAAACCTCCAAATGGAGTTGATTGACCTCCAATGCAATGATGCACTGAGGGCAAAATATGCGGCAGTGGGTGCTGCGGAGTTCGCCCGTTTCCTCCCCGACACAATGCCCCAGCTGCGCATCCAGGCTGCTCAAACGTTGTCTATGTTTGGCAGCACATACCTGTGTGAACAACTGTTTTCTTTGATGAACCTGAACAAAACATCACACAGAAGTCGACTTACTGCTGAACACCTCCACTCAATTCTGAGGATTTCCTCAGCTCAGAGCCTTACCCCGAACATTGATGAACTTGTGGAAAAGATGGGACACCACCAAGTATCACCCTCAACCTCAAACAAGTGAACATTACTGTGCAATCACATATTTAGAGTTTTTACTCAGTTCAAGTTTAAAAGTTCAAGTTTAATATTTGTTTTCACTGCATGTTACTTCTCCTTAAACAAAGTGTCGTTTTTGATTAATAGATTTTTGCACTTTATTTTATTGTATTTCAATCCAATTATATTTTAAAAATATTTCAGTTGAGTGGATGATAGAAAATTGCTATTATTGTTTTTTTCTTTGAAGTAAATTTAGCCCACTTTTGCTAAAATAGAAAATATAGGCTACTGATGATGCCTTGAATACCGGTTTCTTTCATTTAATGTTCATGTTATGGGGATTTTTATATAAAGGAAATTTGTCTTTTGTGTCTGTTGAAAATGAAAGATTACTGACAGAGCCATAAGAAAATATTGCTTTATTTATCTGATCATATTGGAATATATTTGTTAGGTTTTCAGTAGGTTCAATTAGGTTCACTAGACTATATGCGTCATTTAAAAATTTTTCAATGAACATTCGAACAGTCCGGCCCTCGGCTTGTAGCTAAATTTTTTATTTGGCCCTCCGTCCATTTGACTTTGACACCCCTGCTATAGATGATAAAACTATAGATGATAAAACTATAGATATAAAACTATAGATGTAAAACTATAGATGTAAAACTATAGATGATAAAACTATAGATATAAAACTATAGATATAAAACTATAGATGTAAAACTATAGATGTAAAACTATAGATGGTAAAACTATAGATGGTAAAACTATAGATGATAAAACTATAGATGTAAAACTATAGATATAAAACTATAGATGATAAAACTATAGATATAAAACTATAGATGATAAAACTATAGATGATAAAACTATAGATATAAAACTATAGATATAAAACTATAGATATAAAACTATAGATGTAAAACTATAGATGTAAAACTATAGATGATAAAACTATAGATGATAAAACTATAGATATAAAACTATAGATGTAAAACTATAGATGTAAAACTATAGATGTAAAACTATAGATATAAAACTATAGATGATAAAACTATAGATATAAAACTATAGATGATAAAACTATAGATGATAAAACTATAGATATAAAACTATAGATATAAAACTATAGATATAAAACTATAGATGTAAAACTATAGATGTAAAACTATAGATGATAAAACTATAGATGATAAAACTATAGATATAAAACTATAGATGTAAAACTATAGATGTAAAACTATAGATGATAAAACTATAGATGATAAAACTATAGATGTAGAACTATAGATGATAAAACTATAGATATAAAACTATAGATGATAAAACTATAGATGTAAAACTATAGATGATAAAACTATAGATGATAAAACTATAGATATAAAACTATAGATGTAAAACTATAGATGTAAAACTATAGATGGTAAAACTATAGATGGTAAAACTATAGATGGTAAAACTATAGATGATAAAACTATAGATATAAAACTATAGATATAAAACTATAGATATAAAACTATAGATGATAAAACTATAGATGATAAAACTATAGATATAAAACTATAGATGTAAAACTATAGATGTAAAACTATAGATGTAAAACTATAGATGGTAAAACTATAGATGGTAAAACTATAGATGATAAAACTATAGATATAAAACTATAGATATAAAACTATAGATGATAAAACTATAGATATAAAACTATAGATATAAAACTATAGATGATAAAACTATAGATGATAAAACTATAGATGTAAAACTATAGATGATAAAACTATAGATGATAAAACTATAGATATAAAACTATAGATGTAAAACTATAGATGTAAAACTATAGATATAAAACTATAGATGATAAAACTATAGATGTAAAACTATAGATGATAAAACTATAGATGATAAAACTATAGATGTAAAACTATAGATGATAAAACTATAGATATAAAACTATAGATGATAAAACTATAGATGTAAAACTATAGATGATAAAACTATAGATGTAAAACTATAGATGTAAAACTATAGATGATAAAACTATAGATATAAAACTATAGATGATAAAACTATAGATGATAAAACTATAGATGATAAAACTATAGATATAAAACTATAGATGTAAAACTATAGATATAAAACTATAGATGTAAAACTATAGATGATAAAACTATAGATATAAAACTATAGATATAAAACTATAGATATAAAACTATAGATATAAAACTATAGATATAAAACTATAGATATAAAACTATAGATTGTAAAACTATAGATATAAAACTATAGATATAAAACTATAGATGGTAAAACTATAGATTGTAAAACTATAGATGATAAAACTATAGATGATAAAACTATAGATGATAAAACTATAGATATAAAACTATAGATATAAAACTATAGATGTAAAACTATAGATGGTAAAACTATAGATGATAAAACTATAGATATAAAACTAAAGAAATAAAACTATACATATAAAACTATAGAGAGTATGCAAACCCTAGAGTGGAGTAGTAGAATACATGCAGAGTGATGGTTCCTTAAATGCAGCCAGTAGATGAAGACAGAAGAAGATGAAGAATAAAGCTAGTCATAGTTCACAGTTTAATTATCTTCAATAAATCTCACAAGAGGACCGTAACCAACAACACGCTGACGTCTTCCCAGAGGATTAACCTGTTTAGTGTGCTTAAACTAAGTAGTCCACATCTAATAAGTATTGGCTGCAGCACGATTCTTTACCCAGTTGGGCTCTAAGGCACAGAAGAAGAGGATTTTTTGGTAGACGCACTCTTTTGTTGGTTTCAGTCCTTTCAAAGGATTTATTGATATCAAATATTAAGCATGTTTTTTACTGACAAACTGATTCGTAGGGTCTGAGTGGAGGAGGCAACCAGAAAAGGTTATGAACAGGAAGTGAAGGTGATGTCAGAAGGGGGTAGAGATATAGTAGAAAGGGATCATACTCATATGTTGGAGAGAGCTCAGAGGGACCCCCTCCACCCCCGCTCTGGGAGAAGGGAATGTCTGAGGGGCTTATCCCAAACTCCTTTACTCTGGAGAGAAGACACAGGAGACAGAGGGACCATTTCAGCAGTGAGCTCAAACCTAGGGATGATATCTCCCCAACATCCACCCAATGAACTGGTAGAGAACACATCCTGCACACCAATGGTCACTGTTGTTTTGGATGGTGATGAGCCACAACATTATAACCACTGGCAGATCAAGTAACCTCAAGCAAGTCTTGTTGGGCGTTCCTGGTCTTTCATTGTTAGTACCTACAGATGTGGTCTAAGGAGGAACAACTGGGGAACCAGTGACAGGGTTTTGAAAATATTGACGCTCCCTACCAGATGGAAGAAATGGTTTCAGGAATGGTTTGAGCATGACAATCAGTTCAAAATGTTCAATTTATCTTTAAATTTCCCAGATCTCAATCCAATCCGTGGGATTTGCTGGTCAAACAAGTCTCATCCATGGAGGTCCCACCTCATATTTTAGAGGACTTTAAGGATCTTCTGCTAACGTGTTGGAAACGGATACCACAGCATACCGTCAGAGGTCTGCTGGGGTCCGTGCTTCAATAAGGCAGGGGAGTCTAACCCTAACCCTAAAAGGGGATTATAAATATTTTGCAGGTGGTTATAATGTAATGGCTAGCGGCAGCCGGGCTTCATGGTGACCTTAACATAATCTATCCATGTCAAGTTGTAGAAATGTAACTAATAAATATTAAAACATTGAGGACACAACTACTTACCGAGGTTAATCTGTTAGGTTTGGTGACGTTAGTGAAGTGAGTATCTAGTGAGATGCGTAGCTAGTGAGATGCGTAGCTAGTGAGATGCGTCGATAGCGAAATGAGCAGATAGTGAGATGTGTAGATAGTGAGATGTGTAGATAGTGAGATGCGTAGATAGTGAGATGCGTAGCTAGTGAGATGCGTCGATAGCGAAATGTGTCGATAGCGGAATGTGTCGATAGCGAAATGTGTCGATAGCGAAATGAGCAGATAGTGAGATGTGTAGATAGTGAGATGTGTAGATAGTGAGATGTGTAGATAGTGAGATGTGTAGATAGTGAGATGTGTAGATAGTGAGATGTGTAGATAGTGAGATGTGTAGATAGTGAGATGTGTAGATAGTGAGATGTGTAGATAGTGACATGTGTCGATAGTGACATGTGTCGATAGTGACGCGCCTCGATAGTGACGCGCCTCGATAGTGACGCGCCTCGATAGTGACGCGCCTCGATAGTGACGCGCCTCGATAGTGACACGCCTCGATAGTGAGATGCGTCGATAGTGAGATGCGTCGATAGTGGGATGCGTCGATAGTGGGATGTGTCGATAGTGAGATGTGTCGATAGTGAGATGTGTCGATAGTGAGATGCGTCGATAGTGAGATGCGTCGATAGTGAGATGTGTCGATAGTGAGATGTGTCGATAGTGAGATGTGTCGATAGTGAGATGTGTCGATAGTGAGATGTGTCGATAGTGAGATGTGTCGATAGTGAGATGAGCAGATAGTGAGATGTTCTCTGGACAAGAAGGACAGCGTGAAGACTGAATCCCCTCCTCACACTTTCATAGAGATCTTGAAAAGGATCTGTCCTACCTGTTGGCGTATCTCAGCGTGTTCAAGGTGTTTTCACAGGAAGTCATTCCAGGAGAGATGGTTGCGATCTGTGCAGGGAGATATTTGAATGGCCTTTAATCCAAACTGTGCCTCGTGTTTTCAATCCTGTCCACAGGAGGAGGTTCTCACCATGCATGTCCTGGAATTTTCTCCTATGAAGGAGTCCCTCAGGACCTGGGTTAACTTGCTGGCTCTAAACGGAGTGTGAGGTTTGTTTCTGCCCAGAGCCCGGATGCACTCCTGCAGAGACAGAAACCATTTGTGCATTTACAGAATTTTAGTCAGCGACAGTTTTAATAACGATGATCTGAAGAAAAGCTGAAAATAAGAAAGTGCAGCAAAAAATGCAGCGTTCCTACTGTGGTGTGTGTGTGTGTGTGTGTGTGTGGGGGCAGTTACTGTTTCTATGGCCCTGTAACCACTGCTAAATCCCAACAATAACACGTACCACAAAAGAAAGAAAAGGGAACATTTAATTAACAAGGACCTTATTTAGGGCTTTTTTTATGAACCTAATTTTGTATAATCTGAATATTTCATAGGAAACTCCTCGGTATCACGTCCGTCTCCTTCCTCAGATACGAAGGCATTAGTTTGAAATGCTGACGCCACTCGTCTGTCTGTCTTCTATCATCGTCTTTTGGCCTTGTCCCAATTCACTCACTTGCGCCCCTTAACGGCGTTGAGTTATGGGATGTCAGACTGTAGGGGGTCCCAATTCTTTAACTCTGTCCTCCAGGGGGGCTCAGTAGCGCCTCATACACTTATAATGAACCCTTCCCTCAAGTCCACACCGGACTCCACCTGCTGCTATTACCCAGAAGCCCTGTGCTGTCCTGACGTTACAAGTAGCTGTCCAATGGTGGGAGTTCAGACAGGTGAGCTGGGAGGGGAAACATCTCCACCTCCGCAGGAAAAGCTTCAGATTTTAATATTCTCCTACCAATTCTTTCAGTTCCTACTATTCATTAAAGTTATATCGATACTTGACGTCGGGCCAAATATCACAATATTGTGATATATTCATTTCTTGATGAGTTTTTCCAGGGCCATGGTGCTGAGAGCGGGGTTCTGGGACAGTAATGTGACGGTTCAGTTCCCGCCGTCTGCTCAGGAAACATTACTTGTTGTTTTGTTGTGCTGTGTGGGTGGAGGTGGGTGGAGGTGGGGAGTTTGTCTGTGGGGTTCTGTTGTGATCCTGATGTCAGGACAAGTATCCCATCTGCTGTGAACTCTCCTTCTACCTCAGGACTTATCCGTCCCTGTGTGAAAACACTTTCCAGGACATATGTCCCCCGGGACCAAACAGTCCGGTCTGTTCTGCTCTCCTGACAAAAGGCGCTGATGTCTGAGGATTTGACCCGATTGGTTTCGGATCAGATCCGATGTCCTATCGGGCGAGCGATGCGGGATCACCTGACTGTCCTGTGCCTGCGGTTACTTCCTGGAACCTTGATCAAACTGCGAGACGAAGCGCTCTAAGACACAGCTTATGTTTGGTACGGAGGAGGAAACCTTCAGCGCCAGCAGACTCTTGTTGATTTCAGCTCCTTCAAGGCGAGTCCGGCGATCTGCGTTGGATGTGTCCGCCCCTCGCTCGTTCCCCGCCAGGTCAATGAGGGAGAACTTTCCGTGCATCTTCCCCCGCCGGCGCAGAATGATCTGAAATACGGCGTGGCTCCGAGAGGAGTGAGCGTTAGCGGATGTCTGTCCGGAGGTCCTCAAGGAGACGCAAGGAGAAATAAACATCAACACAAATCTGTTCCTTGCAAACCAGTCCAAAAGGTTCTGAGCCGCCGTCTTACCTGCAGTTGTTTCCCATTTCAATGAGCTTCAAGACGTCCTCCGTGCATTTCACATCCCTCTCCTGCAGACCCACCACCTGCACCTGCTGCTTCCCGTCCTCCAGCACCCGTAATTTGGTTTTGCGGTTTAGCAGGTCAAACACCTTTAAACACAAAGTGGATCAGTGTCAGAACTTCTGTTTGTGGGACGACTTCACTTTAGTTTCCAAACTCCTTCCGTCTCCCTCTACATGAAGGAGCACGCACCCTAAACAGAGATTATACCCATCTTCTTGTCACACCAACCAACTGCATGTCCTCTCTCACCACATCCACAAACCTCCTCTTTGCACCTCCCCTTCTTCTCCTGCCTGCAGCTCCATCTACAGCAGATCCACTATCTTCACAGGTCAGAACCATCTCAATCTGTCCTCTCTGACTTTGTCTCCAGGACGTCTCACCTGGACTGTCCCTCTGATGTTTCCTTTCTAATCCTGTCCTTCCTCTCACTCCCAGACAACATCTGAACATCTTCATCTCTGCCACCTTGGCAGGAGACTTCATCACAAACTGAGTCCTCTTGAAGAAATGTACGACTCCTCGTGTTCACTCTTACCTTCCCGCTGTAAATCTCAAAGAATGTAGCGTAGACTTGGAGATCCAACTTCTTGTAATTGGGCTTCTTCAGCATGTGGAAGACGTCTCTGGCTGCAGAGGGAGAGAAGGGCGAGAATGACTGGAGGCAGGAAATCAGCAGTAACCATGGAGAACGTTGCTACAAACGAACCAGACAGCGCATAGATCCCTTTGGAGCAGTCCTGGTTCTTTCCTGAAAAGTCGCCTCCCATGGTCTAAGAAGGAGACGTGAAATAATTAATTAAAGCAGAGAGATGGACGTAAACACAAAACTCTCCTGAAGCTGGATTAATATTTCTCACATGCGTTTTCCCGCTTCCAGTTTGTCCGTATGCAAAACATGTGGCCATTCCCCGCTCAAAAATAGTCTCAACCAGCGGCTGAGCGGTGAACCTGCGAGCAGAGGAAAAAACATCAAATAAAGACAAAAGACGAGGAAATAGATGAAGTCCTTCCTACAATTTACATTTATAAGCATTTATAGAAAACGTATGAATTAAAACAATACTGCAAACTAAAAAAGCCATCCTATTTTCATAATAAAGGTTTTATAGGAATTATCCCTCATTTCAAAACGCTACTTTACTGAAGCATGTTTAACAGTTATGTTGTCGACGCCCCCTCACCTGGCTGCCGTCTCTCTTAAGCTAACGAGCTAAAGAAGCTGCTCCTCTCTCTAAGGATTCCATGCGTTGCTAGCTAACATTAGCTGTCTATGGACGTCTTTGCTAGCATCAGCAGCCTTGATTAGCTAAGGAAGCTGCAGGGGTTTCTGGGGTCCATGTTTATCTACAGCAGCAGCCTCTAGTTGGCCCGTTCAGAATAACATTAGTAACGTTGCTCTAGCGAAGCGGACCAGCACCGGGCTGCAGGGCATTTGCTGCCAGGCCACAGGTCAACAATAATTACATTTAATTGATCACAGTCTGTGAGTTCTACATCTTTCTCCATCCCCTGGTTTTTGGAGAGACTACGACTGGGCAGACCTTATTCTACCTGGTCACCGATGACCCAAGAAAAACAAAAAAAAAGGATCTGGGACCCGTTTCTGGATGTCACAAACAAATGATCAGTGTGGGTAGATAAACTCCTCAACTCCTTAAATGTTATGATGCTACTTATTTTTTAATTGCCTATTACAAATATTTGCAGCGCAAAAGGGTTTTAGCTACTTCTGTTGCAGCTAGCAGGAGCTAGCCGGCTCAACGTAGCATTGTAGTTTACGGGTCAGAGGACTGTGATTGGCTGAAAGGTGTGAGGGCACTGACAACAGGTCCGATGTGAAAATCAGGAGCATGAAGTGAAACATGAATCCAAATGAAATAAAATCCTGAAGTTGAATATATTTGTAGACTGTATTCCTCCTTTCACACACATCACCTGTAAACCATTTCATTGGTGGAGTTCTCATCGAAAGTGTAGTCAAATCGGAAAGTCTGGTTCTCCAGGTAACGGGTAAGGTCCACTTTCTGCTTGGGCTCATGGACCATGACCACGTCCTTACTGGGAATGGTGATCACATCCAGTTCCTTCTGTGACATCTCTAAAGAGACATGAACGAGAGGTGGGTTCACACTTTCTGTTCACAATCTGCAGCAAAGGAAACCAGGGGTCCAGACAGCAGGTACCACATCCTCTCCTCGTGTGAAGAAGTCTAAAGAATTATCAGGAGGGGTTTTGAACTGGAACCGAGCACACTGGGAAAAAGCCCAGTTCACGTCCCAGAGAAACCATCTCATACAGCTGCTGTGAGTTCCTGTCCCAGACGTCTGTGGATACTGTATAAAGGGACCACTTCACAATAAAAGCTCCTTTATGGAGGTTCTGAAGATTTATGAGTTTATTAATTGGACTGTGAACTTTGCATAAATCTTTGATAAGCTGTTCTTCATCACCATCTAAGAAGAGTCCCGTCTGATCTAAAGCTCCGATCTGTTCACCTGCTGATTCTTCTCCCTCCATCATAATAATGAAGATGAAAGACTGCCTGTTGATGCGTCACTAACTAAACGCAGCCTCGTTTCTGAGTGTAAAACACGTGACTTCTATCAACGGTTTGCCCGCAGTGATGTCAAAAAGAATCTCCGTTCACGTCACATGTTTAATCGACGTGTTTTGAAGCATCAGACTAAAACAAATCAAGCGTTCTCTGGTCAGAGTCAAAGCTGTAGTGTGTTCTTTATCTTGTGTGTGCAGGTAGTGACCCACACTGATGGCTGCAAATACACACATATTACATATTATTTAATATTATTATTTAACGCTAAGTATTAAGTGTTTACTGTTCAACTATAATAACAACACACTTCAAGTTTAGCTAAAACTTCTAAAGGCAATCGTCGTGACTCACACGTCAACAACCACTTCCTGCCAGCCCCCTTTCACAGTAAAGGTCTCCTAATAGAGAGATATAGAGTATGGATTCTTAACACTGAAGACATTTGACCTCATTATATTAATAATAATAATAATAATAATAATAATATACAGAATAAGTTGGTGGGTATATAGAGTTATTCGTACCTTTCTTGTTGAGGGGGCGTGCCCGCACACAAACACATATCCTGTGCTCCTCGATCTGAAACATGAGCAGATACATTTGACCGTGAAACATGAAACAGGGGTTTGACCTTCAACCCCCATAAAGCTTTTCTTTATCCTCAACCAGCTCCACACAAAAGCTTCGTTTTCCACTCATTCCCGTCCACACATCCGTTCTGTCTGTTCTCTCCACTTCCAAATTGTCTCTATGAACCAATGTTCTAAGCGCAGTGTCATCACATTACAGACCCCCCCCCCCGACCGGACATCTCTAGGTGTTTGCCTGAGCTTCAGGTTCTTCACTGTCAATCAGACTCGGACTCACCGTATCATTACAGGTCAGAGGCCTGTAGTCCAGACTGGCTCTGAAGTCTCGGATCATACACATGATCTCATAGTTTGGCAGGTTGACGTCCACCTCCTGGGAGGGAAGAGAAGTCAAAGATGTCCATTCACAGGTTTGTGGAGTCTCCACTCGTTAACTTTAACACATTTACACACATTCATTAATCAACTTCAAGACCTTTCCTGTCCAAAACGGTGTTCCTCTGAAGGAACCTCAGAGAACTGGTTACCTGACAGTAAGTCAGTCCATCACAGCCATGAGAGGAGTGTGAGTAGTTCAGGCAGAGATGGAGGGGGCTGCTGCAGACACTCATCACCTGCCTCATCCTCCTCATCCTCCATCAAACACACCTGCTCCTGAATAAACCTGTTGGTCTATTCAAGCCTCTCCTGCTGCTGCTCCTCTACTCCTGACTGAGGTCCCCCTACCAGCATGAACCTGTAGGCCCCGTAAAGGCTAAGGAGTCTGCTGCTCAGACCCCAACCCGGGGAAAGTCTCGTGTCTGTGCCCAAAGTCTCTGCTACAGACACACGTCGTCTGTGACACGCGTCGTCTGTAGCACGTGTATGTGTGTGTGTATATGTAAAGTGTGTATGTGTGTGTATATGTAAAGTGTGTATGATTGCGTGTATATGTATACTGTGTGTATGAGTGCGTGTATATGTATACTGTGTGTGTGTGAACTGTGTGTGTGTATATACTGTGTGTGTGTGTATACTGTGTGTGTGTGTATACTGTGTGTGTGTGTATACTGTGTGTGTGTATACTGTGTGTGTGTATACATATGTATACTGTGTATCTATGTGTATACTGTGTGTGTATATGTATACTGTGTGTGTATACGGTGTGTGTATACTGTGTGTGTGTGTATACTGTGTGTGTGTGTATACTGTGTGTGTGTGTATACTGTGTGTGTATACTGTGTGTGTGTGTATACTGTGTGTGTGTATACTGTGTGTGTGTATACTGTGTGTGTGTATACTGTGTGTGTATATGTATACTGTGTATGTATGTGTATACTGTGTGTGTATGTGTATACCGTGTGTGTATACGGTGTGTGTATACTATGTGTGTGTGTATACTGTGTGTGTGTATACTGTGTGTGTGTGTGTATACCGCGTGCGTATACTGTGTGTGTGTGTGTGTATACCGCGTGTGTAAACTGTGTATGTGTGTGTATATGTATACTGTGTATGTATGTGTATACTGTGTGTGTATGTGTATACCGTGTGTGTATACGGTGTGTGTGTGTATACTATGTGTGTGTGTATACTGTGTGTGTGTATATACTGTGTGTGTGTGTGTGTGTATACCGCGTGTGTATACTGTGTGTGTGTATACCGCGTGTGTATACTGTGTATGTGTGTGTGTGTGTGTGTGTGTGTGCTCCTCACCTGTGCTCTCTTCTCTCTGAGCTCCTGCTGCTGAAGTCGTCTCCTCTCTCGTTTTTCTTGCAGTTTCTCCACTTCCTTCACACAGCTGGATTTCTTCCGAGCTGGAGAACAAGAATCATCTCAGCCCATTTAAACTGAAGTGACGCTTTGTTCTAGATTCGACTCCATCTGTAGCTCCTGTAATGTCATTGACCTTTGACCCCTCTGAGTGTGAATGAAGTGTCAGTCAAACAAACATGTCCAGCGGTGGATCTGGTATTCTCCTGATTACTTTTAAGTAGGTTAACCGTTGGTGGGCTGTCTGCCTCTTACTTCATCTGACCTCTGACCTGACCCTGTGGAGGCACCACGATACCGATCCTCTACAGTGACCCGACAGACACCGGTTCTTCTGCTGGACAGCCTGCTACTGTGTCTGTGCTGCTGACGCGTCCTGATGCTCGTATTTAGCTCCAAACCCTGACAGATCCATCTGTGGCACAGACCCGCTGCTAACTAAGGTTTTTGTATGAGTGGGGGTCCAGAAGCTACGGGAGCCTTTGACGCTCACAGCTGCAAGGGACTATGACATCACTAGCGGGTTTCTCTACCAGACAACAACAACGCACGCTTAGAAACAAGCTCGTGCGAGTCAGAGGCGGAGAACCTCCAGATGCAGCGGGACCCTTACCGTTCTGCTGCTGCAGCAGCGACTGCGTGCTGGCGCTCAGCGGAGCGATGGCTGGAGGAGGCGGATCGGCAGGTTGGCTGTGCTGGCTGGGACGGGCCCGGGTGGTTCCGACGGCAGCGGCTGAGGAGAGCGCAGGGCGGCGTGAAGATTAGTTTGAGCTCGATTCACCTTCACTGGTACCACAACAGTAACATAAATACGTTTCCTGTCTCCCGCTCCGTCAGTAGAGTTTCACGGAATAATTCCCAATGAAACGTTTTTATTCACAGACAGAAAAGTTCAAATCTAAAATGTACGGTTTTTCAAACATCGACGAGAATGAACTGTAAATGTTTGTCGGTAAACGTCTGGACTAACTCAGCCGTTCAGTCTCCTGTCACAATCAAAGGGTCAAAGTAGAGAAGGGTCATGAAGAGAATGAGGCAGCAGCACCGACACTCGTAGGATCAGTGTGTCGGATCTCTACATGTGATCGGAGCGTCAGAGTTTGAAGGCTGCTGATCAACCAAACGTGCCTCTATTCTCCCGCGGAGCGTTCTCGGGCTTCGGTATCGCTGTCGTCCGTCTGGCCTGTAAACAAAGACACAAACAAAACATGTTTACAACCTCAAAACAGTTATCCATGAGGCCCGGTAGGACGGCGGGCCAGAGAAGAACCCATTAATTACTATTATGGTCGCTATCAATAGAGCCGACACGTTTCATCCGTTTGATTAGTTATTGACTCATTCCATTAAGCTTGATTAAAGACCAGCTAATAACCGCACGGAGAAATGGGGATGGCTGACCTTTGCGATTTTGCTGGTTTTGGCGAGATTTGAGGGTGGAGCCTCAGGACTCTGTGGAATCTCCTCGTCAGGCACAACATCAGGATTCAGAGCAAAGATGCTCTCTAGATCGATCTGAGGCAGAAACACGACAGTCATAGATCTCATTATTCCAACATCCATGTCCCTGAGTTCTACATCTCTTTCATCTGTTCTCAGCTGAAGGCTTTTATTTTACGGAGCGCTACGCTGAATTTAAGTGAAACCCTCGGATTATGTCTCAGCCAGAGGTCAAAGTGTCTGAAAATGTCCCTCTAGTGCACAGAGGTGGTATTTTGCAGCTAAAATCCCTCTCTGCGGTCAGAAACCCATTTTTGTCCCATTTTGGGTCCATTGTCTGTCCAGCTGGTCCAAACGGAGAGTCCTCCTGGTTCTGACCCAAAGAAAGTGTGTGGAAGAACATGAACTTTGTGGAATATCTATCAAATGTGATGCAATACACATACTATATATATATATTACATACATACAAATATATACATATACATACATATATATACCTATATGTATATATATCTATATGTTTATATATATAGACATATATATATATATTTACATATACATACATATATATATATATATATATATTTACATATACATACATATATATACATATATACATATATATATATATATATATACACACATATATATATATATATACACACATATATATATATATATATACATATATACATACATATACATACATATATATATACACATATACATACATATATACACACATATACATACATATATATACACATATATAGAGATATCTATATATAGAGATATCTATATATCTATAGAGATATAAATATAGAGATATATATATCTCTATATCTATATATATCTATATCTATATCTATCTATATATATCTATCTATAGATATCTATAGATATATGTATATATATCTATAGATATATCTAGATATATATATCTATATATATATATATATATATCTATAGATATCTATATCTATATATCTAGATATATATATATATATTTATAGACATACTTTATCTGACTGATGACATGGTTATGTAGACTCTCATCTACACACACATTACAATAACATTAATTGAAGTAAGTCTGTCACTGATCCTGTGCCCAGTGGCCCCCCAGTGCCCCCTTTGGGTTATACCCTGTCAAAAGTTTCTTTTCTGTTAGGTGTCGTCGTTGGTCAAATTAAGAATCAACATTCAATAAATAATTATTTTCATGACATCAGTGAACATTCTGATTAATAACTGATTCGTTTAAAGTGTGTACGTTAGTGGTAGCTGTACCTCTTTGCCTTTAGTGTCTCCATTTTCGATCCACTCCACCGTCACACATTCATTGTCCTCGTG
Source organism: Lophius americanus (assembly GCA_037951165.1). Taxonomy (NCBI): domain Eukaryota; kingdom Metazoa; phylum Chordata; class Actinopteri; order Lophiiformes; family Lophiidae; genus Lophius; species Lophius americanus. The sequence goes on from JBBDHG010000376.1 coordinate 77,533, forward strand.
GAGTGATGTGACCATGGCCTGGTGGATCCGTCCTGCAGGGAGGGGGTGTAAAGAGAACCTGAGCCTGATGGAGGACGCAGCTTTAAATCAGAGCCATCGTCACGCAGGGAAACATCATGGGATCCCCGCAGCCACAGCTTCACCCGAACGCAAGAGTTCATCTCACACCCACCCTAGCATACGGGTGGTGCTCCGTTCAGTCTCTGAAGGAGCGGGAGAATAGTCTCCTCCCACAAAGAAACACTGGAGTTTCTAACAAACATTAGAAATCGACACATTTGGAGAAGTGAAGTCTGTGAAAGAGTGAATCTGAAAAGTAACTACAGCTCTCAAATAAATGTGAAAGTGGCATAAAATCAAATACTCTGGTAAAGTTTAAGTAGGTACATTTATATACTGAAGGACTCTGTGGCTCACAGACGCACACAAGGAAACCCCCAGCACCAGCACCACCACCCCAGGCAGCAGCATCACCGGAACCAACCCCAGCACCACCAACCCCAGCAACACCACCCCAGGAGAAAATGGATGAATGGATGAGGAGACGCTAACGGGTGTGGCTCCTCATGGTGGATGATCAGACTTTCCTTATAAATCATTGTCAGAAACCTTGAGAGCTCTTTCCTAGCTGGACTCCTGGTCAGTCCCTCTTTCTAAATGAACACATTAATGAAGTAAAAATCCGGCTTTAATTCAGAGGTGCAGTCAGAGGAGGTGGAGTAGGAGAGGCCCCCAGCATCTATCCATCCATCCATCCATCACCCTCTCACAGACCACCGCTGGATGATGCAGCTGCTGGTACTGGAGGGGTTCAGCCATGATGGAGGAGAACAGAGCAGGTGACATTTATGGCTGGACAGGACAGGTGGAGCCGCCGCCCCCCACTCCACCTCCACCTCCTTCTCTAACCCTGACCGGCCAGTGTTTTCTCCGTGACAGACATTAGCATGCAGGCTAACATCGTTATCGTTAGTTTAACGGCTCCCCCGCTTCCCTTTAATGGTTAAACGATGACGCAGCAGCTGCTAGCTAGCACCAAAGTAACGGTACCGGTTCGTTCCTGTCCTCCGGGTGGAGAGTGGTGTGAGTGTGGGGGGTAGCTACATACCGTCACTCCGCTTTATTTCCACGTACATCCCAACGAATATCCTCCCGAAGATACCCGCCATCTCTCCTCCGGGCGCGGAGTCACCGTGTCCTCGCGCGTGTCTGCGGCAGAGCGGTCGGATCCAGTGCGCATGCGCACAGGGTGTCACTCAGAGAGGATGTACGGTTTCTGTTGGAGAATTAACGTATTTTCATTAACTGTATATTTGTCCTTAAATCTGTTAAAACCAGCAAGTATAATCTCTACATGTACAACTTGTATTTGTCTGTTTGTAGAAGACTTCATGTTCCCCCCTGCTACTGGTTCTGGTATGGAACCTATGTGAGACTGACTTCTCCTCATCCTCAGCTGCATCCAATCCACTGATTGGGAGCAGCAGGATTGACTGGCCGGTTCTTGCTCGAAGGACTCAGCTGACCTAATCGGCATAAACGCACCGTCTCTCTCTCTCCCTCCCTGTCTCTCTCTCTCCCTCCCTGTCTCTCTCTGTCTGTCTCTCTCTCTCTCCCTCCCTGTCTCTCTCTGTCTGTCTCTCTCTCTCCCTCCCTGTCTCTCCCTCCCTGTCTCTCTCTCTCCCTCTCTCTGTCCCTCTCTCCCTCCCTGTTTGTCTGTCTCTCTCCCTCCCTGTCTCTCTCTGTTTGTCTGTCTCTCTCCCTCCCTGTCTCTCTCTCTACCTCCCTGTGTCTCTCTGTCCCTCTCTCCCTCCCTGTCTGTCTGTCTCTCTGCAGTGAGACAGTTTGACTGAGAGGAGATGTTGGATTATAGTTAAAGATTAGTTTGGTTTAGTTGTCTTATCTTCGGTATTATGTTCTGTTGGGTTCAGTTTGTCATTTGTTGGTTCCGGTATGATTCTGTGCGCGTGTTGGTCCGTCGTCATTCTGTCGGGCCCGTCGGGCCTTTGTGTTATTCCGGTTGATTTGTATTGTTTATATAATGTGTAAATAAATGGACGTTCCTCTGATTGTTTGTTTTTGTGTTGATTCTCCTTCTGGGTAGATTGTAATGTACCGGGGGTGTCAGAGCAGAGGGGTCCCGTTGAGATGAGTCAGGAATCAAGAATCAGTAGCAGAGAAGAGATAAGATCTGGAATACGTCTGAGGTCTCAGCCTCAAAGGCTGGTTCTGTTTTCATATCGGGCTGGCTTATAAACTCCTTATTAGTTTGTCTTCAGAGGGTCTCTGATGAACAGGGTTTCGTTGTGACTCGAGTCAGCATTTATTTCTAACCACTTTTATCTGAAAGTAAAACCCAAGGCTGCAGATTGTGTACGACAGGTTAGTTTATCTACTTTTAAGAGATAGAGTTAACCTTCTGTTGTCTTAAGGTGGACTTGGACCGTTTTAAGATACAAATGGTTCCATTCTAGATTTTCTGCGATCAGTATGAATGAGGACTACTTCATGAGAACACAGGAACCGTTCATGTGTTCTCATGAAGTAGTCCTCATTCATTCTAGTTAGGGTTCAAAAAGGAGGACTCATTCTATATAAATGAGGTCTCTTGATCTAAACTTCCAGACAGGTGCGTAAAACCTGTGGGAACACAGAAACAATTTCCATTCTGTCCTTTATAAAAAGTAAAACCAGATCAGGTCAGCCAGGACCAGCAGGACAAACACGATAAAAGAGTTAGAGTGAATGAAGGAAATAACCGCGTTTGATTCAGATACTGCTTAATTAAGATTAAATGGGTTTATTCAGTTATTAGAAACATCAGGTATTTAAGTATTTATCATTTCAAAGAAAGGATACATAAAATGGCTTATTCTTTCTCCAATTCAAGTTATTTAATACATTCTCATAGTGAACATGTGTAAAAACAATCAAGTGTGAATGTAAAGTAAATCACATTCAAGACTTTTTCATTCAATTGAATAATTCTTGAGTTGAAACCAGAACATGAATGGCTTTGATCTTAATGGACAGGAGGTGGCAGCAGAGGAACATATATATCTATATCTATCTATATCTATATCTATCTATCTGTATATCTATAGATAGATATTTATATCTATATATATCTATACACAGCTTCCATCTCTAATAGTTTCCACCAGTCTTTTTTTTTTATGGATTGTTTTTCTTGTCCAGAACCAAATAAAATGTTGAAGTGTGTTCGTATGAAGAGAGGCAGAGTTTTTTTTAAGGTGTGTCTCAGGTGTGGAAAATTAAACCTGAACTGGTTGACAGGTTGATGGTTGACATCTTCAGATGCTGGAGAGGCTTTTGTTCACCTCAGGGGAAGAACTGGAGCTGCGACCACAGAGACGCCTCCAGACATTTGTCAGGCTGCTACAGGGTCAACACCCCCCCTGTTTTGGAGTCGACGCCCCCTTCTGTGGAGGACGTCCTCCTCAACTTATTCAGACCTCTCAGCATAAACAAACAAAGTTCTGTCCTCTCTCCAGCGCCGACTCTCCTCGCCACCCATCAGTCCATCCCGTCCGCGAGGTGTCGTCATCTCCGTCTCCTGTTGCCCCAGCAACCACAGCCTCCCCGTCAGACGGGAGAGAGGGCTGTGTTCTGTTTGGTTCCTGAGGAGTAATGGACCGGTGCCGGTGTGCAGCCGTTGTAGAGGTTAGAGGAAAGAGCGACGCTTCGGTCTTTGTGCCATCAACAAACTGGTGTCTGTGACAGGAAATGCTGCTTAGCTCCTCCGACTCAACCCAGAGCAGACGGGGGGATCGGACGCATTATTTTACATACCAATGTTCTGAATAGTGCAACTCCTGCAGCTTGTCTGCTTTGCATCATGGGTAATTCATGATCTGCAGACGCTGCAGATGAAAATCCTTTGATGGGGTTCAGAGAGAATCCAAAAACATCCTCTTCTCTCCTGCACCTGTGAGGTCACCTTCCCCTCAGTGGGACTCACCTGTGAGGTCACCTTCCCCTCAGTGGGACTCACCTGTGAGGTCACCTTCCCCTCAGTGTGACTCACCTGTGAGGTCACCTTCCCCTCAGTGTGACTCACCTGTGAGGTTACCTTCCCCTCAGTGTGACTCATCTGTGAGGTCACCATCTCCTCAGTGTGACTCGCTCTGAGGGTCATTCAGGTGTGTTGTGGGTAAATCCAGACCAGCCTTTAGTTTCTTCTGGCTCAGCAGTGGTTCTCCTCACCACTCTCCCATGATGCTATTTTAGCCCAGTGTCTGTGGAATAGTGGAGCCATGACCTCTGACCTTTACTGAGGCGAGAGAGACCTGCAGGTCCTTGATGTTCTCTTTGGATCCTCTGTGACATCCTGAATGAACCTTCACCGTGCTCTAAGAGGTATTCTGGAAGCTGGTCCACTTCTGTGGAGGTTCTCTATTGTTCGAGTTCTTCTCCATGTGTAGATGATGTGTCTCTCTGTGGGTCTGTGGAGTCCAGAACCTTAGAACCAGCCTTGAAACCCTTCGGAGACATATGGACCTTGTTCACTTCTGGAATTTCTGTTGATTTTGGCATAGTGTGCTGCTGGTTAGACCTTGGAGCCCACTTCCTCTCAACTAGTTAATAGTTTTCAGATTTCATTGTGGCGTAGTTCAACCGGGCTCCAACCGATCTGATTTGGAGATGAATACCATGTTCTGCATATTGATTTTTAATGGCTTTTATGTCAGACGCCCCGCCTAACACAACCCTCCCCATTTATCCGGGCTTGGGACCGGCACTGGAAGAACACTGCCTTGTAACTCTTTTATGGCTGGGTCAATTTTTTTAGTATGTTCAGGGACAAATACTTTTTCCCTCTGGTCCAGAAGAACCCTGGAGGCGGCACAGAACTTTTCCCACTGCACATATAGAAACATGCAGGAATCTTGTATTTTCACCGAGCAGAACCGCTACTTTAACTCCAGTGAAGGTTCTGAATGGTTCCAACGCCCGTTGGGTCATCTGCTGTCTCCAGGACAGTCATGGCCGGTAATTAATAATCACTGTCACATCAGGAGAAGGGGGCCTGAGCGGGCCTGAGCGGGCCTGAGCGGGCCTGAGCGGGCCTGAGCGGGCCTGAGCGGGCCTGAGCGGGCCTTAGCGGCAGTCCGTGAGGACAAAGGAGGCAATGGAATTAACGTTTCTCTTACTGATTTCATCGGAGTGGTGGAGGCCGCGGCGGTGGAGCGGCGGTGGAGCCCCTTCAGCCGGTAATGGTTTCTGGCAACGACGGGGCCCTTAGTCCTGTTCACTGGAGCTGCAACGTCCCCCCAGGGTTTCACTGGCAGTGAGCTGCCGTCTCTATTCTTGTCCTCTAATGACAAAGGAACAAAGTGATGCTCGTGCTCCTTTGTGCGTCAGGATATCCGGACTACTGTACGTCTGCTCGGCCGAACGCTGACCTTGTCTAACGGCAGAGGTCGATCCGATGTGAAATGACATCATTCGGAACGTCTACGTCTGATTCTTTCTTTGGGACACAAATAAAGGCAGGCACTGCGGGACATTATGGCGGCTGTCGGGGAATCCGGCCGGAGACCTTTAATTGGGGGGCAGAAGCAGAGAGGAATAAGAAGTGGGCAGGAGGGGGAGGATGATGCTGCAGCAGAGGCTCCTCCGGGGATGAAGAGCTTTGCTTTGAAGTGTGTGGTGTCCCACAGCACAGCACAAAGCCCCCCCCACACCCCCACCCCCGCTCTATGACTGCTCTGTTTGCTCATTATGTTTTCATAGACCGGTTCTCCGCGCCGGAGTCAAATCTTTGTTCCCGGATGGACCGACTCCAGGGGAATAGGAATGAGGCAGAGGTGCTGGTGGGCTTCTTCAGCGCGGCTGCCAGCAGGGATTGACGAACACTCCTCTGAATCCGCTGGATACCTGAACACTCCCAGGATGTGTTTTTATGACTCTTTGATTGACAGGTCGTAGTAAAGTGGCTTAAATGACACAAGCGTCTTTAGTCGTCTGTTCTCTTTAAGCCCGGCGGTGACCATGGACCCCTAGCGCCCCATCTCCTGCCTCCACATCGCCATCCTGACATTCTGACGTCAGGGAAAAGATCAGTGCAATCATCTTTTCTTAAATGATGCATGACAGACGTTCTTCATCCATTCTAAGTTGGATTTTCTCTGACGTTTATCTTTGTTCCCTCTAGTATCCATCAAAGCACAAATGTTGTGTGTAATGAAACAAACATGTCTTCAAACATAGGAAGGACTGTTCGCTGAGATGCAGGAATTCATCCACCTTAAAAGCTGACTTCACTTTTCAGGGGGAATTTTTTGGAGCGTCAGCAGTAAATGCACATAAAAGAAATCATCGCAGCAGTTATTGAATAATGAATTCAATCATGAACTACAAGGACATAAAAGTCGGTCAATTGTTTCTTTTACGTATCAATTCAGTTAATAGAGATGAAAGGAAGTTTTTCAAAGGAGATTTAGAGGATAAACTAATGAACACCACCATAAAGGTACATTTAATGAACCTATTAACCACCAAATTAGAACAAAATCATTTTCTATAAAGGTTTATCCTGCTCAGCGTTGCAGACAGGGATGGAGTCCATCACTGCCGACACTGGGCGAGCGGCGACATACAGAGACAATAACAGCCTCTCATATTCACACCTCCGAGTAACTTAGCCAGGAACTACCTGCAATAACAACTAACCAATAAGTAGCTAATAATTACTACAGACCCAACCACAACTACCTCTAACTCTTTCAATGCTGACCTGTAACCTGTCTCACAGCTAGCACACAACAAGCTCACTATTAGCAAACAGTTAGCCTACAACGAGCTTATAAGTAACCCACAACTAGCTCTAAGCTTACCTACTACTGGCTGTTAGCTCACTCACATCTAGCTAACAACTGATTTACAATTTGAAAACATCTTCTAGCCAACAAATTCCTTACAATGATCCCACAATTAGCTCTCAGCTCTAGAACTAGCCTGTACCTACCTGCTCTCATACCTAGCATAACAATTACCTCACAACAAGTAATAATTAGCCAACAACTACTCCATAACTACCTCACAACCTTGCTTACAATTAGACCACATCTACCTTCTTAGTAGCCAGCAACTAGTTTACAACTAGTCTAAGTCAGCCCACAACTAGCTAACTAGCTAATGGGCTAATAACTAGCTTACCATGAGCCTACACCTAGTTCATAACTATATCACAGCTAATCCACAACAAGCTCAAAGCCAGTTCACAACTAGCATCCAATTATTCAGCATCTAGCTTGCTCTTAGTCTAAAAGAATCTGCTCAATGTCATCAGAGCGATCTTCGACTGGCTAACTTTCAGCTTCGCTCCTCTTCCTCACGCCTCTCCAGCTAGCGCTCTTTTCTCTGAGACTTTGTTTACATTCTTTTGAGACTTATTTCATCGTGGCTGCCTCATGGCGAGATGATGAAGCCATTATCTAGCTCATTCAAAAACTGTCACATGCCGTCGCTGCAAGGGTAACCATTAATTCTCTGCAGTGACAACGCCGCCGCCGCCGCCGCCGCTCCGTGAATTACGATTACATTTCCTTGTCAGTTTTTATTTGCTGATGTATCTTTGAGTGACGGACGAGTGTTTGGGCCGCATTCCCCTCCGTGGGGCCCGGAGCTGTCAGCCGGCGCGTGAGTGGGACGCTCTGATGGTGACGGACTACAGCAGATGACAGCGAATGATGACGGCAAGCGACTGTGGCGCTGATGGGAGACGGCGATCCACCCTCACATGATTTCTGCATCACATTTCACAGATATCCAGATGTGTGATTGTGCCGCAGGCAAAGACACGCGTGTCTGATCACATTTAGCAGAGAACTTGTGACGTCATTTCCCTCATCGGTGCTTCAGTCAGCCAGTCGGCACCTCGTCATCATCACTGCATCATCACCAGATGAAACGTGGAACCACTGCTGCCCACGCCGAGACTCACCTAGCACGGTCAGCACTGTGCGCTCAGAGAGCGCCACAGCATGAAGTCATCGCAGCTAACTGCAGCAGTCATGTGACTCATCATGTGACTCATCATGTGACTCATCATGTGACTCATCATGTGACTCATCATGTGACTCCTCGACCATCAACACCTACTCTAGAATTTAAAATGATATAATGACATGCGGTCGATTCCTGTGAGACCTCTGAGACAACTTCCTGCTTCTGAAGATGTTCCACTGAAGTGGTGAGGTTGAACAGGGCTGGTGGGGATCAGGTCTGGGTGGGTCCGTTCCAGCCGGAACCAGTTATTCAGGGCAGTTTGGTCCTTTTATGGAGGAAATTGTTTTTTCTGCGCTGCTTTATGATGTAAGTATTTTAAAAGTGTTTTTTTGTCTGGTTCTTGAGTGATGGGGGGAAAATGGAGGATGAGATGTTTGGGAGGTTCTGTGCAGCATCAGCAGTAATTATGGTGAGGTACCGGGCGAAGAGAGAGCCAAGTCTGAAGGCAAAGCTCTCCATCTACCGCCCATCTACGTTCCAACCCTCACCTCTGGTCATGAGCTATGGGTCGAGACCCAAAGACTGAAGACCAGGATATCAGCCGCTGAAATGAGCTTCCTTCATGGGGGAACTAGCTGAGGTGGTCCATCATCTGATCTGGATACTCTAGGACCCCTCGCTCACACACACACACACACACACACACACACACACACACACACACACACACACACACACACACACACACACACACACACATATATATATATCTGTATATATACACATGCGCGCGCACACACACACACACACACACACACACACACACACACACAGAGGAGTAGAGAAGATCAAATGTTCCGTCTGGTGGTCCTGTGGTTCATCTCCACAAACCAGGAGCTTCTGTTTCTCTTATTTCTGGGAGGAACCAGCATTCTCTCCTCCTTTGAGTGTTCTGGTTCTGGATGTCGGGTGCAGAGAAAACATGGTGTTATGAAATATGCACGCTGTGTTCAGCAGAAACTTGTCACCACCATCTCCCAGCCAGCTGCTCGCCATGATCCGTCTCTGGTGAAAAATACATGCGTTGTGTTGCTGGGAGAAGTTCTGCTGCTGGATCAGGCAGAAGTCCTCAAGGAGGAATAATTCATCTTCATTGAAACACTTTAGTTCCCAAACGCTGACATGACAGGGAATAAAGCGGCGGCGGAGGATTCCTCTCGTCTGCCAGGAGCCTCCTACATCATGGAGCTCAGCTGATGGACAGTAAAAGCAGAAGCTCCATAAATCTCCTGCTGGAGAACGTCTGTGGACCCAACCTGGAGATAAATCAATAATTACAGCACCATGGTACCATCGATGGATAGCTTTACAGAGAACGGGCCGGGTCATCCGTCTTTCCTTCAGAACTCTGGATTCATAGTGTGAGACATGAAGACCTCCTCCTCCGGCCCTCAGACCACCGTGAACCATCTTCACCTGGGTTAGAGAGATGGCTGAAGGCTCGTTAAACCCCCCACTGATGGAGAGTCACTCAGTCCTCACAACAAAATGATGATGATGTTGAAGATGTTTACATGTAGGTCCAGATAAACGGACAAATCTAGGAACTTTTTCAAATGAAGGAAAACTCATAAAAGTGATTTCCAAACGTTGTGGAGATTTGAACCACGGGTCAGGAAGGTCTTTGAAGAAGAAGGATTAACGGAACCCACCGGCGTCCCTGTCAGCACCGGATGATGTTTCATGTGGGTCGACTGTTCTTTTAAGACCCTGAGCCAGCTGCTAGTAAACAGTCATCTGTTCTGTACTTCTGGACCGGTTCTGCCCTTCTGGACCGGTTCTGTCCTTCTGGACCGGTTAACTGCAGTTCTGTCTCTCTGGACCGGTTAACTTGAGTTCTGTCTGTCTGGACCGGTTAACTGGGGTTCTGTCTGTGTGGACCGGTTAACTGCAGTTCTGTAGAGCTCTGATACATTCTGCAAAAAAATAACTAAAAATACCGGCTCCTCCCCCAAATCCCCCACAATCCTTTTCACTCCCTTCACCTGTTTAACAGCCTGAAATAGAGACGTTCAACTTTTTTATCTCGTGTAATCACATCCTTAAAAACACCAACAGTCGTAAACAGAAGGAGGAGAAGGAGAAGGAGAAGAAGTAGTACATGGATGTCCATGTAGAAGTTTGATCCTACGAAGAAACAACCAGGAGTCGCCTCAGCAGAACCTCCAGGTGGAGGCAGAGAGGTGGATGTGAGAGGGTGAGAGCTGCTGGTCCAGTCAGCTGTGGAGCTGACATAATAATAATAATAATAATAATAATAATAATAATAATAATATCATACATTTCATTTCTAACATGAATGAATGTCGTTCTTATTTCACCTATGACCTTTGGTGAAGCTCCACCATGTTGAATTAGATGATCAAGAGTTCACGGTCTGTTGGCTCGGGGGGTTCTGGTTACCCCCCTGTGGAAAAATCGATGGATGGCCTGAGCGGTTCTGATTCTGTTTGCCTCCGGTGCAGCCCAGGGGAGAGATGAGACTCACACAAGGTGAAAACGTGGTCAGGGTGCAGCTCACTCTTTATTCCGCTCACGCGCGGGACAACCAGGAGGGGGCGGGGCTACCTCCAGATGTCACGGAGGGGGCAGCACATCATTGCCATGGAAACCCAGCCTCAGTAAGATTTGATTCTGATCCGCAGCAAGGTTCTGATGAGATCGCTCTCCTGCTCCCCTGAACGGGTCCGCAGAGGTGGGCCAGAACCTGGAGCAGACTGCAGTGGTTCGGTTCTGGTTTTGTCGGGTCATAAATTATCTTTCATTTACTGTAATTATCTGGTACCATGACGTTTTCAAACGATGCATTTGTGGCTGATGGGAAAATTTAGACTCGCAGTCACCTGCAATAAAATGTCCAGCAGAACCGAATTATTGACTAACCGGGGGCGGAGACAAGGCCACAGGTCTGCCAGAGATCTCCAGAGGTCCAGCGGAGGTCCTGGACCGGTTCTACTCAGCCGTAACTTCTTCAGATTCTGCTTCCTCCGACTCCCGAGCAGATCCTCAGCAGTCCATCCCTGCATGAGAAACACAAAGGGTTGCTGGTTTCTGTGGGCTAGGTTCTGGGGGCTGGGTTCTGTTGGCTGGGTTCTGTGGGTCCTCCACGGTCCGCTTGCTTCACCCGTAGTCGACCTGATGAACTTCCTGTTCTCCATCATTTGGCTCTTTCCTTTTTTTTAAATCTATTTTTATGTGCCGGAGTACCGAACGCTCCCTGGTTCCCTTTTCCACGTGAAGTTCTGGAAAGTCTTTGAGTCGGTACCATCTCCGGACCTCCTGCCTGCAACAGCGACCTTCTGTCCAGACGGCCATCACCTGCCTGCTCCTGACCCCGAGAGGTCGATACCAGCGCAGGGAAACATGACGGCCCAATTACTGTTTGTAGGTTTGTCAATGCTTCGTCTCTGAGGACGGCGCCAAAGGCCACGCCGACGCCACGTGCTGGAGTCCCGCCCTACATCTGTGATGCGGTGTGTGTGTGTGAATGTGTGTGTGCGTGTTAGTGAATGTGTGTATGTGTGTTAGTGAATGTGTGTGTGTGTGTGTGAGTGAATGTGTGTGCGTGTTAGTCTGTGTGTGTGTGTGTGTTTGTGTGTGTTAGTGAATGTGTGTGTGTGTGTTAGTTAATGTGTGTGTTAGTGAATGTGTGTGTGTGTGTGAGTGAATGTGTGTGTGTGTGTCTTAGTGAATGTGTGTGCGTGTTAGTGAATGTGTGTGTGTTTGTGTGTTAGTGAATGTGTTTGTGTGTGTGTTAGTGAATGTGTGTGTGTGTGTTAGTTAATGTGTGTGTTAGTGAATGTGTGTGTGTGTGAGTGAATGTGTGTGTGTGTGTGAGTGAATGTGTGTGTGTGTGTGTTAGTAAATTTGTGTGTGTGTCAGTGAATGTGTGTGTGAGTGAATGTGTGTGTGAGTGAATGTGTGTGTGTTAGTTAATGTGTGTTTGTTAGTGAATGTGTGTGTTAGTGAATGTGTGTGTGTGTGTTAGTGAATGTTGGTGAATGTTAGTGAATGTTTTTGTGTGTGTTAGTGAATGTTAGTGAATGTGTGTGTTAGTGAGTGTGTGTGCTAGTGAATGTGTTTGGTAGTGAGTGTGTGTGTTAGTGAATGTTAGTGAATGTTAGTGAATGTGTGTGTTAGTTAATGTTAGTGAATGTTAGTGAATGTGTGTGTTAGCGATTGTGTGTGTTAGCGATTGTGTGTGTTAGCGATTGTGTGTGTTAGTGAGTGTGTGTGTTAGTGAATGTGTTTGGTAGTGAGTGTGTGTGTTAGTGAATGTTAGTGAATGTTAGTGAATGTGTGTGTTAGTGAGTGTGTGTGTGAGTGAATGTTAGTGAATGTTAGTGAATGTGTGTGTTAGTGAGTGTGTGTGTAAGTGAATGTTAGTGAATGTGTGTGTTAGTGAGTGTGTGTGTAAGTGAATGTGTGTGTTAGTGAATGTGTGTGTTAGTGTTAGTGAATGTTAGTGAATGTTAGTGAATGTTAGTGAATGTTAGTGAATGTTAGTGAATGTGTGTGTTAGTGTTAGTGAATGTTAGTGAATGTGTGTGTTAGTGAATGTGTGTGTTAGTGTTAGTGAATGTTAATGAATGTGTGTGTTAGTGAATGCTAGTGAATGTGTGTGTTAGTGAATGTGTGTGTTAGTGTTAGTGAATGTTAGTGAATGTGTGTGTTAGTGAGTGTGTGTGTTAGTGAATGTTAATGAATGTGTGTGTTAGTGAGTGTGTGTGTTAGTGAATGTTAATGAATGTGTGTGTTAGTGAGTGTGTGTGTTAGTGAATGTGTGTGTTAGTGAGTGTGTGTAAGTGAATGTGTGTGTTAGTGAATGTGTGTGTTAGTGTTAGTGAATGTTAGTGAATGTGTGTGTTAGTGAATGTGTGTGTTAGTGAATGTTAGTGAATGTGTGTGTTAGTGAGTGTGTGTAAGTGAATGTGTGTGTTAGTGAATGTTAATGAATGTGTGTGTTAGTGAATGTTAATGAATGTGTGTGTTAGTGAATGTGTGTGTTAGTGTTAGTGAATGTTAGTGAATGTGTGTGTTAGTGAATGTTAGTGAATGTTAGTGAATGTTAGTGAATGTTAGTGAATGTGTGTGTTAGTGTTAGTGAATGTTAGTGAATGTGTGTGTTAGTGAATGTGTGTGTTAGTGTTAGTGAATGTTAATGAATGTGTGTGTTAGTGAATGCTAGTGAATGTGTGTGTTAGTGAATGTGTGTGTTAGTGTTAGTGAATGTTAGTGAATGTGTGTGTTAGTGAGTGTGTGTGTTAGTGAATGTTAATGAATGTGTGTGTTAGTGAGTGTGTGTGTTAGTGAATGTTAATGAATGTGTGTGTTAGTGAGTGTGTGTGTTAGTGAATGTGTGTGTTAGTGAGTGTGTGTGTTAGTGAATGTGTGTGTTAGTGAGTGTGTGTGTTAGTGAATGTTAGTGAATGTTAGTGAATGTGTGTGTTAGTGAGTGTGTGTGTTAGTGAATGTGTGTTAGTGAGTGTGTGTGTTAGTGAATGTTAGTGAATGTTAGTGAGTGTGTGTGTTAGTGAGTGTGTGCGTGTGTTAGTGAGTGTGTGTGTTAGTGAATGTTAGTGAATGTTAGTGAGTGTGTGAGTTAGTGGGTGTGTGTGTTAGTGAGTGTGCGTTAGTGAATGTGTGTGTTAGTGAGTGTGTGTGTGTGTTAGTGACTGTGTGTGTTAGTGACTGTTTGTGTTAGTGAATGTTAGTAAATGTTAGTGAATGTGTGTGTTAGTGAGTGTGTGTGTTAGTGAGTGTGTGTGTGTGTTAGTGAATGTTAGTGTGTGTTAGTGAATGTGTGTGTTAGTGAGTGTGTGTGTTAGTGAGTGTGTGTTAGTGAATGTCAGTGAATGTTAGTGAATGTTAGTGAATGTTAGTGAGTGTGTGTTAGTGAATGTGCGTGTTAGTGAATGTGTGTGTTAGTGAGTGTGTGTGTGTGTTAGTGAATGTTAGTGAGTGTGTGTTAGTGAATGTGTGTGTTAGTGAGTGTGTGTGTTAGTGAGTGTGTGTGTGTGTTAGTGAATGTTAGTGAGTGTGTGTTAGTGAATGTGTGTGTTAGTGAGTGTGTGTGTTAGTGAGTGTGTGTGTGTGTTAGTGAATGTTAGTGTGTGTTAGTGAATGTGTGTGTTAGTGAGTGTGTGTGTTAGTGAGTGTGTGTGTGTGTTAGTGAATGTGTGTGTTAGTGAGTGTGTGTGTTAGTGAGTGTGTGTGTGTGTTAGTGAATGTTAGTGAGTGTGTGTTAGTGAATGTGTGTGTTAGTGAGTGTGTGTGTTAGTGAGTGTGTGTGTGTGTTAGTGAATGTTAGTGTGTGTTAGTGAATGTGTGTGTTAGTGAGTGTGTGTGTTAGTGAGCGTGTGTTAGTGAATGTCAGTGAATGTTAGTGAATGTTAGTGAATGTTAGTGAGTGTGTGTTAGTGAATGTGCGTGTTAGTGAATGTGTTTGTGTGTGTAAGTGAATGTGTTTGTGAGTGTTAGTGAATGTGTTTGTGTGTGTTAGTGAGTGTGTGTGTGAGTGTTAGTGAATGTGTTTGTGTGTGTTAGTGAGTGTGTGTGTGTTAGTGAATGTGTTTGTGTGTGTTAGTGAGTGTGTGTGTGAGTGTTAGTGAATGTGTTTGTGTGTGTTAGTGAGTGTGTGTCTTAGTGAATGTTAATGAATGTTAGTGAATGTGTGTGTTTGTTAAAGAATGTGTGTGTGTTAATGAATGTGTGTGTGTTAGTGAATGTGTGTGTGTGAGTGTTAGTGAATGTGTTTGTGTGTGTTAGTGAGTGTGTGTGTTAGTGAGTGTGTATGTTAGTGAATGTGTTTGTGTGTGTTAGTGAGTGTGTGTGTTAGTGAATGTTAATGAATGTTAGTGAATGTGTGTGTGTGTGTTAATGAATGTGTGTGTGTTAATGAATGTGTGTGTGTTAGTGAATTTGTGTGTGTTAGTGAATGTGTGTGTGTTAGTGAATGTGTGTGTGTTAGTGAATTTGTGTGTGTGTGTACATATGATTGTACATTCCTGCGCTTCTATGACATTTATGAGAAGAAGGTAACGGAGCTCCAGTGAGAATGAATGAATTAGGAATGAATGAATGAATGAATGAAAGAATGAATGAATGAAAGAATGAATGAATTAGGAATGAATGAATGAATTAGGAATGAATGAATGAATTAGGAATTAATGAAAGAATGAATGAATGAATGAATGAATGAATGAATGAATGAAAGAATGAATGAATGAAAGAATGAATGAATGAATTAGGAATGAATGAATGAATTAGGAATGAATGAATGAATGAATGAATGAATGAATGAATGGATCGATTCGCCGCTCCACGTATAAAAACAACGCGAGTGAACGCAACTGGAGGCAAAGGTCAGAAGGTCAGCGCGCGGCACTGAAGACCCGCATAGAGGTGAGTTCTGTGGCGCTGATCAACAGGAAGGCCACAGGGTTTGGACTGAAGCACTGCAGAGGAAAATAACCTGCACAGGTAATTACTCAGAAACATCAGCAGCCATCTTTAAGCGCCGCTCTACGATCCGATTTAATGCCTTAAAACACATCAATGAACTTTAACTCCATATAAAAGATAATAGATGCCCTCAGGTGGAATTTAACAAAGGCATATAAATTAACTTTAATGTATTAAAGTTAATTTCCTTTTCTTTTTTATCGTAAATCTCACGGGGGATTACATTACGGTTTCATCGTTTGGCGAGGAATTATTGCAGGAAGGTCAAACGTTATCAGGGGGGTAATTTTATATTAAATCAGACTCTTCTTCTCAGGTGGAATTGGTAGTGAGTGAAATTAGGATTTAATTAATTGGACTGGAATGTGGGTCTGCAGCCGAGTCAGCTGAGCGTTAATCATCTGACATGGTGGCAGGACCGCCGCCGCCGCCGAGGCTTTAATTAGCATTTAATTATAAACCCTGGTCATAAATATGAGGAAAAGCTTCATGGAATATCAGCCCACAGAAAGTCAAACAACAAAGAACCAGAATGAAACTCAGTAGAACCTTCACCTCCACCAAAGCAGAACCCTCCTGCCCGTCTTTAAGTTCTCCTTCAAGCACGAGGAGGACCTGATTCCATGAAAGGCCTCAGAACGCTTGTTGTTAAGTTGTTCTTCTGTTTGTGTCGGAGCGCCGGCCTTTGAGGAAACACATCATCGCTCCTGGCTGTCTGGTCGGCTGTGACATTTATGAAACTTTATGGACGGCAGTCACTGCTGCTTCTGACATTTTGGATCCCACTAAAGCTGAGAACATGAAGGTTTCCTGTCTGAAGACAACAACCGATCCCTCAGCGGCTCGGACGGCGAGGTGAGAGAGCGAGCGGAGTGACGGCCTTTCCATCCCAGAAGAAACGGCAGTAAATAGAAAAAATCTGGATTGAATCAAAGGTCCCCTTTGGTCCCAGACCGAGATCATTTCAGTGTCTGGTAACCCCGAGCCTCCTGCAGGTAACTGGATCATCCACCGGAGGAGATGCACCAGGAGGGTCGGACACGTCTTGACTTCAACTCCGGTCCGAACAGATGAATCCTGTCCAGATTTTCTTTCTTTGGTTCCTTCTGTTTGTCCACTAAACATCTTTCAAAGCCCTCAAGAATTTTGTGGAGGTGCATTGTGGGATACGAACAGTCTTGGCGGTGGATCCGCACTGAAGACTACAGCATGTAAAACATTTATACCAAAGGCGAAACAAAAAAGAACATATAAGGAGATTTGACTTTCTTTTACCAGAGAAAAAACAGCCGCGACAAATAAAAGGGGAGACAAATGAAACTGTTCAAAACAAATGTGGAAACTTACAGGACGTTTGACACCTTCACCTGCTACAGCTCCGATGGAATGTGTAGTCAGTCACATGACTTTGGTGACGTTACACATGTTTGAACTTCCTGTTGAAATTTTGTCAAAGCACAAACAATGTCTGGTCTTCAAAAAACTCCTGGCTAGAAGGTCTTACATAACGTTCTGGTGTTGGGTCACTCCGTAAAAAGTAGAAGAACAACGAGGCCTGCGAACATCACCTCCGACCGTCACCTCCGACCATCACCTCCCACCATCACCTCCGAACATCACCTCCTACCATCACCTCCTACCATCACCTCCGACCATCACCTCCTACCATCACCTCCTACCATCACCTCCGAACATCACCTCCTACCATCACCTCCGACCATCACCTCCTACCATCACCTCCTACCATCACTTCCGACCATCACCTCCGAACATCACCTCCGACCATCACCTCCGAACATCACCTCCGAACATCACTTCCGACCATCACCTCCGAACATCACCTCCGAACATCAACTCCGAACATCACCTTCGAACATCACCTCCGAACATCACCTCCGACCATCACCTCCGACCATCACCTCCGAACATCACCTCCGACCATCATCTCCGAACATCACCTTCGAACATCACCTTCGAACATCACCTTCGAACATCACCTTCGAACATCACCTCCGAACATCACCTCCTACCATCACCTCCGACCATCACCTCCGACCATCACCTCCTACCATCACCTCCTACCATCACCTCCGACCATCACCTCCGAACATCACCTCCGACCATCACCTCCGAACATCAACTCCGAACATCACCTTCGAACATCACCTCCGACCATCACCTCCCACCATCACCTCCGAACATCACCTCCTACCATCACCTCCTACCATCACCTCCGAACATCACCTCCTACCATCACCTCCTACCATCACCTCCGAACATCACCTCCGACCATCACCTCCGAACATCAACTCCGAACATCACCTTCGAACATCACCTCCGAACATCACCTCCGAACATCACCTCCGAACATCACCTCCTACCATCACCTCCGAACATCACCTC
Organism: Lophius americanus; assembly: GCA_037951165.1. NCBI lineage: Eukaryota > Metazoa > Chordata > Actinopteri > Lophiiformes > Lophiidae > Lophius > Lophius americanus. Next base: position 95,434 of record JBBDHG010000376.1, read on the forward strand.
CGACCATCATCTCCGAACATCAACTCCGAACATCACCTTCGAACATCACCTCCGACCATCACCTCCGACCATCACCTCCGAACATCACCTCCGACCATCATCTCCGAACATCACCTTCGAACATCACCTTCGAACATCACCTCCGACCATCACCTTCGAACATCACCTTCGAACATCACCTCCGAACATCACCTCCGAGTCCCGCCTCAGCATTGGATCTCTGCTGGTTCCACCGGCGCCGGACTCCGCGGGTAACCGTGCTTCTTGGCGTGACAGACATGCAGCATAGAGAACCCTGTGAGCGGACGTCTGACCGCTGAAGCCCAACCCGGTCAGACATCAGTTCATACCTCAAGGACTCTGATCACGTGACCTACCTGCCAATAACGCCTCCCTCCTTTCTCTGCTCGCCGCGGGCCGGGGTCTGATAGCGCCCCCGGTCTAGATGCCCCTCCAGCGGCGTGGAAGGTGGAGCTTCTACCTCCACGGCGCCTTCATTTGTATCCTGGATCAGGTTCTCCCAACAGGATGTTTTCAAGGACGACCGGAACGTGATGGATGACGGTTGCGGGCCAGTAATCTTCTCCTTCTACCTCCGAGACATGCGGCGGTGATGGAACAGCTCCGCTGCTCCAGGTCAGACTCCGGCTCCGCTCCCCAGCGCAGGGACGGCAGGAGTTCCTAACTGGAATATAGGAGACGATTTTTAGGTTCCTCACGGATCCGTCTGGACTGCTCGGGTTCGGAGAGACGCTGGCTGAGCCTGGAGACATGGGACATTCAACCAGTGTTAAAAAAGAAATGTCTATTTCTAAACTTGAGATTCACAAATTAAAGAATATAAACATTTTCACAGTACTTCACCCCCTGAATAAGTGACGTAGATTGATGTTTGCAGACTTTTGATTGGCAGGAGATTTGTTTGCTTTCATTCTGACATGGAAAACAATCAATTCAAAGGAGAGAAAAAATCATCTCAAATCAAGACACACTTAGAGAAAGAATAAAAATAAAAAAGAATCCTGCTGATCTCAATTAAATAATATATTCATTAAATAATCCTTCATTAAAATTAAATGTTTAATGTGTAATAGATTAAAACTTCTCAGGGTTCTCTAAATCTGCCTCCTCTAATGATAAATGAATCTAAATGATTAAGTCTCATATTTAATCCATTTTGTCCAGCATCTTCATCGACCTTTTTGGTCCAGGTTTGGACCTTTTTCCAAAACTGGACCACATGTTTGTAGCAGGTTTAACTTCCACCCACGGAAAGATCCAGATTTTAACTTTGTTTTTTCGCCCTCATTTAATTGCTTGCAGAACCACTTCAGTGGCACACAGATTATTAAAATAAAAGTTATAGATACTATCAGTGTTATGGGTGTTACATCCTGTTTTATTGTCCCATTCTTACTCTCTGCGTCTGTTTCGTGTTCTGTGTTAATCTAAACTAGCATTGTGTGCCGTAGCCCTAATTTAACTGGTTTACGACTAGTCTGAATCCAGCCTAAAACTAACCTGAAAATAACCTTAAACTGGATGAAAACAAATATCTTAACTAGCTGAGCAGTATCCTATCTTTATAAAAAATGGTCTACAAACACAGTAGCTTAGAGTTAGCTTGCATTTACCAAAGATAAGGCGACAACTAGGTTGAAACTCACATCCTGCCTGAGATTAGCCTAAAACTAACCCAAAAGCCGTTTAATTATCTTTCTTCCTTCAAGTATCTGAGCTAGGCTAGTGTGTGTTGTAGCTGTACCATAACTAGGGTAAAACTAGTACAGCAACAAACAGCAGCCAAAAAGCAGGTTACGACTAGCTTAAAAGTGGATTGCCCCTCATCTAGCTTAGTTTTAACTAGGTTAAAACTAGCATCCAAATAGAATACATAGCTTATAGTTACTTAAATGTGGATTACAACTAACTCACAAAACTAGCCTGAACCTAGTTGAAAACTAGTTAGTAACCATTTCAACTGATTTACTCTATGTTGTAGCTGTAGCCTAACTATCCTACAACTAATTATAAAAGTAAAAGCTAGTTATGGACAAGAGTTTGAAGTTACATTAGGTGTTAACTGGCACACAGCTGGCTCCAATTAGCATAGCCTGATGGGTCACAACAGGCTCAAGTAATAAACTGTTTTGTAGCTGTATCTTGAGTAGCTTACTGCTAACTCCACTAGCATTCTTTGTGCTGCAGCCAAGTCTACTTGATCTTGTATATTTGGAGAGGTTCAATATGTATTAGATAAAATCCTACATTTTCAAATCCTATTAGTCTTTTCTGATAGCGATCATTCTGGTCTCGGGAACTGCTTGAGGATCTCAGGCTGACTGAGGTTCTTATCTGATTAAAAGCCCAGATCCATATCTACTTCAGACACATGTAGAGTAGACGAGTCGCGTGAAGCGCCGTCTTTGCGATCTGACGACTCGTCCAGGTTTTGCCCAGCCTACCGTCTAACGTTGGTTGGGATAGGGTCAAGCCTCTCTGCGGTCCTGAACAGGATAAACCCTTACAGAGAATGAATTGAGAGTTGCAGCTGTGTTCCATACAGCCTGAAGACTTTTCTAGAGGAAACTAGTGGTTGGCAGTATTCCATTAAGTACCACAAACTGCCTCCCAGTAACGAGAATATGTTTTATTAAGTTAAAATAAAAAATTCAACGACGTTGAGGTTTTAATTATCGTCAGACATTCCTGTAGTGAATGAAACATTCTGAGGTCGGGGGTCTTAACCGGTAGGTAGTTTTGTGTCATCAGCGTAACAATGAAAGGGAATGCATCATTATGGATGACATCACACAAGTGAAGGAGGTAAAGAGAGAAAAGGAAGCGACCGAAGACTGACACTTGGAATGAACGATATTTAACGTGGGAAAGAGAGAAAATGAAGTTATATATCCGTTTCCCGGGACGTTAGTTCGGAGGCGAAAGTGACCACCGCTATCATGGTGGCTAAACAGGTGAGGAAGAAAGTGGTGTCGATGAGTAGAACAACGTCCATACGAGTGATTTAAAATAATTATCAGCAGAGACAGCGATCTCATCAGGATTATGGCGCGATGCTAGAGAGGTTCAGTCCAAAACTGTGTTTGGATGTATAAACCAGTCCAGCAAGGACAGGAAGTCTAATCTAAGAAGTGATTAGAGATGAAGGAAATGCAAACGTTATAACTGTTATAATGACATGACTTCCTGAATGAGCCTTCTCTACGCTTTTAGATGAACTTTGGAAGGTGGTCCACTTCCAGGTCTCCTCCATCTGTAGATAATGTGTCTCACTGTGGATCCCTGGAGACACAGAACCTAAGAGACAGCCTTGGAACTCGTCCCAGACGGATGGATTTCAATGGAGTTCTATGGATTTTGAGTATAGTGAGCTACTACGAGTCAACTTCCTGCTTCTGAAGATGGTCCATGGTTGGTGGTGATCAGGTCTGGGAGAATCCAGTCCAGCTGGAACTAGTTCTTCATGCAGTTTGGTAGTTTTTGGATTTAGTTTATTGGTTGTAGTGTCTTGATCAAATATCAAAAGCCGTCGTTTCCCACTTTGTTGTATGGTCACACGTTGTTGCACAGGAAGTAGGTGATGGTCTGTTGTTTTCGTGGCTTGTTCTGAATTGGCTGCTAGCTTGGTCAAGCTACGTGTGTCCGGTGTTGGTATTTCTGAGACGCTAAATTTAGCTATACCGTCTTCAGTTAATGATTTCTGCTTGTGGCATCTGAACCCTGGAGCTCGCAGTATTCCCAGAGTATTCCAGTTCCACCGTCCTCCGGGTCAGAGTCATCTCATTGGTTTCATCCGTGTCACAATTCAACATTAGCCCTCATGTTTGCTTTAATTCCTCCAATCCCTCAATCGTTCATCTTCTTCCTTCTTCCTCTAACACTCTGACCGTCGTCTTTGCTGCCCTCACGAGAAAAACAACAAGCTCTACAGCACCATCTAGAGGCGTAGAACAGGAATAATTCAAAACAAAAAGACGTCAACATCTCAAAAAACAATTTTAATCAAATCAGAATTTGATTGATTAACAAGTTTATAAAACAGTGAATTAGTTACATAAATAAGTGGATCAGTGTATCAAATCTTCATGAGCATGTCGACATGGTTTTACAATCTTTTCCCGATCGTAATAAATAAGAGGGAGCCGAGCCTCTAGTGAGGGAACAAACACTGAACGGATGAAACGAGCTTTTAAAGCACAGCGTACAGACACTAACAGGAAAGAAGGTTGGTAGTCTGAGCCCCATTTGGTTGTTTTAAAGCGTTAAGACAAGGCAAGAAAGAAAGCTGTTCTCCCGTGAGAAACCGGAGCCTGATCAACAGAGAAACCGACTGTCCTAAACCGAGCCGGGGTCCGATGGCTGTGAGCAGGGCTTTGTTTAGGAATGACTCACCAACACAAGGAGACGCAAGAGCAGGGGTCACCCCGCCGGAATATGGCAGCAGTCCTCAAATGTTATGTCGCCTCTTTCTCCAACTCCAACTATCCAACATACGCGTCTGTTTCTCGGGAGAACGCCACTTCCTGTCTCGCGGCTTCTGCGGTTCATTCATGTCTGCAGAACGGCAGAACTGACGCAAACAAAGTCTTTCTGATATGTTTCAAAAACATAAGTACTGCAGCTTCAAGTATTTTGTGCCTCACATAGAATATTCTGTCATAAATTAGTTAACAAATACATTTTGTTCAATATTCAGACATATACTTTCATATATACACTCGACCATGAAACGCTTTTGTTCTCCTTTTCTGTCTGCTCCTTTTCTTTTGTTTGGAGAAATCCCTGAGCATGTATGCCGACAGTGTTTCCACAGGAGCGATCGCTGTGACGGTTTGGATCCTGTAAAATATGCATACTGAATATTTGAGAAAATACTGAAACGCCAGGAGATTCGGCCCGAAGGTGGCAGAAACAAACCTCCACCCGGAAGATGAGATCACCTGACAGGGCGGCCGGCCGACGGAGAGTAAAGCTGGATCCTTGCAGAGGTACTTCAGACGGAGGTCTTCAATTTGGTTTTAAGCCGTTTGTCGTCTCTTTAAGGTTGTCTTCAGTTTGTCCACTGAGAGATACAGCTTTCATACGAGTAAAGAAAACCCACCATCGTCCGCCGGTTAACCGTCCATCTTCTGGATTTATACACATCAATATAGAAGCACCTGTTCTGGTGATTCTCAGTGTCTTTTCTTCAATCTCTTATAGTCGACATATTTCACCTCTGGTTCTACCAGTTGTTAGAAGTTGGTAGCAACTCCAACACAACCCGGAGTCCAGTCTTTCACTAGTGTCAGTTTAGTCAACTGGTTTTTAATTTAGTCTTAGTCATCAATAACTTAGTCAAATGTCTGTGATGCAGTGATACCGGTATCTGTGTTGGTTCCGACACCGAGCTGGTCCACTGGTCTTTAAGTAATTCCGAACATGCCTGATAGCATCTTACAGCAACACAGCGGTAACTTCTTTTATGGTTGTTCAGACTACTCAACTGTAGCCTGATTTTAGAATATTCTGGTCACTGACGATACATTCCCCTCATTGGGCCTGAATATGGTGGTGACCAATGATGATCGGGTCTAGAAGTATGACTTAATTGGGAAACCAGTCGCAAAAGTCAAGCGTGTCGACAAAAATAAATGAGCAGCTGTGTATGTTTTGTTGAATGACATGAGTTAATTCTGAAAATGTTGGTGCGGGAAAAATGAAACAAGCAACATGAAAACCTGCGATAGCTAGCTGCCCTCAACGTCTCCCTGACAGAGAGGGCAAGACTAGCCGGTTCTCAAAGCCTTTCTGGGTCGGAACTAGGTACAAGATGATTTACTAGTCCTTTGTCTCTATCGCCAGGTAAGATAAGCAGTTAGCAGATCCAGGACCACTGAAGACCCCTTTGGTATCCCCCTGGCTGGGCTTAGTTCACCATCTTTCAGGCTCCCCAACCCCAACAGAATGAAACTGCTGACATAGACTAGTGGTGGCGATCCAAGCACAGCCGGCCCAGTTCAGGAGACACGCCTCCAATGAACAGAACATTTGGTGAATGTTTTATGTGGCTAGCAATAAGGAGTTTTTGTTTTGTCATTCAAATCTCGTTTTAGTCTCTTCTCTTTCCTCAACGATTTGTTTGGTTGTTAAGTGTCTTAATTTAATTTTTATTCTTTTTTGAGTCGGTGTTGTCTCGTCTTAGTCTTTAAAAAAGGGTTGTTAAAGCTTGAAGGCAGTTTTCATTCACACAATGAACACTGGTGTGTTCTCTCACAGGACTTGCCTTCAGAACACGGGGTGGAGTACTAAATCTGAGGAATATTTGAAGGACTGCGGTTTTTGGAGGATTTAAACTTCAAGTTTGAAAGGATAAAAAAGGGGAGTCCAGTAAAAACATCCATTTGGTCATAGAATCAACCGAATCTCTCTCGAACCAGCATCATGAGTTTCTTCTTGCCCTTATAGATCTGCTTCAGGTTGTCTATGAACTGTGTGAACTGGATGTGTCCGTCGTGAGCCATTAGAAACGTCTCTCTGGCTTTACTGAGGAACTCGATGAACTCGCTGTAGTGGCGTGGGCTGATGTGCGTCAGACGGGAGTGCGTCGTGTTGATGTACGCTCCGATCGTGGCGTCTAGTAGCTGCCTGAGAGGAGCTTTGTCCAGAGGCATTAGCTTCCCAGAGTTTCTGCGACTGTGCAGCGCCACCATACCTGGTGTTGTTAACGTGCACCGCCGCAAAATGTCCGACAAGACGGTGGCGCATTTCACGCTCTTTACCACCAGGGGGATAACTGATGCCAGTTCATTTTTCCCCAGCGAGTGGCTGAGCGCGCACGCCCACAGCACGTCGTTGATGGCTGGGTGTGTGTCTTGGTTGTAGCTGAGGTTCAGGTGAGTCATCGCTAACGTTGCTAGTTTGTACGCCCTCATAGGATAGCCACGATGCTCCATGTACCGCGCTATTGTAAACAGCTGTGTGTAGTTCATTCCCGTGGCGGCGGCGTCCAGTACAATCTGATAGGCTGTCTCGAAGGCAATGTGGTCCTTCTCGCAGAGCGTCAGAGCCGAGAGGGCACAGTTCTGGGGGTCCTTCATGGCACACTGCAGGGCTAGAGTGCGGGCGGAGTTGGCCAGGTTATCCTGTTGATGGCAGTCCAAATGCAGGTGGACGATGGTGCTGTTGGACATGACGGTACTCGCCACAACACTGGTGGCTTCAGTGGGGGTGAAGAGGGTGAACCAGCTCTGCATGATGCTGTCCAGCGCAAACACGCCTAAGAGAGTAAGAAATAAATGTTAGCTTAACACTGAGTTTACTGACGGACAGTCCGCCTGTCTAAGATGATGGTATTCCTCAGGGTTCAATCCCAGGCCCTCTATTATTTCCTGTTTTCCATGCTTCCATCTATTTTCCATAAATACGCCTTTGTTCACTTTGTATGTCAAGGCTCAGGTTCTGTAGGCGGTACTGACACACTGGATCTATCCCCGGACAATAACAAACGGCCCGAAACTACAGAATGTGTTCCTACGCAGCCGACAGATGCTCCCATTCCTCCTTACAACCAGATATTCATGAAAGGACTAACTCTTCCTCAACAATTATATGTACTTATGACCCCTTCCTGAAGGTTAACCTCTTCAGTAGGAACCAAAGCGTACGGTTTGAAATCTAGACGCTGAGTTTGTATAATGGACACGATGGAGTTTGATGTCCTGTGAGTCATGAAAGCACACTTACTTCTCTGTGACTGGTCCAAACTAGTTTCTCTCAACATAAATGACAGAGATGGTCGTGGGTTCGACTGAAGACCCCCCCCCCCCAAATAGATAGAGTGGCTTCTGTCTGCCCGTAACGTCCGTTTAGGTTTCTGCCGCTTTACTCAAAAACTGTTAAATATATTCACATACAACAACAACAACAACAACGGCCTGAAGTGTTGCCCCTCCCGTAGAGACGGCGGTCCTTCTTATTCTTTACTTTCCATGAAAAGAGTTTGGATTCGTTCTGCGAGGGACCCAGACCATAACTCAAAAACCGGTCAATCGGTTTTCATTAAATGTTCTGAGCTCCGTTTATCATGTCACATGATCAGCATCACGTAACATTAGTTTAGCGGTGAATAGTGAAGACGATGAATCCATTTGTTTAGAACACTGATATTTAACTAAACCATGACACACAGTAGGTTCCAACGTCTTTCAACGATTCCACTGTCTTCAGGATGTGCGGGTAACTTTCAGATCATCGCAGGCGCCGGCGTCCCGCCGCAACAATCTAGAGGGTCCGTTTGCGCTTTAGACTAGGTGAATGAACTTAAAATACAATGGATGTTCAATAATGTTCCCTTCAGCTTATTTTATCCCGACTCTAGACAGAGTTCATATATAAATATATATAAAATATATATAAAGACCAGCTAAAAGGATTCAGGCCCAGACGTCTGAACGATTGTTTGTTCAGGATGTAGGATTTATATATATATGTATATATATATATATATACATATATACACACAGAGAATGTTAGGGCTCTTTCTGTCTGATAAAATACTCAAACAACATTTGTGAATACGTCTACAGGACTGTGGGCTGAAGATGATTAGGGATCAGCAGACCTACAAACCTTTTCTTCAATCTAATTGGATGTTCTAATTCTCTGACATTATATGGGTCAGCCTCACTTCTCAATGAGTCCATTCAAACCCAAACAGGGACTCCTTGTCGCTCCCTCACATTCAAAGAAATCATCGGGGGCAGGGTTTTCCCCCATGAAGCTGGATCCCTCTGGACCCCAGCTTCCTGCCCAGTTCGGAGAAATCACTTTCTGTATTCGGGCCCAAACACGAGGCCCACTTAATCAGAGCAAAGCCCACAATATTCCATAATTACTGGCCTGTCAGTCATTCCTGCTCCGTTCCCTCCCTCCTGCTGAGAGTCCTCCAGAATCCAGCTCTAGGGTCCTGTATGTTCCTGAGCCCCTCCCTGAGCAGCACACACCCCTGTGGGACGTTTTCATCATCTAGAACCAACCTCAGTGGTGGAATGTAACTAACTACCGTTGGTTCTGTACTTAATGCGTCGAGCTTGAAGTAAATGTTGATTGCAGAATTTAATGGCAATAGAATAATGACACCATTAGCATTTAGATTGGTTCCCCGACACCCTCGCCGTCAGCTCCAGTCCTGTCTGCCGCAGGGAACCACACCTCCTGGCTCTGATCCATTTCTCTTCTTTAAGCCTCTGTACAGTTCGGCTTCATTACGTTTTCCACATTAGAAGCTGTTCATTATAATTCATGTTTGTGCAACAAAAGACAGAGAGTTATATGAGCGGGTGTGAAGAACTTTATCTGCGTTCTATCATTTTCATCCTGACGACAGGATGTTTAGTAATGGACTATTTTACATGTTGGTGCTGAACGTTTTACTTAAATCAAACATGAGTTTTTTCAAAGCAGTAAAGATGTATCGTTAGTCTGCTCTACCGCTGCTACTGTTAGCATACCCAGCTAACTAGCTTACTTTGTTTGGCTTCAGTGGTGACCTAGCTTGTCCTTTCCTCTCAAGGGTCAAATATTACAACCTGAGAGTTAATCGACATTTATGCTTAGAATTCGCTCGACAGCTGTTAGATTACTATTACTACATAATAAACTACTGTTAGATTACTATTACTACATAATAAACTACTGTTAGATTACTATTACTACATAATAAACTACTGTTAGATTACTATTACTACATGATGAACTACTGTTAGATTACTATTACTACATAATAAACTACTGTTAGATTACTATTACTACATAATAAACTACTGTTAGATTACTATTACTACATAATAAACTACTGTTAGATTACTATTACTACATGATGAACTACTGTTAGATTACTATTACTACATAATAAACTACTGTTAGATTACTATTACTACATAATAAACTACTGTTAGATTACTATTACTACATAATAAACTACTGTTAGATTACTATTACTACATAATAAACTACTGTTAGATTACTATTACTACATGATGAACTACTGTTAGATTACTATTACTACATAATAAACTACTGTTAGATTACTATTACTACATAATAAACTACTGTTAGATTACTATTACTACATAATAAACTACTGTTAGATTACTATTACTAGGTGATAAACTACTGTTAGATTACTATTACTACATAATAAACTACTGTTAGATTACTATTACTACATGATGAACTACTGTTAGATTACTATTACTACATAATAAACTACTGTTAGATTACTATTACTACATAATAAACTACTGTTAGATTACTATTACTACATGATGAACTACTGTTAGATTACTATTACTACATAATAAACTACTGTTAGATTACTATTACTACATAATAAACTACTGTTAGATTACTATTACTACATAATAAACTACTGTTAGATTACTATTACTAAATAATAAACTACTGTTAGATTACTATTACTAGGTAATAAACTACTGTTAGATTACTATTACTAGGTAATAAACTACTGTTAGATTACTATTACTAGGTAATAAACTACTGTTAGATTACTATTACTAGGTGATAAACGACTGTTAGATTACTATTACTACATAATAAACTACTGTTAGATTACTATTACTAGGTAATAAACTACTGTTAGATTACTATTACTAGGTAATAAACTACTGTTAGATTACTATTACTACATAATAAACTACTGTTAGATTACTATTACTACATAATAAACTACTGTTAGATTACTATTACTAGGTAATAAACTACTGTTAGATTACTATTACTACATAATAAACTACTGTTAGATTACTATTACTAAATAATAAACTACTGTTAGATTACTATTACTAGGTAATAAACTACTGTTAGATTACTATTACTAGGTAATAAACTACTGTTAGATTACTATTACTACATAATAAACTACTGTTAGATTACTATTACTAGGTAATAAACTACTGTTAGATTACTATTACTAGGTTATAAACTACTGTTAGATTACTATTACTACATAATAAACTACTGTTAGATTACTATTACTACATAATAAACTACTGTTAGATTACTATTACTAGCTGATAAACTACTGTTAGATTACTATTACTACATAATAAACTACTCTTAGATTACTATTACTACGTGATAAACTACTGTTAGATTACTATTACTAGGTAATACACTACTGTTAGATTACTATTACTAGGTAATACACTACTGTTAGATTACTATTACTACGTGATAAACTACTGTTAGATTACTATTACTAGGTAATAAACTACTGTTAGATTACTATTACTACATAATAAACTACTCTTAGATTACTATTACTACGTGATAAACTACTGTTAGATTACTATTACTAGGTAATACACTACTGTTAGATTACTATTACTAGGTAATACACTACTGTTAGATTACTATTACTACGTGATAAACTACTGTTAGATTACTATTACTAGGTAATAAACTATTGTTAGATTACTATTACTAGGTAATAAACTACTGTTAGATTACTATTACTAGGTGATAAACTACTGTTAGATTACTATTACTAGGTAATAAACTACTGTTAGATTACTATTACTAGGTAATAAACTACTGTTAGATTACTATTACTACATAATAAACTACTGTTAGATTACTATTACTACATAATAAACTACTGTTAGATTACTATTACTAGGTAATAAACTACTGTTAGATTACTATTACTACATAATAAACTACTGTTAGATTACTATTACTAAATAATAAACTACTGTTAGATTACTATTACTAGGTAATAAACTACTGTTAGATTACTATTACTAGGTTATAAACTACTGTTAGATTACTATTACTACATAATAAACTACTGTTAGATTACTATTACTAGGTAATAAACTACTGTTAGATTACTATTACTAGGTGATAAACTACTGTTAGATTACTATTACTAGGTAATAAACTACTGTTAGATTACTATTACTAGGTAATAAACTACTGTTAGATTACTATTACTAGGTGATAAACTACCGTTAGATTACTATTACTAGGTAATAAACTACTGTTAGATTACTATTACTAGGTGATAAACTACTGTTAGATTACTATTACTACATAATAAACTACTGTTAGATTACTATTACTAGGTAATAACCTACTGTTAGATTACTATTACTAGGTAATAACCTACTGTTAGATTACTATTACTACATAATAAACTACTGTTAGATTACTATTACTACATAATAAACTACTGTTAGATTACTATTACTACATAATAAACGACTGTTAGATTACTATTACTAGGTAATAAACTACTGTTAGATTACTATTAATAGGTAATAAACTACTGTTAGATTACTATTACTACATAATAAACGACTGTTAGATTACTATTACTAGGCAATAAACTACTGTTAGATTACTATTACTAGGTAATAAACTACTGTTAGATTACTATTACTACATAATAAACTACTGTTAGATTACTATTACTACATAATAAACTACTGTTAGATTACTATTACTAGGTAATAAACTACTGTTAGATTACTATTATTACGTGATAAACTACTGTTAGATTACTATTACTACATAATAAAATACTGTTAGATTACTATTACTAGGTGATAAACTACTGTTAGATTACTATTACTAGGTGATAAACTACTGTTAGATTACTATTACTAGGTAATAAACTACTGTTAGATTACTATAACTAGGTAATAAACTACTGTTAGATTACTATTACTAGGTAATAAACTACTGTTAGATTACTATTACTAGGTGATAAACTACTGTTAGATTACTATTACTAGGTAATAAACTACTGTTAGATTACTATTTCTAGGTAATAAACTACTGTTAGATTACTATTACTACATAATAAACTACTGTTAGATTACTATTACTAGGCAATAAACTACTGTTAGATTACTATTAATAGGTAATAAACTACTGTTAGATTACTATTGTTACATAATAAACTACTGTTAGATTACTATTACTTGGTAATAAACTACTGTTAAATTACTATTACTAGGTAATAAACTACTGTTAGATTACTATTACTAGGTAATAAACTACTGTTAGATAACTATTACTAGGTGATAAACTACTGTTAGATTACTATTACTAGGTAATAAACTACTGTTAGATTACTATTACTAGGTAATAAACTACTGTTAGATTACTATTACTAGGTGATAAACTACTGTTAGATTACTATTACTAGGTAATAAACTACTGTTAGATTACTATAACTAGGTAATAAACTACTGTTAGATTACTATTACTAGGTAATAAACTACTGTTAGATTACTATTACTAGGTGATAAACTACTGTTAGATTACTATTCCTAGGTAATAAACTACTGTTAGATTACTATTACTACATAATAAACTACTGTTAGATTACTATTACTAGGTAATAACCTACTGTTAGATTACTATTACTACATAATAAACTACTGTTAGATTACTATTACTACATAATAAACTACTGTTAGATTACTATTACTACATAATAAACTACTGTTAGATTACTATTACTACATAATAAACTACTGTTAGATTACTATTACTAGGTAATAAACTACTGTTAGATTACTATTGCTACGTGATAAACTACTGTTAGATTACTATTACTAGGTAATAAACTACTGTTAGATTACTATTGCTACATAATAAACTACTGTTAGATTACTATTACTACGTAATAAACTACTGTTAGATTACTATTGCTAGGTAATAAACTACTGTTAGATTACTATTACTACATAATAAACTACTGTTAGATTACTATTACTAGGTAATAAACTACTGTTAGATTACTATTACTACATAATAAACTACTGTTAGATTACTATTGCTACGTAATAAACTACTGTTAGATTACTATTACTACGTAATAAACTACTGTTAGATTACTATTACTAGGTAATAAACTACTGTTAGATTACTATTACTAGGTAATAAACTACTATTAGATTACTATTATTACGTGATAAACTACTGTTAGATTACTATTACTAGGTAATAAACTACTGTTAGATTACTATTACTACGTGATAAACTACTGTTAGATTACTATTACTACATAATAAACTACTGTTAGATTACTATTACTAGGTAATAAACTACTGTTAGATTACTATTACTTGGTAATAAACTACTGTTAGATTACTATTACTAGGTAATAAACTACTGTTAGATTACTATTACTAGGTAATAAACTACTGTTAGATTACTATTACTAGGTAATAAACTACTGTTAGATTACTATTACTAGGTAATAAACTACTGTTAGATTACTATTACTAGGTAATAAACTACTGTTAGATTACTATTAATAGGTAATAAACTACTGTTAGATTACTATTACTAGGTAATAAACTACTGTTAGATTACTATTAATAGGTAATAAACTACTGTTAGATTACTATTACTAGGTAATAAACTACTGTTAGATTACTATTACTAGGTAATAAACTACTGTTAGATTACTATTAATAGGTAATAAACTACTGTTAGATTACTATTACTAGGTAATAAACTACTGTTAGATTACTATTACTAGGTAATAAACTACTGTTAGATTACTATTAATAGGTAATAAACTACTGTTAGATTACTATTACTAGGTAATAAACTACTGTTAGATTACTATTACTACGTGTTAAATGTTTCTGCTTTTTTTGGTATGCACATAGAGTTAGACAAATAGTACATCAGTTATCGGATATATCAGACTCAGTCTTAACCAGCAGACTCAGTCTTAACCAGCAGACTCAGTCTTAACCAGCAGACTCAGTCTTAACCTGCAGCCCTGATGTTGCTGTTAACTCTCTGAGATCTGCTGACTCACCCTTCCCATCCTTTTTAGGAGAAACTAACTCACCAGCTTCAGTAGCACATGTGACCAGCCATCGCACCATCTCTCTCCTCCGCCAGTTCAGGGTGGAGAGCGTCATTCTCATCACCTGTAGGGGGCAGCAGATAAGTCTGGGCTGACCGTGATGGAAATGTGAATGAGTGAATGAGTGGATGAGTGGATGAGTGAATGAGTGAATGAGTGAATGAGTGAATGAGTGAATGAGTGGATGAGTGGATGAGTGAATGAGTGGATGAGTGAATGAGTGAATGAGTGAATGAGTGGATGAGTGGATGAGTGAATGAGTGAATGAGTGAATGAGTGAATGAGTGGATGAGTGGATGAGTGGATGAGTGAATGAGTGAAGCTCACCTGAAGACCCAGCTCCAGAGACACCTTGAGAAGAGTGATGTCTGGCAGGCAGTCCATCAGTGTGGCGATTTTGAAGGCGTCCTGGGCCAGTTTGAAGATGTGGGAGGCAGAGTGGATGTTCTTCTGGATGGACTCTAACACGGTCTCCAGCTTACCAGCATCACCTGGTGAGAGAACAAACAACCTTCTGGTTGAATACTTCTCTTTTATCCTGTAAGACATTCATCGGGAATTTGGGATCCACGCCGAGCAGAGCCTCTCTGGCCTCTGAGCGACCTCTGAGCGACCTCTGACCGACCTCTGACCGACCTCTGACCGACCTCTGACCGACCTCAGCCCTTTAACCGGCTAAACTCAGCACCTCCTGATATCCGTATGAACCAGTGGGCGGTTCTGATTCACGAGGATCACGAGCAGAACCGGTTAGCAGCAACAAAGAAGGAAACCAGCGACGCGTTTTCAAACAACGAGACGTCCGGAGCTTCTTACCCTCCGAGCGGAGGAGGAGCTTCTTACCCTCCGAGCGGAGGAGGAGCTTCTTACCCTCCGAGCGGAGGAGGAGCTTCTTACCCTCCGAGCGGAGGAGGAGCTTCTTACCCTCCGAGCGGAGGAGGAGCTTCTTACCCTCCGAGCGGAGGAGGAGCTTCTTACCCTCCGAGTGAGAGACGCTGAAGTGGAAAGACAGGAGACGAGCGGCTACAGAGCATCTGAGAGATGCTCAGAGAGTTTGTTGGAGTTGTCGGTAGATTTAGAGGCTGGCAGTAAGTCAGACATTAAGGGAGAGTTGAGTAGTGACCCTTAGATCAGCATCCTGCAGGAACCTTTGACATTTACAGCGCCCCCTGCTGTCAGGTGAGAGCCTGCTCCGCGTGAGCTTCATCTGGAGCTACAGCACCGACTCCGCCGGCCGATGGCGGAGGTCATGTGGCGTGCCGGTAGAATAAGACTGTGGAAGGAACCTTTAAACGGGTCGTTCTGGGTTCTCGTTCAGACGGGCTGCTGTGAACGTACCTTTAGCAGCAGTCAGCATGGAGGAGGCCAGTTCACACTGCTGGGTCTCTATGTGGCTGAGGGTGAACCAGCGAGGGAGGCGGTGGGTCACCAGGGACACCATGTGATGGGGTCGAGACAGGTCAGCGGAGGGACCCGTGGACTCCAGGACCGGCAACCTGAGATTACAGAACCAAATAGACCTTTAATAAAGTGAAGAGAGGATGTCTCCTCAACTCCTCATCTCTATGTGCTCCTCCTCCTCGCCTCATCTCTACCCGTTCCTCCTGCCCGCTCCCCATCTCTGCTCCTGCCACCTCCCTCTCTTTGCTTCTGTCCCCTTATCTGGATGTCCCCTGATACTTATTGCTTCTGTGTCCTTGGCGGACCTCCAGACAGAGAATCGACAAACAAACATGGTGGTGGAAAACATGAGGTCGGCGCCGCTCACCTCATGGCCCTCAGAGCGATCCTGTAGGCCAGCTCGGCGTGGTGAGGGAGCAGCGAGGAGAAGAGGTACTTGGCAAAGGTGTGCATGGGGACGCTCTCCCTGTACAGAACCTCCCCCAGACCGCTGTAAGGACCGGCTGCAAGACACAGACACACATCGGGTCAGCACCTCCACGTACGGCTGGAGGTCATCTCCCTGAACCATGATGTCACCATGTCACCATGTTGGAATTCCTGTTACTCGTCTTCATCGCCTTCATTAACCAATCAAGAACTTAAGAGTTTAAAGGTTAAAACACTAAACCCCAAAACTTACACTCACACAGAGACACACACAAACACACACACACACTTATACTCACACAGAGACACACACAAAC